>MU825884.1:7704-82213 GCA_029204205.1 Desmophyllum pertusum | reverse complement strand
ACACCCGAGGGTGTATTGTCAGTAACCATGCACAATGTTGCTGTCAAAGCAACTTTATCCATCGATAAACAGTGTTCACATTATAAACCAGCGATCAGGCCATTTTCTCCCATGAGTGCCTTAAAGAGCGACACAAGCGAACCGACATTTAGTAGTGTACTAGTTTACCAGTTGCTTGCTTAGGGGGCGTTTGTATAATTGATTTGGAAACACCTTCAATTACGGTCTGTTTCTATCGAACAACATGATAACTAAATCAATATCGCATTTTAACAACCAAGATCATCGGACTAAATTCAGAATTGGAACTTTCACATCAACAATGAGTTCTCAAATGTGCATAATGTAGTGCCAAACTTTCGTGTTGTCTCAGTTTAAAGGTTGTGATGGTATAGGAATAATATTTCAGGTGGACATTATTTTACATCTTTTTCTTCCATAAATTCGCCGTATTTGCGCCTGTTCACTCTTAGACATGCAACCGGCGATACATTGTAATACGCATACATATTGTTGCTGCCAAATCAACTTGATCGATAAACAGGGTCCACATTATAAACCTGCGATCATGCGGTTTTTTCCTTCTCGCTCCCAGGACGCCTGATCGCAGGTAAGGTCCACACTACAATCGTCGTCAAAATCGAGGACGTAGTTCGGAACGGGCAGGATTCCATTGTATCTTCCCGGCCAGAGTGTTGCCTGGTTCCGATGGAAAAACTAATTGATCTCTAGTAGAGAGGACCGATGGCGATGGCTAGCTCGTCTCGTTGATATACTGTTATGTGTCACCCTCACCAATTAAAGTTGGATGGATGGATGGATGGATGGATGGATGGATGGATGGATGGATGGATGGATGGATGATGGATGGATGGATGGATGGATGGATTGATGGATGGATGGATCGATGCGACGGACGGACGGACGGACGGAAGGACGGATAGATGGAAGGATGGATGGATGGATGGATGGATGGATGGATGGATGGATGGATGGGTGGATGATGGATTGTTGATTGATGGATGGATTAGAAACTTATTCGCCAATTATACGATGAGTTCTAATGTCCGTTAGCGATAGGAATTGACAAAGACTATTTTTTTTAATGTTATCTTGACGTGGGTGTTAAAGTGCGCTCATTGATGATTGACCAAAATGAAAACCAGCTCTTGTATTATTACTATAGGAGAAAACGTGCCAGTTACTTCCTTCAGTGATGCAGCTGCAGTCACAACTAACTTGGATCTGAAATTATTGGGAGCGTCTTACGATAAATATCGTCAAGAGCCTCACATAATAGCGCGACACAAGCGAACCGACATACCTGCTTTTTTTTAATTAAAATTAAAATTTATCAACGAGCGACAGGGAGGAAAAACCGCTGATTGGCTAAATAGCCCTTGTCTCAAAGTATGCTCAAGCGCTCTCCTCTGACCATGTGCGGGCGCAGTTGTGTTGGTTTTGAAATGTGCAAGCCGAGCGAAGAGAAGCGAGCAACTAAAATGATTTTTCGTGCGTTTGTTGAGTGTTACAAGAGGATTTTTTTTTCCCACCAGGAACATCTTCTCATCGCAAGAATACAGATAAAGCACAAGTAAGTATGTTTTTAAATTAATCGAGCTTTGAACGTTGTTCGAATTTGACCGCTCGAAAATGGAGCTGTTGTTCATATAAGATAACCACGCGCTTTATTTCTTCTTTATTTCTTCTGCCACAGATCACAGTTAGTAGAGGTGACTGGTTATGAAAGCCGGCGAACTTAAAAGACCGAACTCTTTGTTATGATTCTCACGTGGTCACGTGGCACACATCCACGACGAGAGAAGCGATTGGTTAAAGCGAGAACATTGTTATATATTTGGCCAAAATTTCAGTTTAAACAAGTATTTATTTGAATAATTTCGAAGAATAATGTTCTCAGGCAGTTATGCCTGGCGAAAAATGCGCTGTGCTGGGCTTTGGATCCTGTAGAAGGACGAAAGGTATCGGAATTTGGAAGCTTCCTTATACAAAGAGACGAGGCCCACAAGAAGTGGAGAGAAGACTGGCTGAGTGAGATAACCAAAACAAAGGGAAAGCAATCATTCCTTTAAAGTTTTACTGGCGTATTTACCTGTGAAAAGCACTTCGATCCCGAAGACATTGAAATATGCAAGGAGCTTGAACTTTACGAGTGTTGTTGAATTAAAGATTCCGTTCGATATAATGTCAGAATTTCTGTTTAATTCTGAGGACATTTACTTTATATCGACCGTGTTTTACTTTTTCGACCACTGTATTCTTGCTGGTGTACGTAGGTAAACTATATAATTTTTTTTATTTTTCCTTACAGTTCATTCCAAGAAAATGACAAAGAAGAGGCCTATATTTGGCGCCATTCCCAAATTGAACATGCCAAAAAAAGTAACGAGACTACAACGCCACAGCCAAGACCTGAGCGATCTATGCTTCATTTCTTACTAGAAAAAGAGCAGAGTAATCGGAAAATTACAATAGCTCAGTGATTATTGTTCCTGTTTTAAATAATTTCAAAAGTAGCATGTCAGAGGTTCAAATCAGATTAAATTCCGAAAATTGCTTCAATGTAAGACAAAATAAATGCGTTAACTAAAATCTGTGATTGTTTTCAGTCATTTGAAGAATTAAATTTTGCGATTGTTCGTTGATTCATGAACTTTGATGTTTAATAAATGCAAGCCCACACATTTCCGCACTGCAAACCAGTTTATCTAAAAATAGCGACATGAAGAAATCATTAATTTGGGGGAGGGGGGGATACTCAACCGACGCTCTGGTAGGGAGGTGCGGCCGGGACACCCAACCTGACCCTGGTTAACACACATATCTGATTTTCCTACACTGTTTAAGATATAATTCCGATTTTTGAGACCCCGTACCCTGTTTAAGACAAGAATAGAAGCGGCCTGCCTAGGCCCAGATAATGTTCTGAGTTAAGACCCGATCAAACGGTCACAACATTTAACATTCTCACAACATTTGTTGAGTACCGAAGTTGAGACTGTTTGACCACCCCTTACAGCAATGTTGTGACAACATTTATTTTGTTCTTGAAATGTTGAGAGGCTGTTATGGCCGTTTTGATCTGGCCGTTATTTTTTTTTCCTGGGAAGTGCTTTCAAGGTCACGCATTCTGATTGGCTCGGGTCATCTGTCATCAGCCACTTAATCAGTGTTTTTTTGTTGTTGAAATTATCTGGATGGTTGGCTTGGATACACTGGGTTAAAATGGGAGTGGAGACAGAGGGTAGCTTTTAAAAGGTTTTAATTATTTGCGCGAGTTACGCTTTTTTTAAATCACCGTAAAAACCGCATCAAAGCAAAGGTAAACAACGTCCAAACATTTTAACTGTATTTGTTTAAATATAGACAGTCCTAAATACCGATTTTAGGAAGATAAATGTTCACAACAACAGTTACATTGTACTACGAAATTTGAATATCGTAGATACCTGTGACCACACAAAAATAGGATGGTAAGCCTGTGATTTCGCGATATTTTCGATCGCGAAAATCGCAATAATTAATACTCGCGAAAATAACATAGAATAGCGATAGTTTTCGTTACGTCACCTATTGTTATTAATGTACCAACCAGAGAACTAATGCATGCTGTTGAAACAAATAGTTATTTTGTTTAATGGTTGGCAAATTTGAATAACAAAACAAATTTGACGTCATGTTAATAAACAGTGAACACTCCTATAAAGGGCCGGCCAAAACGCACGCAACATTTCAACGCACCATAGCGCAACATTGTTGCGCACAACATGTTGGACATGTTTGGCCACTCTGTTGCAATAATATGTTGCAGTATGTTGGATGATGTTGGATCAAGTTTGAAAATGTTCGAATTTTTCGTGCAACATGTTGCACGATGTTGTACTCGTTTGGCCACGTTCGTGCAACATTGTTGCACCGGAGCATGCGCACTTCATGCGCACTTGCTATTTGAAAGCACCATCCAACATACTGCAACATATTACAACAGGGTGGCCAAAGCTGTGCAACATGTTGTGCACAACAATTTTGCGCCCTATTGTGTTAGTTGAAATGTTGCGTGCGTTTGGCCAGCTCCTTCACAATACGTTAAACGTTTGTTTCGCTGTATCCAATCAGAAATAGGCTAATAACATGGCGGTTTGACCTCGGCACACGGATTCGTGGGTCCGCATTCGGACTGCCTTGTAATTTTCGTTACTAGTTTTTCTTCAAGGGCTAACTCTGGTCCGTTTGGACGAAATTTCGATTGAATGGTACGAGCACATGCGTGCATCTTTCCTCTTTTTTTCATGTTTGGCCTGGAAGCCAGGCGACGGGATTTTCTGGGCTGGAGCTGTTCCAATTTGGAGATATTGGAATTTGAAATTACTTTCCCCCCTTTTCATAATTAGATGTACAGTAAACAACGAAAAAAAATCCTTCAAATCGCTTAAATTGGCCACAAAAACGACAGTACACAACAGGAAAGGTATTTGTTCATAGTGTTCGTGACTATTCACAATTCTACGAACCATTCAGTAAATCCCATACATTCGCTAGCACAATGCAAAATAGCACACAGTCAAACAGTTTGTCTGGGCTCCGTGTGCTGTTAGGAGACCACATCGCCACCAAAATATATGCCAAACGACCAGATTTCACTGCGGGTGAGTAATTTTCATGTTTGTTTGAAACCAATCCCGAGAGATTCAAATGACAAAGACCCTGGCGGCCATGTTGGTGTTACAAACAATAGAAGTTAATTATAAATATTTTGTTAATGACCACCGACATGGCGGCGATGACGTCACTTGCAAACCACCAATACTAAATAACGAGTTAAACATGAAAAGACAACACACGCAAGTGCTCGCCATATACCGCAGCTAGGTAAATTTATACGCCAATTTATGCGGTACGTACAAAAAAAACTACGCAAAAGACATATATCAGGTACTCTTATTAAATCGTTGCTGAATTTTTTTACCGAGGGAGGCAACTGCCTCATTTGCCTAAATACTAGCTACAGGCCTGCATAATAAATGGTGCTTTATTTTATTATTAATCTATACGCCATATATAATGCATGTATGCCAGTCTTAATTTAGGTATGTCACTTGAGTTTCAAAACTTTGTAAGTAAAGTGTTGGTCTTACAAAGTCGAGAAAAAGAACGTGATATGGAGGTTGTTATCCACCGTTTCTCAAGTTTTCTACCACTGATCATATTACTACTCAACTTTGCAGGATTTTCAAAAGGTATACATATTGACCTTTTTTACACACGTTTTCTTGAACATAATGCAAACCTGTTGTAGGTCTTTTTAGGACTTCGTGCTAATTTATTTTTGCCGTGGTTGATATAAAACACAGGTTCGCCTAACGTTATTGATGTACGTCGCCAGGCTATAAGCCGAGGTGTGCACAGTGGTATTGCCTTTGCCAACTTTAAGGCACACAAGTTCTCGTACTTAAACATCACAAGTCTTGGTACAGATTATGTCATGAGTGGTAAAGAATGTGGTCTTTCGTGTGTCAACATACCGTCATGTTTTTCCTTTAACCTGGCTGCATTCTCCGATATCAACGGAAGAATATTGTGTGAGCTGCTCCCATCTGACAAGTACAACAACTCAGGCAAGTTCGTCGCAAGGCAGTATTTTCATCACTTCAGTATTGGGGTAAGTGATAACTAAATAACAACGAAGGTGTGTTCCGATAGCGTCATTGAAACATACATGTCGCGGCGTGGAAATGCAACAAGCTTCAAATAAATAAAACAATCAAGACCATCTGTCCTCAAAGCAATTATATTTCAATGTTTCTCGACATTTACCGGACTGGTACTTTGGCAGGTACTTTGGCAGAACCTCTTTCAATTTGACTGTTTACCGTTTTTGTTATTTATACATTTTGACATATAGATCACATTTAAGTTAAAAATTCGGGCGAATTCGTATCCCTGCTAGCCCGGTTGACCCTGGTAAGCCAATTTTCCGTACCCGGCCAAATTCGGAATAAGCCAATCAGAAGCTCTATCTACTGACCTGATATCCTACGATATCAAGGCACTGATATGATATCCAACATTATAATCCATCAAAATTTTTTCTCGCGCGTGATTGGTCTAAACACGTCACGTGACGCAGCCAAAACTGGGGAATATCCGGGTGATATTCCCCAGTTTTGAAAATTTGCGTTTCACGTTCGCAGGTTCAGTTTTCGTCTCAAGTAAATTGCTAAATTAAATAAAACTGATTGTTTTGAACAGACTAGAAATATTTTTGAACGCCAACATAATTATTTTGATGTTTAAAACAGTTTGGCCGACCGAGATCTTCCACGGCAAACAGAGCGGCCTTGTGAAAAAATATTTGAAGGATAATAACTACAATAGCCTCCATTTGGCTTCAAAAATATGCTCGGATATTTGTCCTTGGACATTATCTGTTCCTCGAAGCTCACAGTTTTGTCCGCGGACAAATATCCGAGCATATTTCCTCGCCAAATGGAGGCTATTGTTTATATATCATGGTCACTTTCAAGCCAAGTAATACAATTCTGCAGATTAGAGCTGAATTTTCCTAAGCAAACTTTTGCGAAATTACAGTCCAAACAGGAAAATGTTGACGAAGTGAGTAATTCGAGGGAACTTTACGAAGAAAAACTAACTAAATTTCGCGCCAAAAACGCGCGGATGTTGCACTAAATGCGTTGCGTCTCCTACCCGATCGCGGCTGTCTTCAAAACCATTCAAAAACGATAACATTCGACGATTTTTTCGTCAAATTCGCAACTATTAACAGGAGAAAGGAATGAGGACATTTAAGGTAAGATGATGGAAATTCTGACCGTAAACAGTTCATTTTCAGTTCATTTTCAAAATAAACAATCACACATCGACATCGACGATCAGAACGTCTGTCACACAATTTTACTCCATGAAAGTCGTCTTTGCGTCTCTTCTCGCAAATAATAAACCGAATTTGGTACGGTAAATATCTAAACATACCAAAAACGGCATATTGGTATCGTTTGGTCTCGCCATGGGTATTTTTGCTCGACTGCGTCTCGCCAAAATACAATCCATGGCTCGACCAAACTCGCCTGATATGCAACCGAAGCGTGCCAAAAAGATACGATTAGGTATAGTTATATACAAAAAGATAGCAGACAGGGTGCGTGTCCCGGTTAGGCGGATTACCCTCAGGGTAACCCGTTTGCTTTATATGCGAAACAGAATCTCGCATGTAAAGTAAACGATAATACACAATTGACTCGAGAAACGCTTCTAGAAAGGTAACCCAGCCAGATGCATGGGGAACCTCTCTCCTTGAAAATAGTCCCTAAAATCTCCCCAAACCGAAAATTGAGCTGAAAAAAAAAAACTCAAAAAGTTTGATAGCACGCCTTGTCAAAACATGGTTGTCTCGGAAACACTAAGCCAAGCGAGCAAACAATTGACACACCAACATAAATAAATGACGGCAAATTTTTCTCAACGTTTTTGGCCAAACTAGTTCTAATTTACATTGATAAAGTCACTTTACAATACATTAAGCGATAGTACTCTCGAAAATAGCTGTGAGAATAGGGCATGTTCAATTAAACTACTTGAGACTATAAAACATTTTATCATCTTTTATGATTGAGTCGCAAATATTTCGATTTCTTTTCTCACAAAGAGTCGAAATAGTCACTGCAAAACATTTTGCACACGTTAAACGAGTTTAATAAACCGGTGAGTCGGCGTTCCTAGTTAACTGATCTCCTTTTCTACAATAACAAAAACTTATCCTTACTCATTTTTTGCGCGTACTTAATTTCGCGATGATGACAGAGCCATATTTCGCGGGTATTAATTTTTTGGCGATTTTACGTAACAAATAATAGACGTAAACAAGTATTTAACGAATAACAAATAAACACCTGATAAGTACGTTATCAACGTTGGTATACTAAGTAGTCATGACTGCTTGCTTGTTTAGGAAAACTGCCCCCAAAAGGTATTTACAGAGTGCGTCTTTGCGAATGACACGCTGTCAATTGGATATTAAATTTCGCGTTTTCAATATTTGGGGCACCATTTTTTGCGAGTATTTAATTTCGCGAGTTTACTTTAATCACAAACATTAGTACTCTCGAAAATAACTGTCACAATAAATTGTGATATTTTATTCAAACTTAGTATGTACATGTTAATTATCCATTAATTATGCCTGGGGGTAGCAGAAAGTTCCCTTCAAGCAATTTTATTCAAACTTCATAACTTTTCTAAAATGATACGGGGAAGTTTCGGTGGGACAAAAATTTTAGTACGTGAAATGACGTTTCTACAGCGACAGGTCGTTTTACCTAAATTGTGTTATTATCAGCTCAAGTTTCGATCGGTTTCAGACGTGATTTGTTCTTCTTATTAAGGCTATTTTCCCAAAAATGTACAGTTTCTGCATCCTTTTTATTATTTACGTTTATGTCAGTTCTTTGCAATTTCGCGGCCAATGCACGTGCTTGTGATCGCCATGGATTTACATGGTGAGTTAATGTGAGCTGCGTGAAGTAGAATGACCATCATTGTGATGCCCCGTGTGAATTGTCTCTCAAACTCTGAACGGAATGGTGGCTAAACTGGAAATTAAAAAAGCCTGGTTTCCATATGATCGCAACAATCGTTGCGTTGCCTCTGCGATCGTTGCTCGTTGCGATCGTTCGTTGCGATCGTTCGTTGCGATCATATGGAAACCGCTTCAGTCGGTGTTTAATTATATGCGATTGTATACTGCAGTTAGTTTTACTTCACTAGTCTACAAATTACTGGGTAAGTTCCTTAACTAGAGTTAGACCCAATTTAAACATTCGAAAAGCCCCATATAGGGGATATCTGATAAGTTTTTTATATAAAAAAACGTTATTACCCAATTTTCTCTCTTAGTCTCCATGTTTAAGTGGACCATGCCAGAACAGTGGAACGTGCGTGTCACTTTACGAGAAGAACAGTTATGTGTGTCTTTGCACGAAAGGATACATGGGAAGGAACTGCGAAACAGGCAAGTACTGGTGTTCTATTTTTAATATCCCAATGGTCATTTTTCATACAAATTATCTCAAACAATTTTGCAGACGAGAAGCACGAAACCACCTTGAGATTTTCTGCGAGTTCTGTATTACAACCTAACAACTATCGGAGTCGGAAAACCGCCTGCACTGCAGGCTGAATATAGAGCTTTAGAAAACCGTAGTCTCAACGGAATTTAAACCAATATTCACAATAGTTATAACACGTCTAAACTCAGTCTTTGTGAACTGTGACTTATCCACGTTGTATTAACACAGTGTATATATCCTCTGCCTAGACGTTGTAATAGAGTCCCATGTGAACCCGAATTTAGCCTTTAACCAGGTCCGAACTCGAGTTCGAGCTTGGGCAACTGGTATACAATATATATTTTTTGATGGGGCTGATTCAGTCTAGTCTAGACTTTAAGGCAACGCATATCCGGTCAAAATTTTGCATTGCAAATTATTGCAATACTGGAAACTACTGGCAGGTTTATATTTCAGGCATGCATTTCATGAAATGAAACGTGGATGGTGGTGGATGGATGGTGGTGGAGATCGGTGGTGGAGATCGTGCGAAGGCTTTACAGAGCGCAATGGATCAAAAGCCCGAAAGTTCCCGCGTAGAAAAAAAAACGACATCTGGGTACGCGGCAGTTCCTTTTCAAATAACACTGGTGTCACTTTTTACTTTCAGAGATCACGTTCGACATTTCAGCGATAATATCAGACAATGGATTCTATCTCAGTAAACTCAGGGAGTTCCTTGCACCCGCTGTAGGATATCATTCACAGTGGCTGCTGTGTTACCGCGCCTCCACTCATGGCTGGGCTTCCACTACCTTCCACAGCAGGTGTGATGGTAAATATCACACGGTTACCATCGTTAAAAATGACCAGTATGTGTTTGGAGGATACACTGACATTCCTTGGGGTAAATATATACTGATTTTTTAGTATATTACATACGAGTTGTATGATGGCGAAGTGCCTCTCCATTTCTTCCCAACAAAATTGTGTTGTTTGTTTATATCATTCCTTTAAATGGAGTTCAAAAAACGTGATAAAGATGACAAAATCTGCTCGAAAACAAAACATATATTTTCAAGTTAAAAAAAGAAGAGTATGTATATTATTACTGATCCAAGATGGGCCGGGGATCTCTGCTCAAACTGTCAAATACTGATAAATCAAAGTTTATGTTACATATTGCTTTACAGAGATGCCATGTGTGCCATGTGTGCCATGTGTGCCGCCATGTGTGCCGCCATGTGTGCCGCCATGTGTGCCGCCATGTGTGCCGCCATGTGTGCCGCCATGTGTGCCGCCATGTGTGCCGCCATGTGTGCCGCCATGTGTGCCGCCATGTGTGCCGCCATGTGTGCCCCCATGTGTGCCGCCATGTGTGCCGCCATGTGTGCCGCCATGTGTGCCGCCATGTGTGCCGCCATGTGTAAAATAACTGAGAAACAAAAGAATATAACTAAAGATTACAGGCAAAAAAACGTTACAATTCAAATATATGAGAAACAAAAGTAAATATGATATGGCATGAAAGCTAACTCTGACAATGTTTATAGTTCTTCACGCCTGTTGATACCCTTGGGTTCAAGGGTTTGACCCCTATCGATAAGGTACGCCTCTCGAGCTTTGTGTATAGCGTCACGAGATGAATGTATGAGTTCTAATGGGATAAGTTCTATGTCGGTGAGTGAATGATTGTCGGAAATAAAGTGATCTGAAACTGCAGTAGGTCTAGAGGAAGGGGTGGGTCTGTCAACTGGTCGTCGGTGTTCGTTAAAGCGGTCTTTAAGTCGTCGTTTTGTCTCGCCTATGTATTGTTTGTTACAACGTCGGCAGTGTACCATGTAGATGAGATTTTTTGAGTTGCAGTCAATGTAATGGGTGATAGGTCTGGTCTCCCCGGTAGTGGAAAATGTGTAGTTGGTGCGCCCGTCAGTGATGTAGTTGCAAGTAACACAGTTGTTACCGCATCTGAAAGATCCCTTGGGAAGGTTGGTTTGTGTGACAGTACGTAATTTGGATCTAACTAATATGTTGTTAAGGTTGTCAGTGCGTCGAAAGGCAACAAGAGGTGTAGATTTAAAGACATTAATGCAACGTTGGGAAGAAGAGGGAATGTTGAAATGTTTATGAATGATAGATGGTATAGAGCGAAGGGCAGGGTTGTATGTGATAACAAAAGGAACACGACTGGGTGTGTCAGATGTGGTAACACTAGGTTGGAGTGCCTCAGTACGTGTGATGGTGTGCCTCAGTACGTGTGATGGTGTGCCGCCATGTGTGCCACGTGAGCCGCGTTTTTGGCGCGAAATTTAGCTTAGTTTTTCTTCGTAAATTTCCCTCGAATTACTCACTTCGTCAACATTTTCCTGTTTTAAGTTTGACTGTAATTTCGCAAAATTTTGCCTAGGAAAATTAAGCTCTAATCTGCAGAATTTTATTGCTTGACTTGAAAGTGACCATGATATTGTTGGATATCAGGTCAGTAGATAGAGCTTCTGATTGGCTAATTCCGAATTTGGGTACGGTCAATTATAATATTCCGCGGCGAACTCGCTTGGTGGCAAATGAGGAGTTTTACAAGCTAGAGATTTACACATTTCGATCTCGCAATGCTCTTCAAGTGGTATTTTTCGCTGACGAGAGGTTAGCATATGGCCATCTCCGTCGATCTACATAAAAGACGTGTTCCAACGAAGTGGAAATACTAATACTGAGAGAGCTGCAGCGACTTGATACCCAGCGACTTTACTTGGAATTGAAGTCATTGTTAGTGCCCTGTGGTCTGATTGCAGGAGTGACCCCGGTTATAGTACTTGCACTATAAATCTATCCGAACAAAATTGCAAGTTTATAAAGACCTGCTCCCAACGTGTGGCTTCATAGCGCAGTTGGTAGAGCATCGCACTAGTAACGCGGAGGTCACGGGTTCAAATCCCGTTGAAGCCTGAATTGTTTTCTGGCTTAAATTGCAATTGCTTAAATTGCATTCCTAACTGCGATGATCATTTATTCATTTCATTTCATTTCATTTCCGTAGTTCATATTATATGATTTCATTCATGTGTTCATCATCGCATTAAAGTTTCCTTTGTCCCTCAATTGCCACGAGAGACATGGGTACAAAGAAATCCAAAGCAAATATCGTATTGTATCGATTAAGCGCCCACTGTCGATTAAGCACCCCTCCTAGAATAGGCGCCCCCATAGAAACTGAAATTTTAAATACAAGCCCCCATCTCTCCTTAAATACAGTCAAAACAAATGTATGAAGGGGAGAGGGGCAGAAAGTGCCCGCGCTGATTTCAAATGGTAATCGTGTCCAGAATATGTGACTTTTCCTAAAAATTATCTGGGATCATTCTAGTCTGTAAATTGTTTGATAACGTGATTTGATGTTTCCAAGGCAAATACAATAAAGAAAGGCTGACTGTACGGTTGGGATAAATGTGAATATATTTTCCAATATTTCGTCAGGCACGGCCTGACTCCTTCGGGGAACTAACTCCAAGAAAAAAACGTTACAATTTTAAACACCAAAAGACAAAAGAATATAAGATTACAAGTAAAAAACGTTACAATTCAAATAACTGAGAAACAAAAGTAAACATGATATGGCATGAAAGCTAACTCTGACAATGTTTATAGTTCTTCACGCCTGTTGATACCCTTGGGTTCAAGGGTTTGACCCCTATCGATAAGGTACGCCTCTCGAGCTTTGCGTATAGCGTCACGAGATGAATGTATGAGTTCTAATGGGATAAGTTCTATGTCGGTGGGTGAATGATTGTCGGAAATAAAGTGATCTGAAACTGCAGTAGGTATAGAGGAAGGGGTGGGTCTGTCAACTGGTCGTCTTTGTTCGTTAAAGCGGTCTTTAAGTCGTCGTTTTGTCTCGCCTATGTATTGTTTGTTACAACGTCGGCAGTGTACCATGTAGATGAGATTTTTTGAGTTGCATTCAATGTAATGGGTGATAGGTCTGGTCTCCCCGGTAGTGGAAAATGTGTAGTTGGTACGCCCGTCAGTGATGAAGTTGCAAGTAACACAGTTGTTACCGCATCTGAAAGATCCCTTGGGAAGGTTGGTTTGTGTGACAGTACGTAATTTGGATCTAACTAATATGTTGTTAAGGTTGTCAGTGCGTCGAAAGGCAAAAAGAGGTGTAGATTTAAAGACATTAATGCAACGTTGGGAAGAAGTGAGAATGTTGAAATGTTTATGAATGATAGATGATATAGAGCGAAGGGCAGGGTTGTATGTGATAACAAAAGGACACGACTGGGTGTGCCAGATGTGGTAACACTAGGTTGGAGTGCCTCAGTACGTGTGATTGTGTGAACACGTTGTATCTCGTGTTTGAGAAAAGAGAGATTGTATCCACGGTTGTTGAGGTATTATATAAGCTCATTAGTACGTAATTTGAAGGTCTCGTCGGAAGAACAAATGCGTCGAAGTCTGAGGGCGAGGCTGAATGGAATGGCTCGTTTGGTATGTATGGGGTGACATGAAGAGTGTAAGAGGTACTGATGTTTATCCGTAGGCTTAGTATAGAGATCTGTTGTAATCCCACCATTGTTGAGAAGGACCTTGACGTCAAGAAATGGGATAGATGTGGACGAATGGGACGAGGTAAATTTGATAGTGGGATGAAGGCTGTTAAGCCAAGAGATGATGGCAAGTAGCTCGCCTTCAGTGTGAGTCCATATCATGAAAATGTCGTCGATGAAACGCCACCAAGTATGTGGCTGATGTGGTGCATGTTTGAGTGCGTCGGTCTCAAACTTAGCGAGGAATAGATTAGCGTATGAAGGAGCCATACGTGTACTCATAGCTGTGCCGTGTGTTTGGAGGTAGTGGTTGTTATTGAATTCGAAAATGTTCATGGTAAGAATGAGCCTGATAAGGCAACCAAGTTTGTACAGGTCGTTTTACCCAAATGTGGTGGGGTTTTTTCAGTTTTACTTTGTAGTTTTCACGAGATTTTCGCTTTCTGTGAAGATTTTCTTCAAACATCTTTACCACTTTTGTATCCTTGTATTTTTTTCGATTTTTTTAATTCAAATTTGGATATTTTATGCCATTTCTGAAAAATCCAAGATGGCGGATTCCAAATGGCGTCATTTTTGGTGTGTATGACGTCATAATTTACACGTGAATGTCACTAACATAAACATATTTGGATGCACAACAAATAAGTTTTATTTTCATAGCGTGAATACTTTTCGAGATACAAACGGGGGGGACTTTCTGCCCCCCCCCCCCCTTCACCACAGGCTGCCGGAATTAGTCGCTAAGTACCTAAGTTCTAACTTTACAGACATTTCTGATGCAACATAGGATGATTCTGGTTCCAATGTGTTCATGTTTGTAATTTGTATTTATGTTTTTATTGTCTTGTTATTCAGAGTCCAGTGGTGGATATGGTGTTACTTCCAATGCGTTCATATTTTCTCTCCACAATAAAGAAGGACTTGGTCCTTTTAAAAGTATGGTGACAAAGGCGGCAGCTGCAATTTACAGACATGCAGATTTTGGTCCAACATTTGGTGACGGGTGGGACTTACGCATTTATAACAATGCGAACAGTAACACTGATTCATACTCAAGCTTTGGTGAACAAGGCACCTACCCTGTTCCAAGTGGAGTACAGGACAGGAAAACAATCCTGGCTGGGACTTGGAACTTCTCACCTGATGAGTGGGAGGTATTCTATCTTGGTTGAATTGTCCTTACTCGTTGCCATCACAGATATGTTATACGTACTTATATTTCTAGCATAATTTTATCACTAACTTGATAAGACAGTATTTATTAGTGACTGGACTAGATTCTTAGCCTGTTTGCAGACTAATAATACACTTGAAAAAATTACTCCATTCTGATTGGCTAAGAGCAGTGCAGTTCATCGACAAGTGTAACACCAGTGCAATTACACCAGTGCAAATTACAAACGAAGATTTGCGAAGTCAATACGAAGAACCACAAAGACCCATAACGGCTGAAGATTTCCCGAAGATTGTCCGAAGTCTTCCGAAGTTGACCGAAGATTTCCGAAGACTTCCGAATATTGCCGAAGATTTCCGAAGATCACCCGAAGACTTACGAAGATTTTCCAACTCTATCGGGAGGTTTGCGAATACTTCGGAAATTTTTCGAAGGGCAAGGGCTCCTCTGTCTAAGTACCGTAATCGTATTTAGTAAAAAAAGAGTAATCGAATTTTTTTAAGTGTATTATTAACAAGTAATCACATGATTTTCTCGTGCAATTTGGAATAAATAAGCACTTGTAAATCCTATTTCCGACACAAGAATGGAATAGGAGACGTCAGTAAGCAGTCTATGGAATTGTTTGTTTGGAAGCGAAGTTTTAATTAAACTTAAACAATTAATCCACGTAATCAAAGAATGCAAAGTATTATATCTTGACTGCGTGTTTTAATATTTCAGGTCAAACGGCTGCAATTTATTTTTAATGTTATTGACAACTCACAACACTAATTACACAAAACTATTAAATTATAAACTATAGACTACTTACAATACTCTTACATGCAATACTCTTACGATACTTAAATTATTTTTACTTACATTACTTGTACCTACAATACACTAACTTAATAATAGTACACCGTGGAGAATTCAAAATAAATATTAATTTAAAACTTACACTAGTAGTACTTACAATAGCAAACACTTAAAAGCTAAGCAAGAGCCAAAAAACAAATAAGAGGGGGCGAGGAGAAAAGGTAGACGTTGTAACTTTTCATGACAACAAGCTTGTTATACACTAGCTTGTTTGATTTTGAAGAGTTTGCTAATTTCGTTGAGAAGCTTTCAATTACATACTTTCCAGAGAGATTTTAGTGCAGATAATATTTCACAGTATTCTAAAGGACGAAGTTTAAGGTTGTATTTATTCTGAAGTACAGGCCAAGTGAGGAAATTGTTATCGTCATATTTTAAGTGCTTTACCTTTTTGATACCTTTCTTATACCATTCTTTATAGAAGATCGGGCGGTCATTAATTCTAATAAGTGAGTTGTGCCATAAACTTAGCTCTAGAAACTGACTCTTTGAGGTTATACATTCTTCAAAATTAACTTCTGACCACTCTGAGAGAATTTCCTTTATAAAACTGTCTGATACCTTGATAATTTTCGCTGTGTCTTTCTTACTAAGATTGCTCTTGAAGGTCAAAATGCCGCCAAAAGTATCTAGTTTTAGATTAAAAAAGTTTCCCTTGTCCAAATATTTATTTATCCATGTCATCTTTAGCAATTTAGTAAATGACTGAATGTCGATCATTTTCAGGCACCCTTCCGATAGGTCGTTTATCATTATATCTCGCTTGATCTTATCACCTTTCCGCTCCATATAAACTTATATAAAATATTTTGTTAACCTCTTTTATAACATTCACACAAGTGCGCAAACGCGACGACACATAAACAAACTAAAGTTGAGAGGCAGCTAGACTTTTTAGCACTGTAATTTTTTCTAGTAAGGCTTAGTCTGCAATGTTTCCAGCAACTTAAAACATTTAGAA
The DNA here is from genome assembly GCA_029204205.1 of Desmophyllum pertusum. NCBI lineage: Eukaryota > Metazoa > Cnidaria > Anthozoa > Scleractinia > Caryophylliidae > Desmophyllum > Desmophyllum pertusum. Next base: position 65,584 of record MU825884.1, on the reverse strand, counting down.
CTTTTTTCTAGTTTTTCCGTATAATTTAAGGCTACAGTTAATTCAGGATATATTGAAAACCACACACCAAGAGAGAAAAGTTGGCGATCTTCGAAGTTATACACATTTTATGAGTATGAAAAACGTATCTAAGTAGCCTACTAGCCTCGCTTTCATGTTCTTTTTTATTGTCCGAAACGCTTCCCAAAACAAGAATATTTAGAGTTGAACTTAATATTCATTATTTTATATTTAAATGACTACTTTACAAACTTTATAACTTTTCCTAAACATTATCTGGGAACATTTTGGTGTGCCAAGTTTTTAATCACGTGACTTGATGTTTCCATGGCAACAAAGTTTTCACAGGACGTTTTACCCAAATTTGGTATGTTCAGCTTAATTTTCAGTTTCCGTGAGATTTCAGCTGTTTACGAAGAGTTTCTTCCAAAAACATACAATTTTTGCATCTTTATACGGTTTTAGATTCAAATCAAATTTGGTGATTTTCTGACATTTCTGAACAATTTAAAAATCCAAGATGGCGGACATTTTTAAAGTATGACGTTATGTTGGCGTGATATGATATCATAATTGATTCGTGATTGTCACTAAAATAAACATGTTTGAATAGTTTTATACACCACATAAGCTTCATTTTTATAGCACAAATACTTTTTGAGATACATATTGTTTTACCCAAATTTGTTGTTTTTTTTAGCTTAATTCATATATTTTTTTGCTTTTTACGATTAAACCCTTCCAAAATCTTTGCTGTTTTAGCATATCTATATTTTTCTTGATTTTTTTCAAATCAAATTTCTGAACAATCTAGAAATCCAAGATTTTGGATTCAAGATGGCGGATTTTTTTAATGTTTGACGTCACTATGGCGTGTATGACGTCATAATTGACACGTGACTGCCACTAAAATAAAGATTTTTGGATGATTTACACACCATGTAAGTTTCATTTTCATAGCGTCAATACTTTTCGAGATACATATGGGGGCACTTTCTGCCTACTTTCTGGCTCACGAACGAAAAAAAAAAGCCCAGGCCAGAATAGGGTTCATGAATACACTCCACCAAGTTATAGTTATTCTCTGGTATGTTTTTTTGTTTGTTTGTTTGTTTATTTGTTGGTTGGTTTGTTTGTTTGTTTGTTTATTTGTTGGTTTGTTTGTTTGTTTGTTGGTTGGTTTGTTGGTTTGTTGGTTTGTTGGTTGGTTTGTTTGTTTGTTTGTTTGTTGGTTTGTTGGTTTGTTGGTTTGTTTGTTGGTTTGTTGGTTGGTTGGTTGGTTGGTTGTTTGGTTTGTTTGTTGGTTTGTTTATGGTTGGTTTGTTGGTTTGTTGGTTGGTTGGTTGGTTGGTTGGTTGGTTTGTTGGTTTGTTGGTTGGTTGGTTGGTTTGTTGGTTTGTTGGTTGGTTGGTTGGTTGTTTGGTTTGTTTGTTGGTTTGTTTGTTGGTTGGTTTGTTGGTTTGTTGGTTGGTTGGTTGGTTGGTTGGTTGGTTGGTTGGTTGGTTTGTTGGTTGTTGGTTGGTTTGTTGGTTTGTTGGTTTGTTGGTTGGTTGGTTGGTTGTTTGGTTTGTTTGTTGGTTTGTTTGTTGGTTGGTTTGTTGGTTTGTTGGTTGGTTGGTTGGTTGGTTTGTTTGGTTTGTTGGTTGGTTGGTTGGTTGTTTGGTTTGTTTGTTGGTTTGTTTGTTGGTTGGTTGGTTGGTTGGTTGGTTGGTTGTTTGATCTGGTCACTGTTATACTGTGATTATTTCATAACAAAGTTGTTAATCCATTTTTTTCTGTTAACGAAGACTGAGTGAGTTAACAAACACTCAAAAATCTTGAAAATCTCTCCACTATCCAGTTATATTATGAGCAGATCTTTTCACGTATTCTCCCAACATCCTGCGTGTTCCGGACAGCGGAGAACGCAGACATTAAATGCTTATCGCTTTTAATGTCTGCGTTCTCCTCTAATTAATGTAGAAAACCTGATTTCAATAATAATAATCAGTAATAATAATGACCTTTATTTATACACGATAAATATTTCAAGCGAGAAGCTTGTGGAGTCGTGTGTAAATTAACAATTTTTTGAAAAAAGAAAAATACAAATGTTCATATAACTGTACGTATAACTTTTGTAGAATGTTTTTAGTTAGCCTAGTTTGCATTTTTGCATTTTTATTATGAATATTTAATTATAGCATCAAGTATATATTTATACTTGCAAGAGATAAGATTGCACAAAATCTATGCATCACTTATTATTAAAAAATAATAATAATAATAATATAGATATAGTAGCACCTTCCGTCTGTGGCCAATTTAAGGATCAAGTTCTAGCGTGTCCTGTTGCGAAGGCGTCAACTCCAGCTATGATGAGGTTCAGAACGAGATTGTATTTGTGTGTGGTCAGAATAACAAAGTGTGTCTGTTTAGTGCAGGTTTTGGCCTATTGGAAGTTCCTAAGATAGCATTTGTGTGTGGTAAGAATAAAAAGGTGTGTCTGTTTAGTGCAGGTTTTGGCCTATTGGAAGTTCCTAAGATAGCAGTTGTGTGTGGTAAGAATAAAAGGTGTGTCTGTTTAGTGCACGTTTTGGCTTATTGAAGGTTCCTAAGATAGCATTTGTGTGTGGTAAGAATAAAAAGGTGTGTCTGTTTAGTACACGTTTTGGTTTAACGGAGACCTCTAAATCAGCATGTGCGTGTGGTCAGGATACAAACTATGTCTGTTTAGTGGAGGTGTCTACTGACGGGAGGTGTATGTCTGTTAGCACAAGTTCGAATGTATTGAATTTAATTAGGAATAAATATTGCACTATGCAATGTAGATAAAGGATATAACACCATCGAATTCTGAAAGTAACAAATCTCAACCAGAAGTAAAGGTATTTTCGTCAACCGAGTTAAAACAACCTGTGAACATAGCTACCTCTTATTTCATCTCAGTTTGAGTTGCTATGGACATTAAAAGAAGGTTAGCCTTTGCTCCTTTTGTAGAATCACATGCAGACCTATTTTGACAATCCAAAAGTAAACTAAGAGTGGCGAACCGGTGGTTACTTTCTGAATTCTAAGGTTATAAAAGTGCTGTATTATTGCCAGAGCTGTACTTATTTAATTCTTCTGACATGTTTATGCCCAATTTAAAGCTACCATATATTAATTATTAATTTTTTGTAGTGTTTTTGGTCTATGTGTAAAATGCAGAGGTTGACAAAGAACATCTCAATAAATGTCATTCCCAAATCTGCAATATTATGTTTCCATTTTATTGTGAATGCATTCCTAACTGACTGAGTAAATGTATTGCAAGGCACTTGCACTGTTTTTGCACGCCGACCCCTCCAGGCCGCTTTACCCAGTGTTTGTATGGCTACATATAGGCTCACCAACAACAACAAAAATTGTTCGGCTGCCCTGAAAGACATATTTCAATAACTCAAAAGATACACTTATATTATATTTTGTCTTAATTTCCCAGTCTTCCTCGCCTCATTAATCAAAATTAAAGTAAAATTAAAAACGAGAAAGAAAAAATCAATACTACTGGTCATCCTTGGCAAAGAGCATTTTACTTCAAAATGTTGATTGTTAATAATGAACATATTTCATTGTGTAGACGAAAGAATGCGAATTAATTAATGTTCAGTGGTCCAATTTTTGGGCTCCTTGCTGTAATAGAGGATTTAAAATATAGGGCTAAAATATTAATAAATCAAAAGGCTATTGTGTGCCATCTGATGTAACTTTAACAGAGTTCTCCACATCTCTGTATTTTACATTTTTCCAACGTAACATTGTCTTCAGTGCGTCACCTTGGGCTGCATGGAGATTGCATGCGTAGCAGTCGTTTCCTTTCCGAACGCGCGGAATGGGCTTTATGCAGGAGCGCGGAAAGCGCGCGAAGGCATGGAGCGCGAAAAGAGCGAAACAAAAAACTGGGAGGGGGGAGGGGCTTTCGGCAAAATGTCTGCGGTCCATTGTAGGCGTTTCCTTCCGTTCGTCGCCCCTCCCCCTTCTTCTTTTCGCTCTTTTCGCGCTCCATGCCTTCACGCGCCTTCCGCGCTTTCGGAAAAGGAAACGACTGCTACACAGGCTAGCATGGAGAAGTTACAAGTAACACGCCGTACGACCTACGTGAACATCCAGACAAAATAGAGTTGATGCTAAAGATTGAATTCCCGGGCATGATACAACTACGCCATGATAACCATAATTTCTAGCAATAAAGTACAAGGCGGAAAGCGTGCTTAGTACAGCGTCGTTAATTCTGGATGACTTTTTTTATCTATCAAGGGTTTCAATTTGTTATAATAAATCTTCAATGACTTGGAGTGGGTTGCTATTTGTTTTTCGGTTTCAGCCTTGCTCCCAACTATAGTTTGAAACATTTGTATAGATAATGGCTCTTCTTTAATATTACAGCAGTAGATGTAGTATTTTGCAATTAAGATTAAGTGATTCGTAGTCTATTTAAGCTATCTTTTTCAAGAATTCCAAACATGACTTTAACTGCCGAGAGATCAATTGTAGAAGACATATTGGACAAATACCATCTGTAAAATGTCTCCCAAAATTGAGCCACTATCGGACAAAGGAATAACATATGTTTCAAGTCCTGTTTGTCTAAATACTGTTAGTGCATGTGGTTTTCCTCAAAAGCCCTATTTTCAAAAGTATACTGGAGCGATACTAGCGCAACGTGGATGAAAAGAAATATACTAATAACCTATTAGATATTTTACTTCAACATCTGCTATAAATGACAACTGCAAAAGCATACATAATCAACTGACTGTGACAAGACACCTACATTCGTATATTACCTGTAAAGCGTAATGGAAGAAAAATATCCACAGCATTCAGTGCCAGTTTAATTATAACAAACGTTCAAGAAGTTTCAAAATTATGCAGTTCTTTGATTTTTGATGATTTTGATTTCTTTTTTGTTCGTATAAAACAAATATCTCTCTCATAGTTTTCATAACGGCCCTCCTTTCACTGGCAGTCAGTATTCCGTAGTCTTAGTGTCAGTCGCCCGGCTCGCCACTCGTTCCCTTTGCTTTTGCCAACAAGAAAAGAAACCCGGAATAAAATTGAATACATGTACGTTTGATGGTCTCACATAGTTTACCTGGGACGAAATTACGAGCCAGGATGTTATAGGTCAAAGCTCCTTTGGTGCGGTGTTCATTACCCGCTATGAAACCAAACAAAGCCCGCGGGAACAGTGGTAGTAAACAAACTGCTTCGTACAGCCACGGACTTCACTGAAACATTCATAAAGGAGGCCAATATTCCGTCTTTTAGAAATTCCCTATTTAAGAGATTCCAGCTTTTAGAGATTCCCGATTTGAGAGATTCCTCCTTTTAGAGATTCCTGTTCCCCGTTCCCAATTTTAGACGAACGCTGAACGGGAATCTCGCGGATAATCGCTTTGCGATTATAAAATCTTACGTCGTAAAAGCTCTATTAAGCCCCCGGGGGAGAGGGCTTATTTAATTTTAGACCTCGAGAAGGGGGGGGGGGGGGCTTATTAGAGAGGAGGGCTTAATAGAGAGGGGGGCATATTTCAAATCACAAATTTTCGATAAAATTCACATTAATTTTTCAAATGTTACTATTACACCACAAACTAAAACAGAACAACAAATGGGTTATGTATGGCCGTCATATAAATGCAACGTCATGATTTATAACCTAACTATACGTCTGGAAGTTAAAGACCACGTTTCAATACAAAGTAACTGAAACGCCACAAAATATTGCTGAAAAGTCATTTACATCAGCCTGACGGAAGGGGGAACTTAATATAGAGAGGGGGGGCTTATTACTAAATCTTACTTCCAAAGGGTGGGGGGGCTTTCATTAAAGAGGGGGGAGGTTCGTACTTCTGCGAATGATTTTTGCTTTGAATTTTAATAATCAAAATATATTTAATAGCATTTGTAACAATCGGATAACATGTAACAAAAAAGCGATCGATTATATTTCCTGACAAGAAGAGGAACGTTATTTCGAAGAAGCCGCAGATTACAGTGCTATCTTGTATTGTCGTTCGTGCAGAACAAACACATTGCCAAACAAACACATTTAACAATTACTTTTTGCAAAATAATCATATACACCATTCTAACACGAGATCAGCAATGAAACTACACGTGAAATATCATAGAACAAATTATGGGAAATTCTCACTGGGATTTCGCGTGCGCTTTTTTCCGACAACGTTTCTCGAAACAGCTGTATGTACGATTGCGTGACCTTACACTATGGGCCATATGCTGACCAGTTGACCACTTTGTGTTTTATACCTTCTTGGGCAACAAGAAACGAAAACGGTACGGTTTTTCAGTATATATCTCGCGTTTTTCGACCTTTTTTTACCGGTTATATTAATTAGCTACAATGGCATTCAAATCTGAAGAGTTATCGGTGTTTTCTTAGAAAACAGCCTGATCTGAGCTTGCAATAACTTCAGTATCATGTCGTCGTTTTGTTATTAAACGACAACTGTATGCCGATTATCAACTCAAACGGACGTAAGGCCTGCCATATTAGATCATATTATTTTGTCAGAGATGACCTAAACGAGAGTATTTAATTTGGAAAACGTCAGGGTGTACGTTAAAGAAATTATTTGAGTTTCAATACGTCAACCGGCCGCAATTTATTTTTTATTCGCTGGTCGTTTGAAAACCTGTTTTAAATTTAAGTTGTCCACATCAAATCGAAAGCCAAAAGTCTACAATTAACCGAGATGTTTTTACATGTATTTATTTTAGTCTGGGGTGTTTGTTTCAGCCCCGGGGGCTACTCAAAAATGTTTTATACGGGGAGGCGCCGCCCAGAGGTCCAACCCCTTACCCTTTTATATACCATTGTGACAGAAAAGGTACCCCTTTCATATACCTTCCATGGAAAATGGTATCCCTTCCATATACCTTCCATAGGAATTATGAAAATGGTACCCCTTTCACATACCTACAGTAGAAATACTGCATCCCTTTTCTATACCCTTGGAATGAACTTAATGAACATATATATCCCCAGAATGAAGTGGAAGGAAGCTGTCTTATGATGGCTAAGAACTAAAAAACCTGCAGTCCACCTCATACCTAAATGACAGTTTTCCCTACCCTTTTCTATACTCCAACTCGTGAAATTGCTACCCTTTTATATACCTCCAGTCTGAAAAGGTACCCCTTTCGAGCGGAGCCTCCCCGTATAGTCCATTATAGGGAGTGCCCCCCAACCCCCTCGGGGTTTCAGCAGGGACCACTTCTTAAATTTCACTGCTTCTTTCAGTGGCTAGAAAAATATATGCAAAATCATTCACGAATGAATGAGTTGTACACAATAAAAAACGCTTTTTACTGTGGTGGGTGTATATAATTTTTGTTTCCGAAATCCGTAAAATCATTTTCCAAAGCCAGTCGTTTTCTTAGAAAAGTTTAGAAAATTCAACCAAAATTCCCGGAAAAATTTGTGTTGTACGTCACGCAAGGGCAAATAAAGGCTTTTTGAGACTGTTTCACCCACGTATCTTTAGCTTTCCAGTGGAAATTATATCAGTAATTAAAAAAAACATTAATTAAAAAAACCTGTTTCGATGTTTCGTCATTAAGGAAAAAGTAAGACTGAAAATAGCTGTTTCAGTGTTTCGCTGTTTCGTGGTTTAGGACATATTCCCTGTAGGATTAGTGTAACCGAGAGCTCAGGTTATAGCTCGGGTTACAAAACCCTCGCCGAAAACTTGGAACGATTCCACAGCATGTCTCTTCGTGAATCCCCAACCTTAGCACAATTTAAGAAAGGTCTTAAGAATAAATAAGTTAATTTAGTTAATTTTAGTATTCTATTTTAGGTAATTTTAGATTATTTTAAATTTTCAGTGTACCTTATTTTTTAGTAGGACCCCTCTGTAAATCACCTTACGGTGACGTTGGTATCCTAATAAAATATTATTATTATATAAATCGGATCTGTACCAATTAGTGTTGATTATTCAAGACTTGACGAAAGATGCGGAGTTGAAGAGACTCTTAGAAACAACAACGCAAAATGGCATAAGTCGTGCTTCAACAGCTGTAGTACCCTTAAGTATGAGAGGACTAATAAGCGAAAGTTAGAAGACAACAATTCGACAGATACTAGTCCAGTAAAGACGTGCTAGGGTAGGGTCCATTGCGTATCAAGAGCCAGGAGAGTCTTTGTTTTTTTCTGTGAGGAGGGAGGAGGAACGCTGCACAAAGCAGCAACCCTTGGGATAGACAACAGGGTACGATCTGCAGAAACCCAGTTTCGGGACAGAAAGCTGCTTACCAAACTCGCCAAGGGTGATATGCATGCCGTTGATGCTGTTTACCATGCATCATGTCTAGCAGCTCTCTACAACCGTGTTAGGAATATTCAACAAACGACGGTTTCAGATGAACACGGTTCACTCTCCCTAGGGGCAATTGCATTAGCAGAGTCAGTCTCTTATATTGAAGAGAACACAGAACCAACAACATTTATGCTATCAGATCTAGTAAAGCTTTACTCTGCGCGACTCGAGGAGCTTGGAGCTCATGTACCAGAGCGAGCACATAAATTCTACTTGACTAAAAGAGCGTCTTGAATCGGTAATACCAGATCTGAAGTCGTACAACGAGGGAAAAGAGGTGAGACTTGCCTTTTCGCGTAATATCAGTGCAGCATTGCAGCTCGCGCAATGTCATGACTTTGATGCCGAGGCTGTCCACCTTGCTAATGAAGTGTCCTAGTCTACAAGAACACGACTACACAAGATGGCGGATGTCCAGAACACGTTTAATTCTTGTGCGCATGTGCATACATATAGACCGCTGACTAATGCTACATCCCTCTTATTTTAGTAAAAATGAATGAATGAAACAATAATAACAAACTGAATTAAATAATAATAACAAAACGAATCTTGACGGCTGAGCTACGACAAAGTCATGTTTGAGCACAGTTATCAAAGTTAAACAAAGAGTCCACAGTCTCTAGACACATTCTCTAGATCACACATTCTCTAGATCAAAGTTAAACAAAGAGTCCGCACAGTCTCTAGTACTTTACATAGTCTTTGAATCTCTGTGGTTCTCTGATTGTCCTACCAGACCGAGTGGTAGTAGTGGCAGACATTTCATCTGGATTTTCATCTGGATGCATTTCCGAATGCCCAGGGGTATCTGCAACAGACGTTGATTCAGCTGCTGTCTCTGGCAGGTCATCATCAGTTATGATTTCCTCTGCTTGGGACTCGCCAGTCTTTAACAGATGGCTCCGATTTCTTCGATACTCGCCATGCTCCGTTTCGACCTTGTAGGATCTAGGCAAAGGAAGAATTTGTGTGACTCTGACAGGTTTCCATTTTCCGCCTTCCTTTACTCTAACAACCTCACCATCTCTCAATGGTGGCAATTCCTTTGCGCTTCTGTCATGCTGTTTCTTTTGCTTTCTTTGCCTTTCTTTTAGTTTAAGGAGGACCTCTTCGGGGTCATGAAGTTGGGGTTTCAGCATATCCCCAGTCACTGGAATAGAGGTTCTCAAACGTCTTCCCATTAGCATCTGAGCTGGTGACAAGTTTACTTCTTCTAATGGGGTATTTCTGTATGAAAGCAGGGCTTTGTATGGATCATCAGCTTTCTCTAGCATTGCTTTGAGGGTTTGAACCGTTTTCTCTGCTTGTCCATTTGACTGTGGGAAGGCAGGACTTGAAGTGACGTGGTGGAAACACCAGTCTTGTGAAAACTGCCTAAATTGCTCCGAACTGTAACATGGGCCGTTGTCAGACATGACGACTGATGGGGAGCCATATCTCGGAAACTGGGACTTCAAGGCTGTGATTACTGCAGTGCTGGTCATTGAGTTGAGCAAAGTCAGTTCAGGCCACTTGGAATAATAATCAATGGTAATGAGGTAGTTACGACCATTCTTATGTAGAATGTCTGTGCCAACCTTAGGCCAGGGCAGGGGTGGAATCTCATGTGACTTTAGTGGTTCCGATTGCTGATTCGGCCGATTCTCTAGACACACAGGACACTTCTTGATCTTTTCGGTTACTTCTGTACTCATACCTGGCCAGAACAAGATTTCTCGTGCTTTCGTTAATGTCTTGGTGATCCCCAGATGTCCCTCGTGTAATTTCTCAAGCATCTCCCCTCTAAGGCCTTTAGGCGTGAAGATCCTTTGGCCCTTCAAGATCAGTCCGTGAGCTACAGTAAGCTCATCCCTATAATTCCAGAACTCCTGCACCTTTGCTGGAACTTGACCTCTAGACTCTGGCCAACCAGACAAAATTACTCTTTGCAGCTCAGACAGGACCTCGTCTTCTTTAGTTTCTTATGCGAATCTGGCCAATTGTGGATCTGAGATCATGTGTTCCACTAAGTTTATGTCTAACTGTTCAGCATTTGTCAACTGTTCCTCCAGATGGGCTCGAGACAGAGCATCTGCTAAATGGAGACTCGAACCACGCTTGTATACTAAATTGATTCCTGGATAGCGTTGAAGTTGGACCAGCATTCTTTGCAGGCGTAAGGGTGCTGCATGTAAAGGCTTTCTAATGATCGACTCCAAAAGCTTGTGATCTGTCTCGACAGCAATTTCACGACCCACAATATACTCATCGAATTTGGCACAACCAAATACCACAGCCAAAAGCTCAAATTCTGCTGTGTGGGCGTTAATGCTTTTGACGCATAGGCTACTGGTCGGCCCTCTTGAATCAGCGCTGCACCCAGACCTGTTGAACTTGCATCCACTTGTAGTGTTAATGCTTTCTTTCCATCATAGTATCCCAACACAGGGGAGAGGGCGAGAGCTTTCTTCACTTCCTCGAAACTAGCCTCCTGCTGTTCCTCCCAATGCCACTCTACATTCTGATGCACTAGCTGTCTCAAAGGTGCAGTAAGATCTGACATGTTTGGAATAAACTTACTAACATAGTTCACCATGCCAAGCAGTCTTTGAACACCAGCCTTGTCTGTAGGTCTAGGCATCTCGATCACAGCTCTCACTTTCTCTGGGTCTGTTTTCAAACCATCCTTTGTAAAGACATGACCATGAAACTTCACTTCTTCCTGCTGGATATGACACTTAGACTTATTCAATCGGAGATTGTTATCACGGGCACGCTCCGAAACAGATCTCAAACGGCTATCATGTTCCTCCTTGTTACATCCTTGTGTAATTATGTCATCCATGATAACTTTCACGCCGGGCAACCCTTCAAAGACTTGCTCCATTCTGCGTTGGTAAAAATACGGTGCAGATTTGATATCCATTGGCATCCTCAGGTAACGATACCTCCCAAATGGGGTGTTGAATGTCAGAAGTTTACTACTCTCCTCATCAAGCTGGATTTGGTAAAAGGCTTTTTCAGCATCCAAGGTTGAAAACTGTGTGGCTCCTGCACAGTTGGCTGTGATGTCATCCACTAATGGCAAAGGATAGTGTTCTCGTTTAATTGCACAATTAAGGTCCCTCGGATCCAAGCACACACGAATGAATCCATTTGGTTTATCAACACATACTAGACTGCTGACCCAATCGGCTGGTTCATTTAAGGGGACTTTCTCTATGATGCCAACATTTTCCATGCGATCTAGCTCATCCTTTAATGGGCCTCGCTTTGAATGAGGAACTCTTCTGGGTGGGTGGACCACGGGGGGTGCAGAGGGGTCAATGTAAATGTGGTATTTCTCCGGTAGACATCCAAGCCCTTTAAATACTTCTGGGAATTCATCTAGGATACTGTCACTTCTGATAGTGTTTATGCGTTGGATTAGACCCAACTGCTCGCAGGATGCTCGTCCCATGAGAGGCATGTAATTTCCATCAACAACTTGAAAATAAACTTGATGCCTTTCCCGCGCACCCAACAAGGCAACTCACACTTTCCCACTGGCTTGATACAAGTTTTTGAATAACTTTCTAATCTGGCTGACGATGGCTGCAAAGGCTCTGTTGTGATCTTGTCATACACAGTTTTTGGCAAGATATTACACTGGGCCCCAGTGTCTAACTTGAAAGGCTCCTTAATATTTCCAAAATCTACTGTTTCGATCCAGTATTTATCTCCTGAATTAACTGCACCAATAAACATAGTCTCAGAGTCAGAGTCAGAGTCATAATCATCAACAGCACTCACCAGTTTCCTTGGCCCTGCGGCTGCACGGCACATCCTTGCGAAATTATTCAGTTTCTTACACTTGTGACAGCGTCGTCCAGCAGCGGGACATGAATTTTGTGCATGAGAAATACCACAGTTCCCACAGGACGTCCCACCTTGATGCTTGCGTCCTTGACTACCGACATAATCCACATTCTCAACTTTGCCGCTCTCATCCTTTAAGCTTTTCATATGCTGCTTGCTTGTTTCGTCGATACGAGCTGCTTGTAATGTCTTCTCTAGATTCTGATCTCTTTCCATCAGTCTCTCCTTTGAACGCGGATTCTTAAGGCCCAACACTAACATAGACGTTGTCCAGGATTCCTCTTTATCTAGGTCACAATTCTTGGCTAGTGTTCTCAGTGCGCTACAAAATTCGTCGACTGCCTCACCTTCTTGCTGTTTCCGTTCGATAAACAAATGACGATTAAAGTGCATTGAGGTCAACGGCGCACAATAAGCTTTGAATTTATCCTCCACTGCCGCGATTTTTTTGCGATCTCCCTCGGTAGCCCACACAAAATTTGAATGAATTTCCACACATTCTTTGCCAAGCACATGGAGCAACGTGGCGACTTGAATTTTCTCATCCTTTTCACTAAGGCCGCTCGTCACTTTGTACAGGTCCCACGACATCTTCCATCTTCGCCATGCCTCGGCTTTATTCGTCGCTGCACTCAATATCAGTGGTTCAGGCGGTTTCAGGTGCTCCATCCCACTTCTGACACCATGAAGTGTCCTAGTCTACAAGAACACGACTACACAAGATGGCGGATGTCCAGAACACGTTTAATTCTTGTGCGCATGTGCATACATATAGACCGCTGACTAATGCTACAGCTAAGACAGCTACATTCATCAGGCGAGAATTTTTACGAGATCAGCCGCAATTTAATGGATCCTTCGAACCGGACTGTTGACATCAGGCAGTTCCTGCTAGCCTTCTGGCACTAGTGAATATGATATTGGAGGGCGCTAGCATCAAGCAAGACAAACGCGACGAGACAGAAAGGAGCGCCAGCACTTCTGCTCTAGCGACATCCCAGCTGTTGATTTCCAATACCGGCAATCGTCGAAGAGACCAGAACTCAGAAAGCAAAGCAACGCGACACAGCCTAAAGAGAGAGACGCCGTTGCCAATGTACTTAGGACTGGTGATCCACGCCGAGACGAAAGAAAAATCTGGTGGATAAATTTTACAGACTGGGACTATCGGTTTCTTACGACAGAGTAATGCAAATTTCAACCAACCTGGATAACAGCGTATGTGCGCAGTTCAAAGAAGGTGTGGTCTGCCCCCCGCCCAAACTCAGACAGTCTTTATTTACTACGGGAAACGTCGATAACATCGATCACAACACAAGTTCACGAACAGCCAAAGACACTTACGCAGCATCCTACTGAAGACACAGTTGGCATTGAAAGGAATCGAGTGCTGATACAGATCCTGAAGCTCCAAAAAGCAAAGTGCTTTCTTCTCTACCAGAGTCTTACACGGAGGTGTAACCTAGTTGCTGTTACTGCGAAAAGAGATAAGTTTGTTCCAAAAAGCAACGAGGTCTCAAAGCCAGCAACAAATCTGATTGATGAAAGTACGAGTGCTTTTAGCCGCGTCTGAAACTGGACTCGAGACTTCGTATCCTGTTTCATCTATTAACCATTAATTCTCCCCGGGAAAGCGTCTCGTTTTGCATCTTGACCGTTCATATTTAAATCTTTAATAAATAACTGAAAACCGAGACGCTCTCCCGCGGGGAATTAATGGTTCATAGGTGAAACAGGATGCGTAGTCTCGGTCCAGTTTTCGACGCGACTAAAACTGTAATCGCTTCAAAACGGCTCAAGAACGATACTAAACACAGGAAAATCAATATCGCTTTATTATTGCATAAATTATGAGCTTGAAACGCAAATAAAGACAAACGCACATTTGGGCTATTACAAATATGTACTCCCACGAGATATTCTATTTAACAGCTAAACCAGCTAAACCTTGAAACACAATCAATTATGTTCCCAACTCACATTTCGGCTATTACAAATATGTACTCACACGAGATACATGTATTCTACAGTCAAACCTCTATTAAGAGGTCACCCTCGGGAAATAGCCAACTGACCGTTTAATAGAGGTGTTCTAAAATTTTCAATTTAAAATTTTAAAATTTAAAATTTACCCACACAAGCCTATTATAATATGTTGTTACATATTATATAATATGTTGTGTTTTAACGAGCTCTTAAAAGAAACTGGACGTGCTCCGCTTATCGTCGTGTCAAAATATCGCATTGTAATCTAACTAGGTGACCGTTAATAGAGGTGAAATACAATAAAATTAGCCAATTGGGAAGTCTAAAACGGTGACCGCGTCCGCTTAACAGAGGTGACCGCTTAGTAGAGGTCAAATTTACAGTCAGTATTGGAGAGATGTTCGGGAATTTGATAAGTAACCGCATAATAGAGGGTGACCGCTTAACAGAGGGCCGCTTAATAGGAGTTTGACTGTATTTAACAGCTAAACCCTGATACACACGTCAATTATGTTCCCAACGCATATTTGGGATATTACGAATATGTAGGGGCGTAGCCAGCCTTTAAGCCATTAAGCCGGGTTTACAGGAATTTCCGTGAGAAAAGAAAAAACAACCAAGAGAAAACAAAAACAAACCAAACGAACATTGCACGCGCCGCCCGAGGAATTCCTCACATATCGCAATCAATGATCAATTCCTTACCAGATTTGGTCCTTGCGCTGATATATTCCGGCCTTGCTGCACACGTCGAGCTTTTGTAAAACGTTGTTTAGTGTACTAAGGCCAGGATATATGTAAGGCCGGGATATATTTAGCAAGTTTTTATATGTATCAAGTTAGCAAAACCTCGGAAATATTGCTGTAAGCACTAAGAGTACCTGTCATTTTACACTTGATCGAGATCGATTTTTTTTTACGAAATATCTCGTGGAGAATACTGAAAATAGCATTTCCGAGCATCTAGATTTCAAAATTTTCTGGGGGGGCATGCTCGCTTTAGAGTCACCCATCATGATGATCTCGGGCTTAAAGGGGAAAAAGGGCTGGCTACGCCCCTGTACTACTACTTGTGTGAGTAGTACAGGGGCGTACCTTAGAATACTAAAACGCGCATTCACATACTTTACATTCTACATTTATGAATATGTGAATTGTCTAATTTAGTCGAAAACCTCGCAACCAAACAAAGACCTCAAACAAACAATTCCATAGCCTGGGTGCAGGCGTCTCCTATTTCCTTCCTGCGTCAGACAACGGAGACGTCTACACGCAGGCTAAGAATCCAGGCCGAGTCATTGATAAATATGTAAAGATAATTTCGTAACATATCTGTGATGGCAATGAGTGAGGACAATTCAACCAAGATAGAATACCTCCACCTCATCAGGTGAGAAGTAACGAGTCCCTGCAAGGATTGTTTTACTGTCTTGTACTCCACTTGCAACAGAGTAGGAGTAGCCAAAGTCTGTGTTTGTATGATTGTTACTGTTCGCATTGTTAAAAATGTAGATGTCCCGGTTTAAATGTTGGACGCA
Organism: Desmophyllum pertusum; assembly: GCA_029204205.1. NCBI lineage: Eukaryota > Metazoa > Cnidaria > Anthozoa > Scleractinia > Caryophylliidae > Desmophyllum > Desmophyllum pertusum. Next base: position 49,848 of record MU825884.1, on the reverse strand, counting down.
TTATCTGAGTTCCTGATAATTGCACGTGACGCCCATTCCACCATGCTTTGAAATGGATCAAGTCCTTCTTTATTTCGGAGAGAGAATATGAACGCGTTGGAAATAGAACCCCATTCATTACTGGACTCTGAAAAACAAGATCAAAAAGCTCTTTGAGTAATTGTCGTGTCACAGAGCCTCTCTCCAAGAGCCAGCCACTCTACCCTGCGTAGAAGGCGCTGGAGCAATGTAGAGCGCGAGTGTTTTTTTTTTTCGCTGAAAGTGAACAACCGAGCACAACTGCGCGGGTAAGCGCTGAGCGCGAGCGAGCAAGATCCCGTTCTTCGCGCCGGGACCTACCCCTACTCCGGTAACGAAGCGAATGACTTTGAGAAACTCTAGTTGGGCAGTTGACTATCAAGAAAACGTTGGTCAGCGGTCGTTAGCTAAATAATTCGTAAATCCATTTCGTTTCAAGGGTCATAGTGCTGCGTCATTTCATGAGTGATTCTTCTTCCATCTTGCCCTTTTTTGGTGATCGCCATTGTTATACAACTTCGTTGACTCAGGATGGCATACGCGCACAAAAAACTACCTCGGCTGTTACATTCTGGTTGCCTTTGGCGATTGCGATGTACAAAATCACCTTCAAATGGAAGAAAACCTCAACAAATTTGAACACGTGTAAAAGGGTCTGGACGTGGGGAATCTGAAGCTCTGCAAAGCCCTAACAGGTGAGGTATTTGACGGTGTAAACTGCTAACATATTGGGAATTTGACCAAAATTTTCAAAAAAAGTCAAATGCCCGGCGATTTGCCTGGGGATGGGCACTTTTGGAATTGACTGATACAAAAGCGAGGCGAAGAAACCAGTTTACGATAAAACAAATTAGTGCGACCATATCGTTGCTTGGAGTCTCGATAAAATCGGGATAACTGTCTGAACTGTAGAGAACATTCGCGGCGTGTTAAGATCAACGTTGTGCGCGGACCTGGAAGCAGTCATATTTCAGTAATAGCTGGAGGCAATGCAGACTTTTTGTAAGATTCCTTCACTGAACAATGTGTGGCTTTTTAGATTGCTGCAAAGATAAAAGCGAATGCTATATCATTATTTCCGTGAATTGACCTTTGATTAAGAGAGTGCGTTCGACAGGTTAATCTCAAACAGAGGCAGGTTCTCAATTGGACACAAATGAACTTAGAGCGTTTAATTTCCTTTCTGCTTATATGAAACGTGTTGGTCTTGGGTTTAAAAATTATTTTCATTAAGAATTGTCAAGGAAGTATATCAAATTTAAGTTGAGTAAGCCATTTGCTAATTTGTTTACTCTTAAATCGAGGCAAACTTGTCAATAAATAGTTCTGTATTTGCCTTGAGGCTTCTCATGTCTATCATTAGAAATTTTTGTCCGTGAAGTTTTCCATATCGCTTTCTCACTTTTGTGAAGTCATTAACTGCGTGTATACAGCAAAATGAATTACTATTCTTCAGGCTTGATTGTTACATTTGTACTCATGAGTTCATTTCTGCGTCTCTGATCTGTCCATGGTATTTCATAAGCTTATTTTGTTAATCACTCAAATCACGAAGCACCGAAGCACTATTCGTGAAGATAATTGTAAATTATATGCATTAGCTACACCGAATGAACCTCTGCTGCCTACTAGCCACCGTAGTAATTTTACTAGTTGTAGTTATTTAATCGACATGACTTATCCGTCTAGACGAACTATCTACGTAGTTCGTCTTGGCAGACGAACTACGTAAATAGTTTGTCTGGACGGATTATCCGTCTCTAGTATAAATCGAGCTGATTGATGTGATTCGATTTCAGCTCTTAACTTAGGCACAAAAACGTGTAGAATATTAACCGAATGAATTTTGCTGAATTAAATCTTATAGCGATGTACGAGAAGTAAAATGATTTTACATTTGCAAATTTAATTTTAGAACTGACTGACCTTTAAGTAATTGTGACACGCCTGACTCGTCTTATACAATTACCTCGAGAGACGACATGGGGACGAGAGAGGTGACAGGCGGCAATCAAACCCATTGTAAAGTCACGTGACAGCTAGTCGGCAAACAAACCCACTCATACCTAGCACAACGACTAATAAAGTAGTTAATTTATCGAACTCTCACCTTACGTCTTTATGCCTTATAAAAGCTTTATCCAGTGACATTTTAATTGAATTTTGTTGACAGATGGGTTATTAATTAGCTAACGACATAGAATCCCCAAGGACAAAAGTCCCACTATGATGACGCAAAAACTATGCGTTTTACGTCATAAAAAGGAACACATTGGAACCAGAATCATCCTCCTTGCAACTTGAAGCATTGTTTGACAGGAAAAATCTGCATAGGCACATTCGATATCTTAAAATGTATAACTTACTAAGCGACTAATACCGGCGAACTTAGACTCGTCACCGGCGCTTTTTCAATCAAAATAGGGTACGAGTGACCAACAGTATTCTTGGTTTTCACGTGACGTCATCAAATTCTACAATTCAAAACCGCGAGGGCCTACAGAATTTTTACCCTCATTCAAGGAAAGATTACCTAAATATATTTATTTTCACAATTTCTTAGCTCGATCTCATGCTTCCTTTTGAAAATAGAACGGTTTAAATTTCATCGTACGTGACATCAGCATGACGGCCGTGACAGAGCTGTTCCGTATCTAAAACATGACTCTTCGGGTGATTTTCAGCATTCTAAACAATTTAAGTTTAAGGAGAAATATTTATCTAAATATTCGAAAGTTCACAAGAGAAAACAAACCTCCTTTCTGGCAAAAGTGAACTCCAGATGTTTTTTCCTATTTCCGGCGGCCAAGTTGGTGCCCCTCAGAGGGACACCAACATGGCGTTTCCATACTGAGCTCTATAAATTTGTGTGGAACATTTTGACAAATAATTATAACTCGAGTACGGAATAAAGCACAGACCTGAGACTTGGACTGATTCCTTATTTATTCATTATCTATGACATGTCAATTCCTTGACTTCATTCATTGAACGGTTTCGATTTTTTTATTTATGGCCGTGACAGTGAAAACCGAGAATATACCGTATCTCTTCGATTAAGCTCCTGGATCCCGGTGCGCTTTTTTCAAATTTCAGGTTTTCCTTTGTCAATATCCATGATTGAACCAACATCATTTTTATACAATTTTATTTCTGGCAAGAGTCCTGGAGTAATACCAAGCTTATATTCAGGGGCACCCAACGACAAAATTTTCCTTTAGGTGTCGGAACGTCGTTTTTATGTTATAATTGTGCTTTCTGTGCAGTTTAATGACTTATTTTTAAACGCTAAGAAAAATGTATCTGTTCGGATACGTTAGCTGAACTCTCAAACTTTAGACAAATTTAGGGATTGAAATCTTATTACCGAGTTTATGAGCTGCTTTTGCCTTTCCGAAAATCCTAGCTGACCTATTTGTACTCAGAACGACATGTTTATATCTCCGAATTCTAAAACAAAAGGCATCAATTTTCCCATATTTAGAAAGTTCGAGATGACATTTCCCTAACCGAATATCTTAGGCGATTATAGGCTTTCTGAACAGATATTCCACCGAAAAGATCCGTTGGGTGCCCCTGTATCTTACTTGTACATTCATTCTGTGTACATTCATTCCTCGTGTCCACGTGACTAGTCACGTGACACCGAGGGTATTGTAGCCAGTCGCGTGTCACTCAATTTCCACATTTTTTTAGCAGACAAAAATTTGATATTCAGAACATCTGACAGCGAGACAAGAATATAAATAAATGGTCCACAATGGCAACATGCGTGGGATCCCAGATTTTAGTAACACATTACACTAGACTACAATCAGTCTCTCCTTAGAGGAAACAATTGGTCACACGTCTAGGGACTGCACGTACATTACACTGACCTCTGTGACACTTTATCTATAGCACGTTTTTTTCTATCTCAGGAATCGGAACTTCTGTCAATTAAAGTGTTTAACCCTGTTCTGCCTGGGTGGGGCGGGGGGCAGAAAGTACCCGCGCTGACTTCAAATTTATCGTACTTAAAGAGCATTCAAGCAATCATAGCCAAACTTTATGACTTTTCCTAAAAATTATCTGGAAACATTTTGGTGTCAATTTTTTGATCACGTGACTTGATGTTTCCGTGGCAACCAAGTTTTGACAGGCCCTTTTAGCCAAATTTGGTATTTTCAGCTTAATTTTCAGTTTTCATGAGATTTCCGCTTTCTATGAATAGTTTCCTCCAAAATCTTTGCAATTTTTGCATCCTTATATTGTTTTCGATGTTTTCAAATCAAATTTGGTGATTTTATGACATTTCTGAACAATTGAAAAATCCAAGATGGCGGATCCAAGACGACGGCCATTGTTTAAAGTATGACGTTATTTTGGCGTGATATGATATCATAATTGATTTGTGATTGTCACTAAAATAAACATGTTTGAGTGCTTTATACACCACATAAGTTTAATTTTTATAGCAGAAATACTTGTCGAGATACAGATCGTTTTACCCAAATTTGTTGTTTTTTAGCTTAATTTTCAGTTTTCATAAAAGTTTTGTTTTTTACGATGAAATACTTCCAAAATCTTTGCCGTTTTAGCATCTTTATATTTTTCTTGAATTTTTCAAAACAAATTTGGAGATTTTCTGACATTCTGAACAATTTAGAAATCCAAGATTTAGGATCAAAGATGGCGGATTTTTTTAATGTATGACGTCATTATGGCGTGCATGACGTCACAATTGACACATGACTGTCACTAAAATAAAGATTTTGTGCTTTACACACCATGTAAGTTTCATTTTCATAGCGTCAATACTTTCTAGATACATAGGGGAGCACTATCTGCCCCCCACCCCCCCCCCCCCACCCCCCCCCCCCCCCCCCCCCAGGCTCACGAACGAAAAAAAAGCCCAGGCAGAATAGGGTTAATATGCATTAATGCATAAATTAATAATAAACAGCCTATCGAGCGAGTGTAATTTGCATTTGTCCCCCACTATCATTTCATTCCATTCATGAGTAAACAAGATATTTATTTATTTAGCTTGTCCAGCATAACTTAAAATGATTTTTCTAGCTTTAGTCCCAGGCTTTTTCAGCTCAAAGAAGTCTGGACTCTATCCTGGGCGATGACGTCACCGAACAACGAGAACGCCTAGGGACTAGGGACTAGTTTTTGATCCAGAATACGAGAGCGCGCGTGTCGACTACTGTTGGGTGCGTGTCGACTACTGTTGGGTCAACTCGGAATTTTTTTTTCTCAAAGCAGCTTGATTAACGTCTTGATCAAAAACTTTTTTATTTCAATTTTCAAGGAGTAAAACAACACAATTCTGAAGGGAAGGAATATACTTGCTCTTTGCTTTATACAACGCAAGGTTTGTAATATACAAATACAAATAATAATTACCCCAAGGAATGTCCGTGTATCCTGCAAAAACGTACTGGTCATTTTTAATGATGGTAACCGTGTGATTTTTTCCATCACACCTGCTGTGGAAGGTACTGACAGCCCAGCCGTGAGTGGAGGCGCGGTAACACAGCAGCCACTGGGGATGATTTCCAACAGCGGGTGCAAGAAAAGAAACTCCTTGAGTTTACTGAGATAGAATCCACTGTCTGATATTATCGCAGAATTGATCGAGTAACCTGAAAGTGGAAAGTTAGATCTGTGTTATTCGAATAATTTACTGTAACAAACTTGAAGAAAAAGAACAAAAAAAATTGCCACATCAAATATTTCTGTTAAATTTAAGGAAAATTTTCTAAAAGTATTCACGCTATGAAAATGAAACTTATGTGGTGTGTAAAGCATCCAAAAATGTTTATTCTAGTGACAGTCAGGGGTCAATTATGACGTCATATCACGCCAAAATGACGTCATACATTTAAAACAATCCGCCATCTTGGATCCGCCATCTTGGATTTCAAAATTGGTCAGAACTGTCAGAAAATATCCAAATTTGATTTGGAAACATCACAAATCATACAAGGACACAAAAACGGTAACGATTTTGGAAGAAATATTTCCCAAAAAGGGAAAATCCCGCGAAAACTGACAATTCAACTGAAAAACACCAAATTTGGGTAAGACGACCTGTCAAAACTTGGTTGCCATAGTAACGTCAAGTCACTTGGTCAAACAATTGACACACCAAAATGTTTCCAGATAACTTTTAGGAAGATTCATTAAGTTTGGCTAGAACTGCTTGAATACTCTTTAAGTAATATAAATTTGAAATTAGCGCGGGCACTTTCTGCAAAACATTCATGGAATTTTGGTGACACGACTAGGACAGCCGAGAGGGCCAATAGCTAAAATCAACCAATCAGAATCCTTTATTGCCGGTGCAATATTTTCTTTATTGGACCGGGTAAATTTTCTACAGCACTTTTTCAATGATAAAGTCGTGTAATAATTATCTTATTAATCAAGCTTGCCCTCGGTGTTTTGCAACCGTACTGTCAAGACCTATGACCGATATTCCCCCAGTACGACCTTCGCGCTCGGTTAATAAGATATATATTTATTATACATTTTGCTATGCACTATTTTCTATCATTATTGGGTGAGAGCATACAGCCAATTCACGCTGGCATCGAATTGTGATGTCATGTAAGTACGCGTCATACCTACAAACAATTAAGAGGGTCCTGATGGGGGTGCTGGATTCTCAGTTATCAGTTAAAATTTTGGTCATTTCTCAGCTAACAGTTAAAGGGGGGCAGAAGGGTTAGAAATGTTACGTGTAAATGCGAGCTATGTTTTAGCCCATCGAGCCGGGTAACCCGGCTAGCAAGGACACCTTCATTCCGTGTAAACAGACCCTTAAGGAAACGGTTTTTAGTTTTTGCAACCATACATTTTATTAATTCTTTTTCAAATCGAGATTTTCTGATATTTTTAAAAAATCTTTAAATCCAAGATGGTGGATCTACCTTCGTAACCCCGCTTACCGGTGCATGAGGTAACCCTTCTACCCGGATTACGATAGCGTCATTAAAACATGTCGTGGCGTGGGAACAACTTGTTTGAAAAAATAAAACAAATACGGCTTTTTTATCTCATAATAAAGTTCATCTGCACCCCGACACCCGGCCCCGAATGACATTTTTCACGATATTTTCGGCCATAATGGTTCAAATTTACATTGTTAAAGTCACCTTATAATACAATAAGCGGATAGCTGTGAACATTTCTCAAAAATGTTTTGGCCGCGGACTCTGTTTAATTAAACTTCTTGAGACTAAAACATTTTTGCAATTTAGTCGCAAAATATTTCGATGTCTTTTCTTAGAAAGAGTAGACTGGAAAGCATTGTGAAGTGTTCAGTAGATAAACTAGCTAACCATAGTGCACGTACGTTGATGCAGTTTAATAAACCTAATCGAGTAGGAGTTCCTAATTTTCTGGTCTCCTTTGAATAAATGTTTCTTCGCGCAGTTTTCTGCCTTCGCGTTCTGAAAGTTGCCACGTGGCGCGTAATATGTTCGTCGCATTCAGTTTATTGGTATTTTCCTTGCTAAACCGCCGATATAGTTGCAGAGAAATTACAAAGCGTCGTTTACATTGATACCTTTTGTACACCTCGCTAAAACCTTGCAGCCAAAAACCATAGAAATGTGTAACTGATATAGTGGAATGGCAGCTGTAACTTGCCCAATATAAACTGGGTAACTAGAATTGTCTACGAAAAACACTTTGGTATTTACCAGGAGCCCATTACCCGGAGCCTCCATACGTACTATATTCTTGAGTCAACCCTGTCCCGTTTCAGTTTATTTATAGAATTGATCTCCCGCGAAATTATCTTGTTTCCGCTGACCGCTGGCGTCCCCCCACTGAGACCAAAAAAAAAAAAAAAATGGCGGCCAAATGGGGGAATCCACTCTTGGTTCCTTCGTCCGTTTTCCTTTACAATTTTACGTCCGTTCCTATTCTTACAACCGAGGGAAACTGGTTGTTAGCTGACTGGAAGTTAATAAACAACTTGATTGACCTGGAAGCGAATGAATGTCATCTTGAACATCGCGGTGCGCGATCAAAACTTTCATCGATAGTTGTCTGTGTCTGTCTTGTTCGAGTGGTGTTCCTTGTGTGGTGTTGTCGCGATGTAAGCCTTTCGAATAGATTCGAAATGAAGCGCTCTGTAGAGGATTCGGGTCTTTCCGAGATCCATAGCAGTAAAACAGGGAAACATTTATAACGGCTAATATTTGGATTTCGGCCGTCGTGGAGGCAAATTATGGCGAAAGTGCGAGCTCGAGCGGTCGTGGCAGCGAAAAACACGATACTAATGTTGTACCCGAAGCAAAAAATGTGAAGGATATCCAGCGAAGGGGACTCCAGGAAAAGAAAGCTAGCAGTTCTGCAGAGAATAATAAGGTGACAGGCCTACACGGCGACTACAGCTCGTGACATTTCATTTTGTACATTTTTCTGTTCTCTATTATAAAATTCGGTTTGCTTTAAATAGCCTGGAAGGCGGCTGCACGCCTTTCAGAGATGGAGGCGGCTGCATTGGCAGGTTAGGTTTGCTTTAAGCGTGTTTCTAACGCGCAATATATGTTTTATTATGAGGAGGATTTTCGAGTAGAGCCTTCGACTGTGTACACTTCTAGAAAAATTGGCTCAGAGGTCATGTTTGATTTCCTGTCAGGCTTTCGTCCTTTATAATTACGAAGCTACAATAATTTGTTTAGATAGATGCTAAGGTTATATCTCTTGCATCAATCGATGTTTGTTTCCTCCTTTGTTCGTAGTGTGATGTTTCTTCGGTGTTCTTGCAACGCAAGATAACATAAATATCCCACGCGTATCGATTATTGTTTTGCGTGTTGTATGCCAGTTTCTCAGTCTAGCTTTCTGAGCACTCTATTTATGTCGATTGTCCACGCACATGTTCTTCTTGCAAACCCCTCTTAAAGTGGGGTTGATGCTATAGCATTTTAAGTGCGAATATTTTTGCTCTCTACCGTTTTATGACCCGGGTTTTTTATGAGTGCCGGCGCAAATCGACTACATTGTATTTTGCCACTCTATTTGTTCATGCCGCGCGGTCACCTTTCGTTGCTGGCGTTTTTTCCTTTAGCTCGATTCAACACACTTTGCTCCTCACCAATGTTCTATGATGTACTAAATCTGTCGGAAGAGAAATCGTAACAATCTGAACTTTCACTGTCTCCACTCGATTTCCACCATTATTATCGCTGTGAGCTGAGATCACCGGCGTGTGACGTATAACAATAACTTTGTTCTGATTGGGCATTCTAATGAGTTCGCGGGAATCTGTGAGCCCCGCGGTGTTCTAAAAATAAAATGAAACGGGACAGGGTTGACTCCCAGGATCAGTATGGGAGATGGAGGCTCCGGGTAATGGGCTCCTGTATTTACTTAAAGTCATCAAGACTTACCCCAATACTGAAGTGATGAAAATACTGGCTTGCGACGAACTTGTCCGAGTTGTTGTACTTGTCAGATGGGAGCAGATCACAGAAGATTCCATTGATATCGGAGAATGCAGCCAGGTTAAAGGAGAAACATGACGGTATGTTGACACACGCAAGACCACATTCTTTACCACTCACGACATAATCTGTAGCAAGACTTGCGATGTTTAAGTAGGAGAAACGTGTGGGCCTTAAAGTTGGCAAATGCAACACCATTGTGAGCACCTCGGCTTTATAGCTTGGCGACGCGCATCGATAACTTTAGGTGAACCTGTGTTTTATATCAACCACGGGGAAAATAAATTAGCACGAAATCCTAAAAAGCTATCTACAACAAGTTTATATTAGATTCAATAAAAAGTGTGTAAAAGTCAATATGTATACCTTTTGAAAATCTTGCAGAGTTGAGTAGTAATATGATCAGTGCTAGAAAATTTGTGAAACGGTGGATAACGAAACCATATCCATATCGGCACTCTAATTTAAACCGTTTTGAACCACCTTAAACAATGTTCTATAGTTTCTTGATGTGGTATATACTTTGTACTCGACTTTGACAACTTTTTACTTATAAATAAATTTCACCTGCCGTGAAAACTGATCATCGTTTGACACTTAATTTTTTTTTCCAAAAGACGGCGGCTAATTTGTGGTCTTCTGACAGTTACAGGCACCTGCTGGTAGCATTAGAGAGAACCGGATTTGCTCAGAGAAACATCCCGTTCTTTGTCTACGAGCTCTTTTGTATTTTTTAACTCACGCAACGGTGGCAGTTAGCTACAACGGACAGTGACTTGTGTTTCAAATTTACTAGGCATTTTACCACCTAATGTGTATTGCCATATCCTGAGTCTACCAAAACTACCGTTGCAATGTTTCCGTCATTGAAATTCAGATCCTCGCCCACGTGGGTTAGTTCAATGTGCGTGAGCAATTACTTCCTTTTGTTCTGAGTTGTATCTGTATAATATAGAAGGAAACGGGGAGGGAATTTGGTGTCTTTCACAATAACTGTAATTGTGAAATCATATAACTTACCAATTTCAGAAACAAACATATTACACAATTCTATGGCTTTCATTGATGCCATAAGAAAATAAATATTTGTTCAACAATGAGTTAGGCTCGATTACAGGAATGAAGACCGGACTCGAGAGAGCGGCGGAAATCGAGCCTAACAATGAGTAGGCCTATATATACATATCATTCAGTAATTATAACTGATCCGCATTACCACAGGCACTCTAATTTAAACCGTTTTGAACCACCTTAAAACAATGTTCTATAGTTCTTGGATGTGGTATAGTTAAATTTGAGAGTTATAGAAGTTTCGTGATTTAATCTAGAGAGTAGTGCAATACATTATTAACAATAACAGCAGGTTATACTTAGTAAACTGACACTATTTTGACGTGTACGACAATGTCTTTGCGGTCAAAATTATAGCCAAAACGTTCCTCTTCACTTCAAATAATATTTTCACTTGGCAGGAATAAAATTGATTCATGTTATTGGGTATTGAATAAAGTGGAATTTCCTTTATTTTGTTTTCATAACGTATTTACACTGCCTCGCCTTTTCACAGTTTACTCTAGCGAGAGAGAAATTCCACACATGCATTATTAACACTTACAGGATCCTTGGTGAAATATGTCAATGACTTTAAAAATAAATATTGATCAAACAAATATCCACAATTTTCAAATTATCGCGAAACCTTTCTCTTACACTTTGCATATTTTATCTTACAGTAGCAGAAAAGTATCAATCAAGTTCGTACACGGCACATAAAACTACTGACTTTTAGTTAAGGCTACATTTATTGTTATCTTCCTGTTTTGTGTGATAAATACTAAGTGAAAAATACATTCTTATGGTTAAAGGCTACAGCTGCGCTATTTCAATTGAAAAATTGCCAGCTTGCGTGCGAAGTGATGAAAACACTGTGCTTTATTTACCTAACAGAAGATGGTTTTCTATGTTCTATAAGAAAATGATGCACGCTTGAGGTCTAGAAAAGGCAGCTAGTGAATGCACGAGCCGCTGCGACGAGTGCATTCAGCTGCTTTTCTAGACCTCAAACGTGCATCATTTTCTTATAGGACATATGAAAACCATCTTCTATTTGGTTTAGAAAATAGCAGGGACTTGAAAGAAAAAAACTTAGTATGCTTGAATGGAGCGGCAGAACACAAAACTTACAAAGTCGCGAACTAGCGCGAAGTCAAATAACTAATCCATCGTTATACTGATGATATTTTAACTTTTCTTGAATGAATAAACACTTGCTTCAACGAAAATTTCATTCGATGTTTTCTCTGAGATTTTTAGAAAGTTTCTGAGAGGTTGACAAATCTATTTTTAACTTTGCCGGTCGGCTTGTTTCCAAGATTCCTGCAGATTAATTATTGACATTTGACGTTCAAAAACAAAACAAATGTGCTGCTATTTCGCTTTATGTAAAACGATAGTGTTGTGGCGTCTTTTATGAATAAGAGAATATTTTTTTATTACCTCTAAACGTTTTCTCAGGTCCAAGTTTGTTTTGCGAAATCACTTTGATCGCTGTTGTTGATAAAATGCCGCCGGCCGGTTCAAGACCGTGCCACTCTCCGAGAGCGAAATTATTTTCTCTCTGCATGATCCGCCGCCTTCTATGATACTGTTTCACTTCGTTTCAATGCAGGTAAAGCATTACCGGTCAAACTCGCAATATATTCAACTTAATTAGCCGTGTAAAAAAGTCAAGAAAAGCTACAGGTTCAGCTTTGAAAATCAACTGGATAATCTATTAAAGCGTGGTGAACATCCGGGACATGCGTCCTTTATACTTTTTAGCCATGCTTTATAGAAATTAAAATATAGACTGAAAATTTCGCGCGCTCTGATTGGTTAAAACCATGTTTTATCAGAGTATAAAACAAAGAAAAGCGTGTTTTATCGTTTCGCGCGCGTAAAAATCTATATTTTAAAGCACATAAAGAAGCCAAAACCATGTATTATACTGTCATAAAACACTCCGGAATTTGAGAACACTCGAAAATTTAGAAAACACTCGCCTGCGGCTCGTGTTTTCTAAATTTCTCTCGTGTTCTCAATTCCCGTCGTGTTTTATGACAGTATAATACATGGTTTTGGCTTCTTTATTTCTTTAAATAATGCTCGGCTAGACTCTATGCAGTACATATGGCAGCTATTTTCTAAACTCTGACAAAAAAATGTCCCCTCTTGACACTAACATAAGTTGGTAGCGTGCTACAGAAACCTGAAAATAATTTCAATGTCTTTACAAAACAGGAAGATTGACGCTCTTCTTTAGTCTTCTTTGTTGACCGTTTTACGTAACTATGGACAACGATTGCACAAAAGCATCACCATGCTTCAAACGTTTTTAAATTCGATGCGGCACTATACGTGGGGAGGATATATTGTAAATACAAAACAAAAGAGTTGTACCATTTCCATTAAAACTGATTATAGACGGAAGAGCGAAGGAACCTTTTTTAAACTGAAGAATTTAAGAATTTATTAAGTTTTCTCTCTGAAGATATTATTGAAGGCTCTTCAATGAGAAGAAGACACAACTTCTATTGATGTGGTCATGACAAAATATTGTACATTTTAATATTTTCTGGCTATGATACAGTTATATTACTTTGTGCCTGAGCACGCTCGGCTTATAGCTTGGCGACGTGCATCGATAACGTTAGGCGAACCTGTGTTTTATATCAACCACGGCAAAAATAAATTAGCACGAACTCCTAAAAAGCCCTACAACAGGTTTGCATTATGTTCAACAAGACGTGTGTAAAAAGGTCAATATGTCTATACCTTTTGAAAATCCTGCAAAGTTGAGTAGTAATATGATCAGTGGTAGAAAATTTGTGAAACGGTGGATTACAAGATCCATATCGTGTACTTTTTTTTCTTGACTTTGTAAGAACAACACTTTGCTAATGAATAAATAAAATTCCCTGCCATGGGAACTGATCGATCATCGTTTGACATTTAATTTTACCCGAACTGGACGACGACGGTCTCCTCACAGTTAATTACAGGCACACTTTCACACTTGTGCCACTTTATTTCTTTTTTCTACCACTGATCATATTACTACTCAACTATACAATATTTTCAAAAAAGTATATACATTGCGACCTTTATATCTTCACAGGCACCTGCTGTTAGCATCTACTCAGATAAACATTCCGTGCTTTTTCTATGAGCCCTATAGTTTTATACCTCGCACAACGGTTGCAGTAAGCTACAACGGATATTGAATTGTGTTTTTAAGCTTCATTTAAACTCTTAAATATGCATTTTATCACTTAATTTATATTGAAATATGCTGAGTCTAGCTACAAAACCTTAAAAAATCGCCTTGGAATGTTTGTCTTATTGAAAATAAATGTTTATCTTTCAGATCCTCGCCCAAGTGGGTTCACGTTCAGTGCATGTGAGCAATTATTTACTTTAGGTCTGAGTTTCAAAATATAAAACTAATGGTATTATAAATACTACATCACGAAGAAGGAAACGGGGGAGGAAATTTGGTGCCAAAATTGAATTTGTGCCAGAAAATTGCACGAAGAAAAGTCCAAAAGTTTTTGTTGCTCTTCATGCAATTTTTCTATACTTATTGTTATTATAATTTCAACCCGTGAGGTATTTTTGAGTAATCTGACGTCATTTTCTCTAATTCGCAACAAGCCTTGGAACAAGCGTCAAGTAATGGCGGCCGGTAAATTCTCGCGAAAATAAAAGTTAAAACAAATCATGACCTCATAAAATGTTCCCCAAAAAAAGTAATGGTTTGAACTTTTTAGTGGAAAGATATATAAGAAAGTCATATTGTACGACGAAAATGTGAAAAAAATGAATCTCAACAAATTTGATCGTAGTGGCACTTCTAACCCAAGATCCAATGACGAGCAGGAAGAATATAGCAAGGTCAGTAATGCGTCAGGCCGTAAATTCTCGGAAATAAAAGTCCAAAAAAACAATTACTTCTAATGTTCGTAATAGGATTGAACTTTGGCACAGATATTATAGAAAGTCATATTGCCCTACACGAAAATGTTAAAAAATGAAATATCAACAATATTGAATCGTAGTGGTGGACACTTTAAGATATGGACAGTCAACACTCTGGTGAGTCATGAACTACGACGGATGTGTCGCTGGCGTAGCAGGAGCACCGAACACAGATCGCAAGGGAGGGAGGGTTGGGTCGCGATCTTTAAACTGTAGTCGTGGTGTTTTACCGTCGAAGACCTCGAAATGTGATATTCATTCAAGGAGCGGTAAATATAATACCGCTGCACCAACGGGAGAGACCCATGGGGATATCATACCCAATTTCACGAGACTACGACGGAACAATATTGTCCACGATCAAAAGTAGCGTGACCCTCCTCATTTGGGTTTAATTTGACTGGTGTCTAGTGCTAACCGCGCTCAAGCGGGACGATTGTGATCTTCACGGATATATTTTGAAACGCTATATGACTTTGTAGAGCGGCTAATTCCTTTGGATAACGAGGTATGTCCAATTGGTTTTCCCAAAAACATTTGTGTGTCATGCTATTATCAAGGCGTTCAAAATGGGTGCCTAACCTATTTTGGTGCGGAAATTCGAGCGAGTTCGAACGAGTCGAGCGGTGAAAGTAGATTATTCCGATTATTCAGGCAGAACATTCCTTCTTTGTCAATGAGCCTCTAACCTTCACCCTTATTACCTTTGGATTACATGTCTGACTTCTATACTACTACACTGTCTTGGATTAGTTGAAAATTACCCTTGTTATAATTTACTTTTATTTTTTTTCCTTACTGATTTAAATTCGAAACATCTACATTAAAATTGGCCAGCTTTTGTCTTCTTGGAGAAACAACATTGTTTTTTGGCCTCTTGTCCCGGAGGTATTTTATCATCATATCGTTTTCATTGTCTGTGTTTTCGATCCGACGAAAGTGTGAGCCTACTAATTAGCCAGAGTTTGTCCTCTTGAAGAAAGGCGTTTTAAATAAAGATCCCTCATGAATAATATCATGAAATAAGTTAGATAAATACCTCGAACGTCGATATTAATCCATATACATCCCTCGGCCTTCGGGATGTATATGGCTTAATACCTCCATTCTTGGTGTTTATCTCTTACTAGCACACACGCACGCGCAGTCATATATAATTATGATATTTGGCGTCATAACATGGTAATCATCTTGCAAAACAGAATCAAATGCCGTACTGAATTTAAGAAACGTTTGTAGAGACGAGTAACCTTCCTTTATTATTGGCCTCCTTAGGGTAGTTAATAATGCATGGTTTCGATATGTGAATCTGATCTAGTTCCTTGCCTTGCACATATATTTTACCTTTTAAAAGGCTTATTTATTCATGTGGACTCCCATATTTACAAAACGCTAAAACCCGGAGACGCAGTAGATAAAAAAAATACGTATACAATTTTAGTTTTATCCATAATCGCAACTAGATGAAAATAAAGTAAATTGAGCTGGCTGGTTAATATTTGCTTCATTATCACGTTGTTCGGTTTGTCAGGTTTTGAATATAAGGTATACATGTGTATGCGGGGTTTTTTTCTTCTTTTCTTCTATTGGTATACAGTAATTTTACGCTGGTATATTTTAGAGATTAGTCACTTTTATATCAAGTAACTGAACGTGTCAAATCCCTTTCATTTATCTTTGATCCAAAGCATATATGTTTTCTTATGCGGATTTCTATAAATTTGAGTATTTTTGGGTGTCTTTTTTAAGGGTAATATTGGTATATTATATTGTAACCTTCACGATTAAGCTGGAGGATATTGATTATCTACTATTATATTTTATTTATTTATTTCAGTTAAACTATGCGATATAAGTTTAAAGATTTCGGCGTTGATTTTGAAAATGTCGACTTTTTGTGATATATTTTTGTAAGTCAATCAGTATCAAGTACTCGATATGTTATTAATAATACATATTAAAATACCCCCCTCGCTAGCACAAGACTCGACGCGACTTTCATTTCGTCGAAGTTGTATAACTATTTTATTATGCATACCGTAACTCGAGTAGCCATAAGTAACTTACTGTCGAGCTCCTACGGGGTCTGATTAATAATGGATTTGATTTTGATTTTGATTTTTGTATGACTGGTCTCAGTATTCATTACCTTCGGAGAAGTATTTTAATTTAAAGAGAACTGTTTGAACAAAAAAAAACAGTGGCACTTCTTTGATTTGTATTATTGAAATGCATGCATGGAAAAATTTTAATTTGAAACATTAATTAATTTGCAATGACAATCCGAAGGTTTAAGACAAAGCGTGTAGTGCCTCAACATAAACATAGTAAGCTGAATTTATTTTCTCATATTCGACAATTAGTCACCTTTTTTTTCACAAGAAATAACAATGCCATTCAAAACATTAACTGTATCATAGCCAGAAAATATTAAACTGTACAACATTTTGTCTTGACCACATCGATAGAGGTAGTGTCTTCTTCGCCTTCAATAATATCTTCAGTTTAAGGTATCAGTCACCCCCAAACAATTCCATTTGTGAAATTTTCGATTTTTTGAAATTCTGGCAAAGAGCTTTTAGTTCCAAAAAATTATACCTCAAAATATTATTTCTGTGGAAAGTTGTTGGACATGAAAGATTTCCTTCATTATTTTCTGTAATTAGCTGTTGACATTTCAGTCACATCTTCAATTATCCAATTACATAGAGTCTCGTGACAATTGTCTGCGCGGCCGATTTCATAGCGATTTTTCGTGAGTTTTTGTTTGCGAGGTTGTCTATCCGCAAATATTGCAAAATATTGCCTTTCATCCGTTTCTTTTGATGTCCTCTAAAACTGTGTCCATTTTCGTCGGAATTGATTCTGCGACACAAAACAGCCGCACAAGTCGCTTGCGTGCGACCCGCGTGCATTTATTTACTAGACGAATATGGCATACTTGCCTGTAAAAATAAATGTGGAAGATAGAAGAACTTCTTACCCAGCTAATCTCATTTCTGACAGCAGAGTCGTTTTTGATCTCGTCGGGTTTGTTATTATCGTCAATTTGAGGCGCCGGAACGGCGCCGTGCGCCGTTCGCCCTGTTCGCTATTCTTTGTTTTCATCTGACATGTTGGTGCCCCAGAGAAGGGCACCAAGATGGCGGCGGCATACTAAACACTGTAATTTTCTGAAAATTAGTTTGGCAATAACTCGGTTTATAAAAATGCCTACAAAGCTATAATTTGGACAAAACGTTTCTTTCTGCCAGTTCTTTTACCTGTTAATTTTCTACTGCCTGGCTATCGTGAGTGTTTACTTCGTTCGCTTTCCTTCCTTTTTAACGTGATGTTGTATTGGGTTAAAGAAATTCGTAAGAAATTTGAATCAGAAGACAACTTAATTCTTCTTTACTACTTAATAGCGAAATGATTTTTTCCACGGCCGGCCGCGGCAAATATTAAATTGCTTGTGAGTCAAACGAAAGTACTCTGTTTGATACAGCGCTGTCACAGTCCTTTTGTTATCGAGAGGTAACTTAAACGCTTTGTATCAATCAAACTGGTCGATGCACTTCACACGTATGGCGAAATTAATCTCATTATACCAAAGAAGCCGCCCGAATTCTAATTTGTTTTGTTCTCTCGAACAAAAATTACGAAGAATCGTCACGTGCACGCCACAAACTTCTGTTTAGTGGCCGTCAACTGACTGAGGGCAATTATTTTTGTCAGAGTTATAAAGCACAGTGTGTCGTTACTTCACGCGTAAAGGCCGTAAAAGAGGTTTCAAATAGCAATTATTTTTTATTAAAATAGTGGCACCCAAAGGTGCACATTAGTAATTATCCTCGCCAAAAACGTTTTACCGGCCTTGATCAGATATTTTCCATTTGCAAGCCCGAATATCCTCCTGTTTTAAAATTGGGGAAATGTCGAAATAAGTCCATACACTATAACGCCATTTTCAAATGTTCGCGTGTAAGTGTAAACGACACACTGTGCTTTATACTCTGACAAAATAATTGCCATCAGTCAGTTGACGGCACTAACCAGAAGTTTGTGGCGTAGCACGATACGATCCTCTTCCCCCGTAATTTTTATCCCATAAAACAAAACAAATTAGCATTCGGGCGGCTCCTTGGTATAATGAGATAATTTCGACATACGTAGTGCAGTGATCGACCAGTTGATTGATACAAAGCGTTAAGTTACTCTCGATAACAAAAGGACTGTGACAGCCTGTATCCAAACAAGAGTACCTTTGTTTGACTCAAAAGCAAATTTATATATTTCGCCGCGGCCGGCCGTGGAAAAAATCATTTCGCTATTAAGGTAGTAACGAAGAATTTAAAGTTGTCTTCTGATTCAAATTTCTTACGAATTTCTTTAACCCAATACAACATCACGTTAAAAATAAATGAAAGTCCTAACCCTGAAGTAAACACTCACGATAGCCAGGCAGTAGAAAATTAACAGAGTAAAGAAACTGGCCAGAAAGAAACGTTTTGTCCAAATTATAGCTTGTAGCATTTTTATAAACCGAGTTATTGCCAAACTAATTTTCAGAAAATTACAGTGTTTAAGTATGCACGCCGCCATCTTGGTGCCCTTCTCTAGGGGCGGGACAACATGTCAGATGAAAACAAAGAATAGCGAACAGGGCGAACGGCGCACGGGCGCCGTTCCGGAGCCTCAAATTGACGATAATAACAAACCCGACGAGATTCAAAAACGGACTCTAGCTGTCAGAAATGAGATTAGCTGGGTAAGAAGTTCTTCTATCTTCCACATTTATTTTTACAGGCACAGTATGCCATCATCGTATAGTAACATAAATGCACGCGGGTCGCACGCAAGCGACTTGTGCGCTGTTTTGCTGTCGCAGAACCAATTCCGACGAAAATGGACACCCCCGGTTTTAGAGGACATTTCAAAAGAAACGGATGAAAGCAATATTTTTGCAATATTTGCGGATAGACAACCTCGCCAAACAAAAACTCACGAAATCTGCCTATGAAATCGGCCTGCGCAGACAATTTGCACGAGACCCTATGCTAATTGGATAATTGATATATTTGGACTGAAATGTCAACAGCTAATTACAGGTGAAAAATAATGATAGGAAATCTTTCATGTCCAACAACTTTCCACAGAAATAATATTTGGGAGGTATAATTTTTTGGAACAAAAAGCTCTTTGCCAGAATTTCAAAAAATCGAAAAATTCACAAAATGGTAATTGTTTGGAGGTGACTTGATACCTTACAAACGGAAGATATTATTGAAGGCGAAGAAGACACTACCCTCTATCGATGTGGTCAAGGGACAAAATGGTGTACAGTTTAAATTTTCTGGCTATGATACAGTTAATGTTTTGAAGCGCATTGTTATTTCTTGTCGAAAAAAAAGGCTGACTAATTGTCGAATCATGATGAAAATAAATTCAGCTATCTATGTTTATGTTGAGCGCACTACACGCTTTGTCTTAAACCTTCGGCATAGTCATTGGAAATTAATTAATGTTTCAAATAATAAAAATTTTCCATGCATGCATTTCAATAATACAAATCAAAGAAGTGCACTGTTTTTTTTTTGTTCAAACAGTTCTCTTCATTAAAATACTTCTCCGAAGCGTAATGAATACGGACAGACCAGTCATACAAAAATCAAAATCAAAAATCAAATCCATTATTAATCAGACCCCGTAGGCAAGCTCGACAGTAAGTTACTTATGGCTAAACTCGAGTTACCGGTATGCATAATAAAAATAGTTATACAATCTTCGACGAAATGAAAGTTCGCGTCGAGTACTTGTGACTAGCGAGGGGGCGTATTTAAACTATGTATTATTAATAACATATCGAGTACTTGAGTACTGATATGACTTACTTAAAAAATATATCACAAAAAGTCTACATTTTTCAAAATCAACGCCGAAATCCTTTAAACTTATATCGCATAGTTTAACTGAAATAAATAAATAAAATATAATAGTAGATAAAATATCCTCCAGCTTAATCGCCTGAAGGTGTACAATATAACTAGACCCAATGATTTACACCCTTAAAAAAGACACCCAAAATACCAAAAAATTTATAGAAATCCGCAATAAGAAAACCATATATGCTTTGGATCAAAAGATAAATGAAAGGGATTTGACACGATTCAGTTACTTGATATAAAAGTGACTCATCTCTAAAATATAACCCAGCGCTAAAATTACTGTATACCAAATAGAAAAAATGAAGAAAAAAACCCCGCATACACATAGTATAAACCTTATATTTCAAACCTGACCAAACGAACAACGTGATAATGAAGCAAAGATTAACCAGCCAGCTCAATTTACTTTATTTTCATCTAGTTGCGATTATGCGATAAAAACTAAAATTGTCTACGTATTTTTTTTATCTACTGCGTCTCCGGTTTTAGCTGTTTGTAAATATCGGGGAGTCCACATGCAAGAAATCAAGCCTTTTAAAAGGTAAAAATATATGTGCAAGGGACAAGGAACTAGATCAGATTCACAATATCGCAAACCATGCATTATTAACTAACCTAAGGAGGCCAATAGATAAAGGAGGGTTACTCCCTCTACAAACGTTTCTTAAATTCAGTACGGCATTGGATTCTGTTTTGCAAGATGAGTACCATGTTATGACGCCAACTATCATAATTATATATGACTGCCGCGTGCGTGTGTTGCTAGTAAGAGATAAACACCAAGAATGGATGTAATAAGCCATATTACATCCCGAAGGCCGAGGGAGGTATATGGATTAATATCGACGTTCGCATGGTATTTATCTAACTTATTTCATGATATTATTCAGAAGGCGGATCTTTATTTAAAACGCCTTTCTTCCAGAAGGACAAACTCTGGCTAATTAGATAGGCTCACACTCTTGTCGCGATCGAAACAACAGGACAATGAAAACGATATGATGATAAAATACCTCCGCGGACAAGAGGCCAAAAAACAATGTTGTTTCTCCAAGAAGACCCAAAAGCTGCGCCAATTTTAATGTAGCATGCTTCGTCGTTTCCCCTCTCCCAAATTAAATCAGTAAGGAAAAAAAATAAAAGTAAATTCATAACAAGCGGTAATTTTTCAACTAATCCAAGACAGGGTAGTAGTATAGAAGTCAGACATGTAATCCAAAGGTAATAAGGGTGAAGGTTAGAGGCTCATTCGACAAAGAAGGAATGTTCTAAGCTGAATAAATCGGAATAATACACTTTCACCGCTCGACTCGTTTTTCGAACTCGCTTCGAATTTCCGCACCAAAATAAGGTTAGGCAAAACCCCCCCCCCCCCCCCCCATCACAACCCCACCCACCCCCCCCCCCCCCCCCCCATTTTGAACGCCTTGATAATCAGCATGACACACAAATGTTTTTGGGAAAACCAATTGCTACATCACCTCGTTATCCAAAGGAATTAGCGCCTCTACAAAGTCATTATAGCGTTTCAAAATATATCCGTGACGATCACAATCGTCCCGCTTGAGCGCGGTTAGAACTAGACACCAGTCAAAGTAAACCCAAATGAGAGAGGGTCACGCTACTTTTGATCGTGGGACAATATTGTTCCGTCGTAGTCCTCGTGAAATTGGGTATGATCAGTCCCCATAGGAGTCTACTCACGTTGGTGCAGCGGTATTACATTTACCGCCTCCTTGAATGAATATCACATTTCGCAGGTCTATACGACGGTAAAACACCACGACTACAGTTTAAAGATCGCGACCCACCCTTCCTCCCTTGCGATCTGTGTTCGGTGCTCGCTGCTCCGCCAGCGACACTCCGTGGTAGTTGCAGGACTCACCAGAGTGTTGATGTCCATATCTTAAAGTTGCACTACGATCAAATTGTTGAGATTACATTTTTTACATTTTCGTGTACAATATGACGTCTATAATATACTTGCCAAAGTTCAAGCATTACGAACATTAGAAGTAATTGTTTTTGGACTTTTATTCCCAGAGAATTTACGGCCGCCATTACTTGACCTTGCGATATTCTTCTGCCGTCATTGTTCTTACGGGTTAAAGTTGCCACTACGATCAAATTGTTGATATTCATTTTGTAACATTCTTCGTGTACAAATATCGACTTTCCTTATATATCTTTCCAAAGTTCAAACCATTACGAACATTAGAGGTCATTTTTTTTTAACTTTTATTTCCGAGAATTTACGTGCCGCCATTACTTGACCTTCGCTTCCAAGGCCTGGTGCGAATTAGAGAAAATGACGTCAGATACTCCAAAAATACCTCACGGAGTTGAAAGTATAATAACAATAAGTATAGAAAAAATTGCATGAAGAGCCAACAAAAACTTTGGGACTTTTCTTCGTCGCAATTTCTGGCACCAAATTCATATTTTGCGCACCAAATTCCTCCCCCGTTTCCTTCTTAGTGATTGTAGTATTATATAATACCATTAGTTCTTATATTTTTGAAACTCAGACCTAAAGTAAAATAATTGCTCACATGCACTGCACACGTGAACCCACTTGGGCGAGGATCTGCGAAAGATAAACATTCTATTTTCAATAATGACAAACATTCCAAGGCGATTTTTTAAGGTTTTGCTCAGATAGACTCAGCATATTTCAATATAAATTAAGTGATAAAAATGCCTATTTAAGAGTTTAAAATGAAGCCTTTAAAACACAATTCAATATCCGTTGTAGCTTACTGCAACCGTTGTGCGAGGTATAAAACTATAGGGCTCATAGAAAAAGCACGGAATGTTTATCTGAGTAGATGACTAACAGCAGGTGCCTGTGAAGATCTAAAGGTCGCAATGTATATACTTTTTGTTGAAAAAATTTGTATAGTCGAGTAGTAATCTGATCAGATGGTAGAAAAAAGAAATAAAGTGCACAAGTGTGAAAGTGTGCCTGTAATTCACTGATGCAGGAGACCGTCGTCGTCCAGTTCGGGTAAAATTAAATGTCAAACGATGATCGCAATCAGTTCCCATGGCAGCGGAAATTATATTTATTCATTAGCAAAGTGTTAGATTCTCCTACAAAGTCAAGAAAAAAAAGTACACGATATGGATCTTGTAATCCACCGTTTCACAAATATTATACCACTGATCATATTACTACTCAACTTTGCCAGCATTTTCAAAAGGTATAGACATATTGACCTTTTTACACACGTCTTGTTGAACATAATGGTAAACCTGTTGTAGGCCTTCTTTAGGAGTTCGTGCTAATTTAATTTTTGCCGTGGTTAGATATAAAACACAGGTTCGCCTAACGTTATCGATAGCCACGTCGCCAAGCTATAAGCCGAGGCTGCTCAGGCCACAAAGTAATATAACTGTATCATAGCCAGAAATATTAAAATTTGCAATATTTTAGTCATGACCTAATCAATAGAAGTTGTAGCTACTTCTCATTGAAGAGCTTCAATAATATCTTCAGAGAGAAAACTTAATAAATTCTTAAATTCTTCAGTTTAAAAAAGGTTTCTTCGCCTCCTTCCGCTTCTATAATCAGTTTTAATGGAAATGCTCGTACAACTCTTTTGTTCTGTATTTACAATTATATCCGCCCCACGTATAGTGCCGCTCATCGAATTATAAACGTTTGGAAGCATAGGTGATGCTTTTGTGCAATCGTTGTCATAGTGACGTAAAACGGTCAACAAAGGAAGACTAAAGAAGAGCGTCAATCTTCCTGTTGTTAAGACATTGAAATTATTTTCAGGTTTCTGTAGCACGCTACCGAATATATGTTAGTGTCAAGAGGCGGGACATTTATTTGTCAGAGTTTAGAAAATAGCTCGCCATATGCTAACTGCATAGCAGTCTAGCCGAGCATTATTTAAACAATATAAAGAAGCCAAAACCATGCTATTATACTGTCATAAAAACACGACGGGAATTGAGGAACCACGAGAGAAATTTAGAAAACACGAGCCGTCAGGCGAGTGTTTTCTAAATTTTCGAGTGTTCTCAAATCCCGGGAGTGTTGATATGACAGTATAATACATGCGTTTTGCCTTCTTTATGTGCTTTAAAATATAGATTTACGCGCGCCCCCCCCGAAAGATAAAACACGCTTTTCTTGTTTTATACATTGAATAAACAATCGCTTTTAACCAATCAGAGCGCGCGAAATTTTCAGTCTATATTTTAATTTCTATAAAGCATGGCCTAAAAAGTATAAAGGACGCATGTCCCGGATGTTCACCACGCTTTTAATAGATTATCCAGTTGATTTTTCAAAGCTGAACCTGTAGCTTTCTTGACTTTTTTACCCCCGGCCTAATTAAGTGGAATATATTGCGAGTTTGACCGGTTAATGCTGTACCTGCATTGAAAACGAAGTGGTGAAGAACAGTATCATAGAAGGCGGCGGATCATGCAGAGAGAAAATAATTTCGCTCTCGGAGGAGTGGCACGGTCTTGAACCGGCCGGCGGCATTTTATCAACAACAGCGATCAAAGTGATTTCGCAAAACAAAACTTGGACCTGGAGAAAACGTTTAGAGGTAATAAAAAAATCATTCTCTTATTCATAAAAGACGCCACAACACTATCGTTTTACATAAAAAGCGAAAAATAGCAGCCCACCATTTGTTTTGTTTTTTGAGACGTCTATTTTAATGTCAATAATTAATCTGCAGGAATCTTTGGCAAACAAGCCGACCGGCAAAGTTAAAAATAGAATTTGTCAACCTATCAGAATACTTTCTAACAAAATCTCAGGAGAAAACATTACGAATGAAATTTTCGTTGAAGCAAGTGTTTATTCATTCAAGAAAAGTTAAAATATCATCAGTATATAAACGATGGATTAGTTATTATCGACTTCGCGCTAGTTCGCGACTTTGTAAAGTTTTGTGTTCTGCCGGCTCCATTCAAGCATACTAAGTTTTTTTCTTTCAATGTCCCCTGCTATCTTTCTACAACCAAATAGAAGATGGTTTTTCATATGTCCTATAAGAAAATGATGCACGTTATGAGGTCTAGAAAAGCAGCTGAATGCACTCGTCGCAGCGGCTCGTGCATTCACTAGACTGCCCCTTTTCTATGACCTCAAAGCGTGCATCATTTTCTATATAGAACATAAGAAAAACCATCTTCTGGTTAGGTAAATTAAATAGCACCAGTGTTTTCATCACTTCGCACGCAAAGCTCCCGGCCCCCAATTTTTACCCAATTTTGAAATAGAGTCGCAGGCTAGTAGCCTTTAAACCATGAAGAATGTATTATTAACTTAGTATTTATCACAACAAAACAGGAAGATTAACAATGTAATATGTAGCTCGCTGTAACTAAAATGTCACAATTCAAGTAGTTTTATGTGCCGTCGTACGAACTTGATTTGCATACTTTTCTGCTACTGTAAGAGACTAGAAATATGCAAAGAATTTCCTTTTTTACAGAGATAAAGGTTTCGCCTTGACGTAATTTGAAAAAATTACTGTGGATATTTGTCCCTATTTGGCTCATATTTAATTTTTTAATGGATGTCCAGTTGATCATACTTTCCAGCCAGCGGCGATCCGTGTTGAGTTGTTTTAATAAGTTGCCAGTGTGGCCCGGAATTTCTTCACTACTCGCTAGAGGTCAAACTGGGGAAAAGGCGAAAGGCACGTGTAAATACGTTATGAAAACAAAAGTAAAGGAAATTCCACTTTATTCAATACCCAATAACATGAATCCAATCTTTATTCCCGCCAAGTGAAAATCTTATTTGAAGTGAAAGAGAGACGTTATTGGCTATAATTTTGCCCGCAAAGACATGATCTTACACGATCAAAATAGTGTCAGTTTACTAAGTATAACCTGGCTGTTATTGTTAATAATGTAATGCACTACTCTCTAGATAAATCACGAAACTTCTACAACTCTACAAATTTAACTATACCACATCCAAGAACTATAGAACATTGTTTTAAAGTGGTTCAAAACGGTTTAAATTAGAGTGCCTGTGGTAATGCGAGATCAGTTAAATTTACTGAATGATCATGTATATATAGGCCTACTCTATTGTTAGGCTCGATTTCCGCCGCTCATCTCGAGATCGGTCTTCATTCCTAGTAAATCGAGCCAAACTCATTGTTGAACAAAGATTTATTTTCTTTATGGCATCAATGAAAGCCATAGAATTGTGTAATATGTTTTGTTCTGAAATAGGTAAGGTATATGGATTTCACAATTACAGTTATTCAGGAAAGACACCAAATTCCCTACCCCGGTCCTTCTATATTATACAGATACAACTCAGAACCAAAAGGAACTCCCCCCTCCCCTCCCCCTCCCTGAAGTAATTGCTCACGCAACATTGAAAATAACCCACGTGGTCGAGGATCTGAATTTCAATGACGGAAACATTGCAACGGTAGTTTTGGATAGACTCAGGATTATGGCAATACACATTAGGTGGTAAATAGCCTCAGTCAAATTGAAACACAAGTCACTGTCCGTTGTCAGCCTAACTGCCACCGTTGTGCTGTGAGTTAAAAAAATACAAAAGAGCTCGTAGACAAAGAAGGCGATGTTTCTCTGAGCAAATCCGGCTTCTCTCTAAATGCTACCAGCAGGTGCCTGTAACTGTCAGAAGACCACAATAAAGCCGCCGTCTTTGTGGAAAAAAAATTAAGTGTCAAACGATGATCAAGTTTTCACGGCAGGTGAAATTTATTTATAATGTAAAAAGTTGTTCAAAGCTCGAGTACAAAGGATATACCACATCAAGAAACTATAGAACATGTTTAAGGTGGTTCAAAAACGGTTCGAGTTAAATTAGAGTGCCGATATGGATATGGTCTTCGTATATCCACCGTTTCACAAATTTTCTCAGCCAACTGATCATATTACTACTCAACTCTGCAAGATTTTCAAAGCGTATAACTATTGACTTTTACACACCTTTTTATTGAATCTAATATAAACTTGTTGTAGATATAGCTTTTTAGGATTTCGTGCTAATTTATTTTCCCCGTGGTTGACATAAAACACAGCGTTCACCTAAAGTTATCGATGCGCCGTCGCCAAGCTATAAAGCGCAGGTGCTCACAATGGTGTTGCATTTGCCAACTTTAAGGCCCACACTTTTTCTCCTACTACAACATCGCAAGTCTTGCTACATGATTATGTCGTGAGTTGGTAAAGAATGTGGTCTTGAGTTGCCCGAGTGGGCGGGGCGAGGCGGTGGTCAACATACCGTCATGTAACTCCTTTAACCTGGCTGCATTCTCCGATATCAATGGAATCTTCTGTGATCTGCTCCCATCTGACTAAGCTACAACAACTCTGGACAAGTTCGTCGCAAGCCAGTATTTTCTATCACTTCAGTTATGTCGGTAAGTCTTGATGACTTTAAGTAAATACAGGAGCCCATTACCCGGCGCCTAGACCATCTCCCATACTGATCCTGGACGTCAACCCTGTCCCGTTTCATTTTATTTTTAGAACACCGCCGGGCTCACAGATTCCCGCGATACTCATTAGAATGCCCCAATCAGAACAAAGTTCATGTTATACGTCACACGCCGGTGATCTCAGAAAACTCACAGCGATAATAATGGTGGAATCGAGTGGAGACAGTGGAAAGTTCAGATTGTTACGATTTCTCCTCCGACAGATTTAGTCACATAATAGAACATTGGTGAGGAGCCAAAGTGTGTTGAATCGAGCTAAAGGAAAAACGCCAGCAACGAAAGGTCGACCGCGCGGCATGAACAAATAGAGTGGGCAACAATAAAATGTAGTCGATTTGCCGCGGCACTCATAAAAAAACCCGGGTCATAAAACGGTAGAGAGCCAAAAATATTCGCACTTAAAATGCTATCGCATCAACCCCACTTTAAGCGGGGTTTGCAAGAAGAACATGTGCGTGGACAATCGACATAAATAGAGTGCCCTAGAAAGCTAGACTGAGGAAAACTGGCATTACAACACGCCAAACAATAAATCGCATACGCGTGGCGATATTTATGTTATCTTAGCGTTGCAAGAACACCGAAGAAAATCACACTAACGAACAAAGGAGGAAACAAACATCGATTGATGCAAGAGATATAACCTTAGCATCTATCTAAACAAATTATTGTAGCTTCGTAATATAAAGGAACGAAAGCCTGACAGGAAATCAAACATGGACTCTGAGCCAATTTTTCTAGAAGTGTACACAGTCGAAGGGCTCTACTCGAAAATCCTCCTCATAATAAAACATAATATTGCGCGTTAGATACACGCTTAAAGCAAACCTAAACCTGCCAATGCAGCCGCCTCCATCTCTGAAAGGCGTGCAGCCGCCTTCCAGGCTCATTTAAAGCAAACCGAATTTTATAATAGAGAACAGAAAAATGTACAAAATGAAATGTCCACGAGCTGTAGTCGCCGTGTAGGCCTGTCACCTTATTATTCTCTGCAGAACTGCTAGCTTTCTTTTCCTGCGAGTCCCCTTCGCTGCGATATCCTTCACATTGTTTGCTTCGGCCGTACAACATTAAGTATCGTGTTTTTCGCTAGCCCACGAAGCTCGAGCTCGCACTTTCGCCATAATTGACCTCCACGACTGGCCGCAATCCAAATATTAGCCGTTATAAAATGTTTCCCTGTTTTACTAGCTATTGGTATCTCGGAAAGACCCGAATCCTCTACAGAGCGCTTCATTTCGAATCTATTCGAAAGGCTTACATCGCGACAACACCACACAAGGAACACCACTCGAACAAAGACAGACACAGACAACTATCGATGAAAGTTTTGATCGCCGCACCGCGATGTTCGAGATGACATTCATTCGACTGCCAGGTCAATCAAGTTGTTTATTAACTTCCAGTCAGCCCTAACAACAAGTTTCCCTCGGTTGTAAGAATAGGAACGGACGTAAAATGGTAAAGGAAAACGGACGAAGGAACCAAGAAGTGAGATTCCCACCTATTTTGGCCGCCATTTTTTTTTTTTTTTAGCGTCTACCAGTGGGGGGACGCCTAGCCGTCAGCGGAAACAATATAATTATCGGCGGAGATCAATTCTATAAATAAACTGAAACGGGACAGCGGTTGACTCAAGAATCATAGTACGTATGGAGGCTCCGGGTAATGGGCTCCTCCGGTAAATACCAAAGTGGTTTCGTAGACAATTCATAGTTACCCAGTTTATATTGGGCAAGTTTACAGCTGCCATCTTCACTATATCAGTTACACAGTCTATGGTTTGTGGCTGCAAGGTTTTTAGCGAGGTGTACAAAAAGACTATCAATGTAAACGACGCTTTGTAATTTCTCTGCCCAACTATATCGGCGGTTTAGCAAGGAAAATACCCAATAAAACTGAATGCGACGAAACATATTTACGCGCCACGTGGCAACTTTCAGAACGCGAAGGCAGAAACTGCGCGAAGAAACAATTTATTCAAAGGAGACCAGAAAATTAGGAAACTCCTACTCGATTATGTTTAGTAAACAGACATCAATCGTACGTGCACTATGGTTAGCTAGTTTATCTACTGAACACTTCACAATGCTTTCCAGATCTACTCTTTCTAAGAAAAGACATCGAAAATATTTTGCGACTAAATTGTCAAAAATGTTTAGTCTCAAGAAGTTTAATTAAACAGAGTCCGCGGCCAAAACAATTTTTGAGAAATGTTCACAGCTATCCGCTTATTGTAGTATAAAGGTGACTTTAACAATGTAAATTTGAACCATTATGGCCGAAAATATCGTGAAAAAATTTCATTCGGGGCCGGGTGTCGGGGTGCAGATGAACTTTATTATGAGATAAAAAAGCCGTTATTTGTTTTATTTTTTCAAACAAGTTGTTCCCACGCCACGAACATGTTTTAATGCCGCTATTCGTAATCCGACGGTAGAAGGGTTACCTCATGCACCGGTAAGCGGGGGGGTTCGAGCTACGAAGGTAGATCCAACCATCTTCGGATTAAAAGATGTTTTTAAAATATCAGAAAATTCTCGATTTGAAAAAGAATTAATAAAAAGTATGGTTGCAAAAACTAAAAACCGTTTCCTTAAGGGTCTGTTTACACGGAATGAAGGTGTCCTTGCTAGCCGGGTTACCCGCTCGATGGGCTAAAACATAGCTCGCATTTACCACGTAACATTTCTAACCCTTCATGCCCCCCTTAAACTGTTAGCTGAGAAATGACCAAAATTTTAACTGATAACTGAGAATCCGGCACCCCCATCAGGACCCTCTTAAGTGTTTGTAGGTATGACGCGTACTTACATGGACATCACAATTCGATGCCAGCGTGAATTGGCTGTATGCTCTCACCCAATAATGATAGAAATAGTGCCTAGCAAAATGTAAAAATAAATTATATATCTTATTACACCGAGCGCGAAGGTCGTACGGGGGGAATATCGGTCATAGAGTCTTGACAGTACGGTTTGCAAAAAACACCGAGGGCAAGCTAGATTAATAAGATAATTATTACACGGGACTTTATCATTGAAAAACGTGCTGTAGAAAATTACCCGGTCCAATAAAGAAAATATTGCACCGGCAATAAAGGATTCTGATTGGGTGATTTTAGCTATTGTGCCCTCTCGGCTGTCCTAGTCGTGTCACCAAAATTCCATGAATGTTTTGCAGGAAGTGCCCCGCGCTAATTTCAAAATTATATTACTTAAAGAAGTATTCAAGCAGTTCTTAGCCAAAATTAATGAATCTTCCTAAAAGTTATCTTGAAACATTATTTGTGTGTCAATTGTTTGACCAAGTGACTGAACGTTACTATGAGAACCAAGTTTTGACAGGTCGTCTTACCCAAATTTGGTGTTTTTTCAGTTGAATTGTCAGTTTCGCGGGATTTTCCCTTTTGGCGAAATATTTCTTCCAAAATCGTTACCGTTTTTGTGTACTTGTATGATTTGTGATGTTTCCCCACAATCAAATTTGGCATATTTTATGACAGTTCTGACCAATTTTTGAAAAATCCAAGATGGCGGATCCAAGATGGCGGATTGTTTTAAATGTATGACGTCATTTTGGCGTGATATGACGTCATAATTGACCCCTGGGACTTTCACTAGAATAAACATTTTTGGATGCTTTACACACCACATAAGTTTTCATTTTCATAAGCCGTGAATACTTTTAGAAATTTTCCTTAAATTTAACAGAAATATTTGATGTGGCAATTTTTTTTGTTCTTTTTCTTCAAGTTTGTTACAGGTAAATTATTCGAAACACAAAAATCTAACTTTCCACTTTCAGGTTACTCGATCAATTCTGCGATAATATCAGACAGTGGATTCTATATCAGTAAACTCAAGGAGTTTCTTGGCACCCGCTGTTGGAAATCATCCCCAGTGGCTGCTGTGTTACCGCGCCTCCACTCACGGCTGGGCTGTCAGTACCTTCCACAGCAGGTGTGATGGAAAAAATCACACGGTTACCATCATTAAAAATGACCAGTACGTTTTTGCGGGATACACGGACATTCCTTGGGGGTAATTATTATTTGTATGTGTATATTACAACCTTGCGTTGTATAAAGCAAAGAAGCAAGTATAGTCCTTCCCTTCAGAATTGTGTTGTTTTACTCCTTGAAAAAATGAAATAAAAAAGTTTTTGATCAAGACGTTAATCAAGCTGCTTTGAGAAAAAAAAAAAAAATCCGAGTTGACCCAACAGTAGTCGACACGCACCCAAACAGTAGTCGACACGCGCGCTCTCGCTAGTCTGAGATCAAAAAAACTAGTCCAATAGTCCCTAGGCGTTCTCGGTGTTCGGTGACGTCATCGCCCAGGATAGAGTCCAGACTGCTTGAGCTGGAAAAAGCCTGGGACTAAAGCTAGAAAAATCATTTTAAGTTATGCTGGACAAGCTACAATAAATAAAATATCTTGTTTCCTCATGAATGGAATGAAATGATAGTGGGGGACAAATGCAAATAACACTCGCTCGATAGGCTGTTTATTATCTAATTTATGCATTAATGCATAATATAACCCTATTCTGCCTGGGCTTTTTTTTTTGTTCGTGAGCCTGGGGGGGGGGGGGCGGGGGGGGGGGGGGGTGGGGCAGATAGTGCTCTCACTATGTATCTTAGAAAAGTATTGACGCTATATTGAAAAATGAAACTTACATGGTGTTGTGGTAAAGCACAAAAATCTTTATTTTAGTGACAGTCATTGTTGTCAAATTGTGACGTTCATGCAACGCCATTTTAATTTAAATGAGCGTCATAACATTAAAAAAATCCTCCGCACCACCATCTTTGATCCTAAATCTTGGATATTTCTAAATTGTTCAGAAATGTCAAGAAAATCTCCACACTTGTTTTGAAAAATTCCAATGTAAAAATATTAAAGATTGCTAAAACGGCCCTTCCAAAGATTTTGGAACGTATTTCATCGTAACAAAAAAAACAAAACTTTTTATGAAAACTGAAAATTAAGCTAAAAAAACAACAAATTTGGGTAAAAACGATCTGTATCTCGGACAATGTATTTCTGCTTATAAAAATTAAACTTATGTGCGTGTATAAAGCACTTCCCAACATTGGTTTATCTTAGTGACAATCACAAATACAATTATGATATCATAATCACGCCCAAAATAACGTCATACTTTAAACCAATGGACGTCGTCTTGGATCCGACCATCTTGGATTTTTCAATTGTTCAGAAATGTCATAAAATCACCAAATTTGATTTTGAAAACATCGGAAAACAATATAAGGATGCAAAAAATTTGCAAAGATTTTGGAGGAAAACTATTCATAGAAAAGCGGAAATCCTCATGAAAACTCGAAAATTAAGCTGAAAAATACCAAATTTGGCTAAAAGGGCCCTTGTCCACTCCCCCCCCCTCCCCCCTCCCCCACCCCCCCCCCCCCCCCCCTCTCCCCCAAAACTTGGTTGCCACTCGAGCGAGGAAACATCCAAGTCACGTGACTCAAAAAAATTGACACCAAAAATGTTTCCAGATAATTTTTAGGAAAAGTCATAAAGTTTTGCTATGATTGCTTGAATGCTCTTTAAGTACGATTAAATTTGAAGTCAGCGCGGTGAGGTACTTTCTAGCCCCCCGCCCACCACCACCCAGGCAGAAAAGGGTTTAAACACTTTAATTGACAGAAGTTCCGATCTTATAGATTTCCTGCAGATAAGAAAAAAAACACTTTACCGGTGCTATAGATTTGCTATAGTTAAAGTGTCACAGATGGTTCAGTTGTAAATGTACGTGCAGTCCCTAGACGTGTGACCAATTGTTTCCTCTAAGGATTGAGGACTGATTGTAGTCTAGGGTAATGTGTTATGTTACTTAAAAAATCTGGGGTGATCTACCTACGCATGTTGCCATTGGTGGGTACCATTTATTTATATTCTTGTCTCGCTGTCAGATGTATGAATATCAAATTTTTGTCTGCTAAAAAAATGTGGAAGGAAGGAAATTGAAACAGGTGAACACGGACTGGCCTACAAATACCCTCGTGGTCAACGTGACTAGTCACGGGGCACACGAGGAATGATGAATGTACACAGAATGAATGTAACAAGTAAGATTACAGGGGCACCCAACGGATCTTTTACGGGTGGAATATTCTCGTTCAGAAAAGGCCTATAATCGCCTAAAGATAAAGATATTCGGTTAGGGTATCGGAAAATGTCATCTCGAACTTTCTAAAATTTTGGGAAAATTGATGCCTCTTTGTTTTAGAATTCGCGAGTGATATAAACATGTCGTTCTGAGTACAAATAGGTCAGCTAGGATTTTTTCGGTAAAGGCAAAAGCAGCTCATAAAACTCGGGCCAGCGTAATAAGATTTCAATCCCTACAATTTGTCTAAAGTTGACTGAGTTCAGCTAACGTATCCCGAAACAGATACATTTTTCTTAGCGTTTAAAAATAAGTCATTAAACTGCACAGAAAGCACAATTATAACATAAAAACTGATAAGTTTCCGACAACCTAAGGAAAATTTGTCGTTTGGGTGCCCTGAAGTATAAGCTGGTAGTACTCCAGGACTCTTGCCAGAAATAAAATTGTATAAAAATGATGTTCGGTTTCCAATCATGGATATTGATGACAAAGGAAAAACCTGAAATTTGAAAAAAGCGAAACCCGGACTCACAGAGAGCTTAATCGAAGAGATACACCGCGATTATTCTCGGTTTTCACTTGTCTACTGCCATAAATACAAGAACAAATCCGACAAAACCGTTCAATGATGGATAAGTAAGTCAAGGGATATTGGACATGTCATATGATAATGAATACAACTAAGGAATCAGTCCAAGTCTCAGGTCTGTGCTTTATCCGTACTCGAGTTATAATTCATTTGTCAAAATGTTCCAACACAAAATTATAGAGCTCAGTAGGAAACGCCATGTTGGTGTCCCTCTGAGGGGCACCAAATCGGTGCCGCACGGAAATAGGAAAAAACATCTGGTGAGTTCACTTTTGCCAGAAAGGGAGTGTTTTCTCTTGTGAACTTTCTGAATATTTAGATAAATATTTCTCCTTAAACTTAAAGTTGTTTAGAATGCTGAAAAATCACCGAAGAGTCATGTTTTAGATACGGAACAGTGCTCTGTTCACGGCCGTCATGCTGATGTCACGTACGATGAAATTTAAACCGTTCTATTTCAAAAGGAAAGCATCGAGATCGAGCTAAGAAATTGTGAAAATAATATATTTAAGTAATCTTCCTTGAATGAGGGTAAAAATTCTGTAGGCCTCGCGGTTTTGAATTGTAGAATTTGATGACGTCACGTGAAAACCAAGAATACTGTTGGTCACTCGTACCCTATTTGATTGAAAAAGCGCCGGTGACGAGTCTAAGTTCGCCGGTATTAGTCGCTTAGTAAGTTATACATTTTAAGATATCGAATGTGCTTATGCAGATTTTTCCTGTCAAACAATGCTTCAAGTTGCAAGGAGGATGATTCTGGTTCCAATGTGTTCCTTTTTATGACGTAAAACGCATAGTTTTGCGTCATCATAGTGGGACTTTTGTCCTTGGGGATCTATGTCGTTAGCTAATTAATAACCCATCTGTCAACAAAATTCAATTAAAATGTCACTGGATAAAGCTTTTATAAGCATAAAGACGTAAGGTGAGAGTTCGATAAATTAACTACTTTATTAGTCGTTGTGCTAGGTATGAGTGGGTTTGTTTGCCGACTAGCTGTCACGTGACTTTACAATGGGTTTGATTGCCGCCTGTCACCTCTCTCGTCCCCATGTCGTCTCTCGAGGTAATTGTATAAGACGAGTCAGGCGTGTCACAATTACTTAAAGGTCATCAGTTCTAAAATTAAATTTGCAAATGTAAAATCATTTTACTTCTCGTACATCGCTATCAAGATTTAATTCAGCCCCCAAAATTCATGTCGGTTAATATTCTACACGTTTTTGTACTGCCTAAGTTAAGAGCTGAAATCGAATCACATCAATCAGCTCGATTTATACTAGAAGACGGATAATCCGTCCAGACAAAATCTATTTCACGCTAGTTCGATCTGCCCAAGACGAACTACGTAGATAGTTCGTTCTAGGAAGGATAAGTTCATGTCGATTAAATAAACTACAACTAGTAAAATTACTACGGTGGACTAAGTAGGCAGCAGAAGCGTTCATTCCGGTGTAGCCTAATGCATATAATTTACAATTATCTTCACGAATAGGCTTCCGGTGCTTCGTGATTTGAGGATGATTAACAAAAATAAGCTTATGAAAATTACCAATGCGACAGATCAGAGACTGCAGAAATGAACTCCATGAGTACAAATGTAACAATCAAGCCTGAAGAATAGTAATTCATTTTAAGCTGTATACACGCAGTTAATGACTCACAAAACGGAGAAAGCGATATCGGAAAACATCATCACGGGACAAAAATTTCTAATGATAAGACATGAGAAGCCTCAAGGCAAAACTAACAGAACTATTTATTGACAAGTTTTCGCCTCGGATTTAAGGCAGTAACAAATTAGCAAATGGTCTTAACTCAACTTAAAATTTGATATACTTCCTTGAACAATTCTTAATGAAAAATAATTTTTAAACCCAAGAACCCAACACGTTTCATAATTAAGCAGAAAGGAAATTAAACGACTCTAAGTTCA
This sequence comes from Desmophyllum pertusum, assembly GCA_029204205.1. Lineage (NCBI taxonomy): Eukaryota > Metazoa > Cnidaria > Anthozoa > Scleractinia > Caryophylliidae > Desmophyllum > Desmophyllum pertusum. The sequence goes on along the minus strand of MU825884.1, from coordinate 13,297 downwards.
TTTGTGTCCAATTGAGAACCTGTCTCTGTTTGAGATTAACCGTTTTCGAACGCTACTCTCTTAATCAAAGTGTCAATTCACGGAAATAATCGATATAGCATTCGCTCTTTATCTTTGCAGCAATTCTAAAAAGCCACACATTGTTCAGTGAAGGAATCTTACAAAAAGTCTGCATTGCCTCCAGCTATTACTGAAATATGACTGCTTCCAGGTCCGCGCACAACGTTGATGATCTTAACACGCCGCGAATGTTCGCTACAGTTCAGACAGTGTATCCCCGATTTTATAGAGACTCCAAGCAACGATAATGGTCGCACCTAATTTGTTTTATCGTAAACTGGTTTCTTCGCCTCGCTTTTGTAGCAGTCAATTCCAAAAAGTCAGCCCATCCCCAGGCAATCGCCGGGCATTTGACTTTTTTTGAAAATTTTGGTCAAAATTTCCCAATATGTTAAGCAGTTTACACCGTCCAAAATAACCTCACCTGTTAGGGCCTTTGCAGAGCTTCAGATTCCCCACGTCCAGACCATATTTACACGTGTTCAAATTTGTCTGAGGTTTTCTTCCATTTGAAGGTGATCTTCTGTACATCGCAATCGCCAAAGGCCAACCAGGAATGTAAACAGCCGAACGGTAGTTTTTGTAGCGCGTATGCCATCCATGAGTCAACGAAGTTGTATAAAACAATGGCGATCACAAAAAAGGGCAAGGATGGAAGGAAGAATCACTCATGAAATGACGACAGCACTTATGACCCTTGAACGAAATAGGGATTTACGAAGTTATTTAGCTACTGGACCGATGACCAACGTTTTCTAATGATAGTCAACTGCCTCAACTAGAGTTTCTCCAAAGTCATTCGCTTCGTTACCTGAGTAGGGGTAGGTCACCGGCGCGAAGAAGAACGGGATCTGATCTCGCTCGCGGCGCTCAGCGCTTACCCGCGCAGGTAGTGATCGGTTGTCACTTTCAGCGAAAAAAAAAAACACACTCGCGCTCTACATTGCCTCCAGCCGCCTTCTACGACAGGGTAAAGAGTGGCTGCCTTTGGAGAGAGAGCTACTGTGACACGACAATTACTCAAAGAGCTTTTTGATCTTGTTTTTCAGAGTTCCAGTAATGAATCGGGGTTCCTATTTCCAACGCGTTCATATTCTCTCTCCGCAAATAAAGAAGGGACTTGATCCATTTCAAAGGCATGGTGGAATGCGCGTCACGTGCCAAATATCAGGAACTCAGATAATGGTCCAACATTTAAACCGGCGACATCTACATTTTTAACAATGCGAACAGTAAACAATCATACAAACACAGACTTTGGCTACGCCTACGCTGTTGCAATGTGGAGTACAAGGACAGTAAAAAACAATCCTTGCAGGGAATCGGTACTTCTCACCTGAGGAGTAGTGGAGGTATTCTATCTTGAGTTGAATTGTCCTCAACTCATTGCCATCACAGATATGTTACGAAATTATCTTTACTATAATTCTATCACAATGCACTCGGCCTGGATTCTTAGCCTGCGTGTAGACGGGTCCGTTGTCTGCACGCAGGAAGGAAATAGGAGCACGGCCTGCACACAGGCTATGGAATGGTTTGTTGAGGTCCTTGTCTGCGTTGCGAGGTTATTTCGACTAAATTAGACAATTCACATATTCATAAATGTAGAATGTAAAGTATGTGACTGCGCGTTTTAGTATTCTCAAGGTACGCCCCTGTATTACTCACACAAGTCAGTAGTACAGGGGCGTAGCCAGCCCTTTTTCCCCTTTAAGCCCGGAGCCACATCATGATGGGTGACTCTAAAGCGAGTGCATGCCCCCCCAGAAAATTTTGAAATCTAGATGCTCGGAAATGGCTATTTTCAGTATTCTCCACGAGATATTTCGTACAAAAAAAAATCGAATATCGATCAAGTGTAAAATGACAGGTACTCTTAGTGTTTCTCCCTCCCCTTACCCAGCAAATATTTCCGAGGTTTTGCATAACTTGATACATATAAAAACTTGCTAAATCCATATCCATCCCGTGGCCTCACTCCCTTTTATCCATCACCTTTTTCACTGTCCTAGGCTTTTGTAAAAACTTTGTTTCTTTTACTAGGCCAGATCCTCAATTATAGTTGTAATGTAGCCCGGGAATGTGTCGGATCCCGTAGCGTCACCTGACTAAACATACTGATTTCTTCAGACACAATAAGCTCCTCTTATGCATCCGACCTCTTGCCCCCTTGTTACACCTCACCGCCACTTACAATCCCCCCCCTGGACCGGACCTATATCAGCGCAAGGACCAAATCTGGTAAGGAATTGGATCATTGATTGCGATACTGTGAGGAATTCCTTGCGGGGGCGGCGGGCGTGCAATGTTCGTTTGGGTTGTTTTTGTTTCCTCTTGTGTTGTTTTTTCTTTCTCTCACGGACATTCCTGTTAAACCCGGGCTAATGGCTTAAAGGCTGGCTACGCCCCTACATATTCGTAATATCCCAATATGCGTTGGGAACATAATTGACGTGTGTTATTCAGGGTTTAGCTGTTAAATACAGTCCAAACTCCTATTAAGCTGGCCCTCTGTTTTAAGCGGTTCCCCCTCTATTATGCGGTTACTTATGCAAATTCCCGAAAATCTTCCCAATACTGACTGTAAAATCTGACCTCTACTAAGCGGTCACCTCTGTTAAGCGGACGCGCGTCACCGTTTTAGACTTCCCAAGGGCTAATTTTATTGTATTTCACCTCTATTAACGGTCACCTAGTTAGATTACAATGCGATATTTTGACACGACGATAAGCGGAAAGCACGTCCAGTTTCTTTCATAAGAGCTCGGCGTAAAAAACACAACATATTATATTAATATGTAACAACATATTATAATAGGCTTGTGGGGGTAAATTTTAAATTTTAAAATTTTAAAATTGAAAAAATTTTAGAACCACTCTATTTAAACGCGTCAGTTGGCTATTTCCCGAGGTAGGACCTCTTAATTAGAGGTTTGACTGTAGAATACATGTATCTCGCATGTGAGTACATATTTGTAATAGCCGAAATTTGAGTTGGGAAAACATAATTGATTTTGTGTTTTCAAAGGTTAGCTGGTTTAGCTGTTAAATAGAATAATCTCGGGGGAGTACGTTGTGAGAGTACAATTTGTAAATAGCCCAAATGTGCGTTTGTCTTTATTTGCGTTTCAAGACTCATACTTTATGCAATAATATAAAGCGATATGGATTTTCCTGTGTTTTAGTATTTCGCTTCTTGAGCCGTTTTTGAAGCGATTACAGTTTTAGTCGCGTTCGAAAACTGGGACCGAGGGAATTGCCTAACGCATCACCTGTCCCACACTTCACCTCCTGAACCATTAATTCCCCGGCGGGATGAGCGTTCTCGGTTTTCAGTTATTTATTTAAAGATCTTTTAAATATGAACGGTCAAGATCCAAAAACGAGACGCTTTTCCCGGGGAGAATTAATGGTTTAATAGATGAAACAGGAATACGAAGTCTCGAGTCCAGTTTCCAGACCGCGTGCTAAAAAGCACTCGTACTTTCATCAATCAGATTTGTTGCTGGCTTTGAGCACCTCGTTGCTTTTGGAACAAACTTATCTCTTTTTCGCCAGTAACAGGCAACTAGGTTACACCTCCGTGTAAGACTTTTCTGGCATAGACCCCAAGAATAGCACTTTGCCTTTTTGGAGCTTCTATGATCTGTATCAGCACTCGATTCCTTTCAATGGCCCAACTGTTTTACTCAGTAGGATGCTGCGTAAGTGTACTTTAGGCTTGTTCGTGAACTTGTGTTTGTGATCGATGTTATCGACGTTTTCCCGTAGTAAATAAAGACTGTCTGAGGTTTGGGCGGGGGGTCAGACCACACCTTCTTTGAACTGCGCACATACTGCTGTTATCCAGGTTGGTTGAAATTTGCACTTACTCTGTCGTAAGAAACCGATAGTCCCAGTCTGTAAAAATTTTATCCACCAGATTTTTCTTTCGTCTCGGCGTGGATCACCAGTCCTAAGTACATGCGCAACGGAGCGTCTCTCTCTTTAGGCTGTGTAGCGTTGCCTTTGCTTTACGAGTTCTGGTCTTCTTCGACGGATTAGGCCTGGTATTCGGAACTCAACAGCTGGGATGTCGCTAGAGGCAGAGGAAGTGCTGGCGCTCCTTTCTGTCTCGTCGCGTTTGTCTTGCTTGATGCCTAGCGCCCTCCAATATCCAATATTCACTAGGGCCAGAAGCCTAGCAGGAACCTAGCCTCGATTGTCAACAGTCCGGTTCGAAGGATCCATTAAAATTGCGGCTGATCTCGTAAAAAATTCTCGCATGCATGAATGTAGCATTCTTAGAACCGTGTAGCATTAAGTCAGCGGCTCTATATGTTAGCACATCCGCGCAAAAGAATTAAACGTGTTCGGGACATCCGCCATGCTTGTGTAGTCGCTGTTCTTGTAGACTAGGACACTTCATGGTGTCAGAAGTGGGATGGAGGCCACATGAAACCGCCCTGAACCACTGATATTGAGTGCAGCGACGAAATAAAGCAGAGGCCATGGCGAAGATGGAAATGATGTCGTAGGAGACCTGTACAAAGTGACGAGCGGCCTTAGTGTGAAAAAGGGATGAGAAAAATCAAGTCGCCACGTTGCTCCATGTTGCTTGGCCCACTAAAAAAAGGAATGTGTGGAAATTCATTCAATTTTGTGTGGGGTCTTCTTACCGAGCGGAGTGATCGCAAAAAAATCGCGGCAGTGGAAGGGATAAAATCAAAGCTTTTATTATTGTGCGCCGTTGACATCAAATGCACACTTTAATCCGTCATGTGTTTATTTCGAACGGAAACAGCAAGAAGGTGAGGCAGTCGAACGAATTTTTGTAGCGCAACTGAGAACACTAGCCAAGATCAAGAATTGTGGACCTAGATTATTAAAAGAGGAATCCTGGACAACGTCTATGTTAGTGTTGGGCCCTTAAGAATCCGCGTTCAAAGGAGAGACTGCAAGAACGAGAATCAGAATCTAGAGAAGACATTACAAGCCAGCTTCGTTATCGGGAACGAAACAACGCAAGCAGCATATGTGGAAAAGCTTAAAAGGACATGAGAGCGGCAAAGTTAGAGAATGTGGATTATGTCGGGTAGTCAAGGACGCAAGCATCAAGGGTTGCGAGACGTCCTGTGGGAACTGTGGTATTTCTCATGCCACAAAAATTCATTGTCGCCGCTGCCTGGCACGACGCTGTCACAAGTGTTAAGGAAACTGAATAATTGCGCAAGGACTGTGCCGTGCAGCCCGAAGGGCCAAGGCAAATGAGTGAGTGCTGTTGATGATTATGACTAATGACTGGACTCTGAGACTATGTTTATTGGTGCAGTTTAATAAGGAGATAAATACTGGATCGAAAACAGTAGGATCTTGGAAATATTAAGGAGACTTTCACGTTAGACACTGGGGGCCCAGTGTAAAATATCTTGCCAAAAAACTGTGTATGGACAAGATAACAACAGAGCCTTTGCCAGCCATCGTCCAGCCAGATTAGAAAGTTATTCAAAAAACTTGTATCAAGGCCAGTGGGAAAGTGTGAGTTGCCTTGTGG
>MU825883.1:1939218-2144581 GCA_029204205.1 Desmophyllum pertusum | reverse complement strand
TAAGTGGCACGAAAGTGCGCATTATTCGGTACGTACTTTACTGTGATAATTATTGTTTTGCAGCAAATAATTTGGAATTGCTGTTAACAGTCATTGACTGTGTGTTGCATAATAACAGAAATATTTTTTTAGTGGGGCCAGTGTTTCATGGTCTGACACTACTTTTGGAAATTATTTTATAGGGTTATTTATAATTATTATATTAGGGGCGTCATCATTTTCATGCGTTTGTTATACTTGTAAAGCCTGAACAATAGCTGGATAAAAGACAAGCCCGTTCTGTAATGCGTCACGCAGGACATGCCATTGATGTAATCATTTCTATTTCTAGAACGAATCAGAGATTCCTTTTGATTGACAGATTAGCGATAAGTTTAGTCGAGCACGCGGTGTGCTAGCGGAGTTTTCGATATGTTGTTGTGTGATTGTCAGGTCGTGAACGAAGTCCATGTAGTAAATTGTGTCGTAATCTAAACCGTTTTGGAATCGTGCCGTTTTGCCGTGGTTCTGTACTACAATAGCGTTTTATATTTAATATTACCAGTCCTAATGCAATATGCTACAAGATTGGTGAGAAAAATTGTGATCAATTAAACAATGGTTTATCTGTAATGGTAAGGAAAGCTACAGTGTATTTCTTTGTAAAATGCGTTTAAAATAAAAAAATTAATGTGATTAATGATTATTAGATTTTAATTCTCTTTCGCTTATCAACCCCTATGGGAATACATACAAGCTAATTAAAAACTTAGACCATAAATACATTTGTGATAAAGCACTGATGAGCTGCATGGTAGGTATGGGAAAATCTTGTTTGTTATAATAATAATTTATTATGACATATCTAAAGGTCTTTCTGATTACTAAACAGGTTGATAATACAAAGCTGTCTGTACCATTTGAAGAAAATAGCTTGTAAGGTAAAAAATGCTCCAGGGTTATAAAAAATATACTGTACACTGTACATGGAGTAGGTGTCGCATGGATTCAAACGTTACTGCTAATTCCATAATATCTTTATCTTAAAATTCCCGAGAATGGACTCGAATGAAAAAGGCCGCATAATTTTCCCCCATTCTACCTCCATCTTAGCCAATTCTTTTCACATTTATTAAACACTTTACCTTCACTCTGCCTCCAGTATATACACATGTATAATTTGATTCTCTAATAAGGAAAACTCTTAGTTCACAGTGCAGGTCTTGTTCAATCTCAGGTCCTGGTCTCCCTTGCATTTTTCTGACATTTTAGAAACATCCTGAGCCAGGCATGCTTAAAATTAAGAAATGCTATTTGATAGAAAGCAAAGCTGGTATATCAGCCTTACCTCTTCACTCCTCGAAATCCTCAGTTGGAGCCCCCCCTCCCCCCCCCCCCCCCCAAAGAAACAGACACACACACACAAAAAAAACCACACAATCATTGGTTGTGGCCTCTCTCCAAGGCCACTCGCTGGCACAGGAACACACAGGAAAGTAGTCCCACAGTGATAGTGTCCCAAGATGTCATAGTCAAGTAGATACATGTCACGGTGATGAAAAATAACAAAGATCATTGACATCTCAAGACTAGTACCAGTTCTCCATAAATTCTCGAAACTGATGAATGTCTTTACAGTGAACGATGACGCTACTGTTACCACTCGACCAAAGTTTTTGATAATTTTTGGACATCTTTTTGACAACTTTTTGACGACTTTCAGATGGCGTTCCGTTTGACTTGACCAATTCAAAATCCAAGGAGTGTTGGAGGCGGAGTCGTGAAATTTGAATGAGTTTCAGTTTCTAGTCTAAAAAGTCAAATGTAGGTGCCACAAAACGGAACCATCAAATGTTGTCAAAAAGATGTCAAAAAATTAAGTCAAAAACTTTTAGTTGAGTGGGCAAACAGTAGTGTCCATCTTCAATGTAATGAAAAAATAACATTTCAAGCTTGGGAGAATAGTGTAAATCCTAAATTGGCCTTCATTTCATTTGTGGGTATGATTACTCATTTATTATATGACTGAGAAAAATTACAAACACGTGTTGCACTGCTGGTGCAAATTAAAAAATAATGACAAAATTTGCATTGCACTCACTCAGCCAATCATATGAAGTAATTTTCTCAGGTTCATATAATAAAACCAAGCAAATTATTAGAAACTTTAAAACCCCCCCCAAACATAGAGAGGCGTTCTGGAGAAAATATGTTGAAGTTGGAAAAACTGACCAGGGTTTATGACCATTCAAAGCTCTCACGCAACAGGCATACACACTGTACATGTAGACATCTCTTACCCTGAATCAATAAGCAGTATTAGGGCATAGGAACCTACTGAGCTGTTGGTGTGGTTATTTCCTGTGTAATATTTCTTTTTGTATTAATTTTGTAGTGTTATGTAGTCCAAGACAATAAATGGAAGCCAAGTGACAAAGAGCTGTATGTATCAGTAAAGTTAAATAATGTGACATCAATTGACTTACAACTACCAGAATATTTCAGTTTATCTTTTTTTTCTCATGCTAATTTAGGAAATTATTATTTAAAATTGAGGGAAAAGGTTCAAGTTTGTGGGAGGTTCGAGTTATTGAGGTTTCAAGTTATCGGGATTCAACTGTATCCTGCTTGTATGTTATGGTTTCTATAACAGCCACCTTGGGGCAGAATTAGCTGGCCATTATAGAGAGCCTGGCCATTATAGAGAGCTGGCCATTGTAGGTTGTTGTAGGTTTCAGAAAGAGTAAAGTGTTGAAGTGTATGGATCGGCACACAGAGGGGGGTGGGGGGAGGGGGGGAGAGGACTGGGGCATACATTTGTACTCCTGTTCCTGCCCTTCCATTATGGTTCCCGCCTCTTTGTGCTTTTTCAATTGAAAAAATATTAAACAACCCCCCCCCCCCCTCCCCCCACCCCCAGAGTTGGGACAACAATCCTGGACATTGTAGAAAGGTGGCTGTTAGTGGATGTTTCGACTGTACTAATTGTGTGACAGTTGAATTATCTTGAACTGTGAATGTAACATTGTCTTGTAACAGTTACTGTGTGTTTCTTTATAGATTGCTTGATGGTGGAGAAGACTCACTTGGGACTTGCCACAGAGCTTCTAGAAGGAAAAGCTTATCAGAGTCTTATAGACTTTTGACAATCATCTTGACGACATCACACAAGATTGGCTTAACAAAGATATAAATAGACTAGTCGACATAATCACTCACAACCTGACTTTTATTGTTTACTGTCATTGATAAAAATATTTCTATCAGAAACCAACTGCTAGAGAGCTTTTAAGGTATTCAATAATATATGATCTGGAATTATTTAGGACCAGTCTGTATCTCTTTTTTGTTTGTTTCAAGAACCAATCTTTGCCATATTACCAAAGTTAGCAACTCTGATTTAGTGTGGCCTTCTAACCTGCTAGAATTAATCCGTTTTTAACATTATATCACCAGCCCTAAATCTCATATAAGCATGCGCACAATATTATTGTTAATCTTTAGTTTGAATACGTGTCTGTCCAAATTATGAGACAGTATAATTTCACGCGCAATGTAATGCATGTAGAACTACATGCTTGTCCAATGTGCGGTTCCAGAAAATATCCATACCCACCCCAAGGAAGGTCATTGGAAATTCGGAGGAGGAAAGGGGTCTCAAAAGCCAACATTTTTAAAGGAAAGTATGAAGCTAAACTGGAAATTCCAGGAGGGGTGGGGTGGGGGCGGGAGTGGGGTTTCAAACCAAAAAGCTTACCGTTGTGGAGGTATGGATATTTTCTGGAACCACACAATAGGAAAAATTAATGAATTACGGCCTTGGAAGGCCTCCAAGCAAGCTGTAAGAAATAATTTCATATACAAATGGCTCAGTGTCTTGAAGTCATCAAAATTACAGTACAAACTTTCCAAAATAAAGTATATTTGTGGCAAGCTGTAAAATACAACAGATTGGCATAAATTATTCCCTTTTGAAAGGTAGTAATAATATCATGACAATTTATACTTTTAAAGGTGAATGGCTATGTCTCTTTTCATTTCCTGGAAAATTTCTTTCTTCAAAAATTTTAATCAACATCAATGAATTTTCTAACATCATGAATTTCATTTTTGGATAATTACCTGCTTTCTTGATTTTGTGTTTGCATTCTTGAAAAAGGTCTATTGACTCTATTTAATTCTAGTTTAAATCCACAAATTGAAGTATTGTTGATATTTATCAAATCAAGCTACGCCGTTTCCAACTAGCTTGTGTCGCAGACGGACTCAACCGAAGTCCATCTGCGACGCAGGCTATTTCCAACTTGTTTGTGTGTAGTCATGTTTTTTTTGTAACTGGTCAAGGCTTGAACATCTAGCTGTACATTTAGAAGAAATATCCCATCTGTGTTGCCAAGACAGAAAATTTAAAAGTCACTTGAGCACTGGGTGTTGATAAAAAATTAAAATTTGAACACAACCACCAGTCCTCAGGTATTGTTTTGTACTCACTGATCATTTGTTGTGTGATATTATTATTTTTTTATATCTAGTACTTTCAATGGCAATGCACCAGTCTCTGTTTCGAGTAATACATGTATTGTAGTACATTCTTGTAAATCCATTTTAACAACTTAAGATGAGGATATTAATTATAAAGCATTACAACTACCAGTACTTCAAATGTTTATGCATTCCTCGTGACCCCTGCCTGCTTTTTTTAACAAATAAAGAAACCAAAGCCTTGTATTATTGTCATAAAACATGACAGGAATTTGAGAACACAGGAAAAATATAGAAAAGATGAGCCACAGGCTTCCTAATCCACTAGCCTAGCTGGTGCTCACCGTTACCACAGCTAAGTGTACTCACCCCAATAAATAAACATCTTTCATCATACCCTCTTTTATCCTGCCTTCCGTACAACTCCCTCCCTCTTTATTAAGTTCCCACACCCTGCCCCCCACCAAATTCCTGTCATGTTTTATGACAGTATACATGTACTATAATAACATAAAAGTTCCAGAAAAGTCAGAAAAATTGGACAGATGGAGGATCATGGAGGGTCCTGATTAGAAATGTTTCAAGGAGAGTTCTTGAAAATAGTAGAAATAATTAATTGGACACAGAATTATATCCACATACCAGAAATATTGGGAAGAAATTCAAATTTGATCACAATCAATATCTATGTTGTTAGTGGCTCAGTGAGGCCTTGATTTATTCTAACTTTAGACCTTTAATTACCCGTAAATTAAAAAATAATAGGGAATTTTACACCGTACAGCTTGAATGAAAAAGTCTCAAAATCTGCAAATGACTGCTCTCCCAAGTAGTGCTGCGGATATACGTCTCGTCTCCGTTTTTCCGCATGCAACAAGGAAATACGAGACGTCTGCACGCAGGCTACAGAAAAGGAGATTATTTTATTTTATGTGAAGTTTTCTCTGCAATGAACAAACTCCAAGGTTGAGATAATTCTAGTAGTAATTTGAAGAATTAAAAGTGTTCACAGAAGTTACAATGCATTTACGGTATGAAATTCCCTGCTATTTCCTATGTTTTTCATTCGTTTCTTCTCCCGACTCTTCTCCCTTCCCTTCTGTGCTCCTACCCAATCCCACTCGGTTGCGCTTTGAATGCCTGGGAGATATCGTGTCTGAATCTGGACGAAGTGCGCTTTTTAGCGCCAAGAAAGACACTCTTTTGTGATGTTAGGATTTGTTTCTGCCGTTTTTGCTGGCTTTTGTGCAGCTATAGCGTCCTCTTGCGCTAAACTGGCCATGTCTCCAGAGCTACAGAGGAATGTTTTGGTGCGATTTTCTACTTCAAAGTGTTCTTGGTGGTTCCACGCTTACATCTGTTTGTCAAACGGTTAGTTTTTTTTTGGCAAGCTTTAGTAGTAGTAACGTAACTATGGCCTAGCCTGTTAAATGTCTGTTTGTTTAAAGGATCCATACACGAAGGGTTAGATCGCCCACAGAAGCGCCATGTATGAGAGAATACAATGCATCCGATCCTGTGCGATTTTGGCGCGAACGTTCTTGGGATCGAGTTGATATCGTCTTTATTCATGCACGATTTTTTAATTCCAAATCGCAAGTGATCGGACTGTTATCTTATTGTATTAACAAAGAGTAGTTCAATAAAATAAATATCAGGCTCTAAATATGATGGGATCGGATCCGTTACATTTACCCATAATTTTTTATTGCATATTTAACCCGGGGTACCGGGTGTCTAATCGAACGTTTCGGTAATCGAACTCAGTCGAACACCAATCGTTCGATTGAGTTCGGTAATCGAACTCACAAGAAAAACTTAATCGATCGAACAAAATCGAACGTTCGATTGCCGAATGGTCTACAATCAAACCATAATCAAACTTTCAATAATAGCTGCTTACAGTGACATCTGTTATATTTTTGGGGGCGTTTTTCTGTTTATTTCCGTTATGAAATAAAATGAAAAGGGTGATTATTCCTGCGAATCTGAATAAAATCGAACGTCGATTCGGTTTGATTGCAATTCGATTGGTTTTGATAATCGAAACTCACACAAAATTAAATGTTTGATTATATTCGATTGCCGAACCCAATCGAACACCAATCATTTGATTGAGTTTGATTGGTTTTCAGTTTCATTTTGTCCGATTAGACACCCCAGGATTTAATAATAATTATTAGAATAACAATGTATTTAACAAATAAAAAAACCTCAAACTGTGCTTTGTTCTGTTATAAAGCACGCAGGAAGCGGCGCGAGCATGAAAGAAGTGTTGGGGGAAACATGAACCGATAGGTGAGTGTTTCTCCCTACTTCTTGAGTGCTCTCGCTGTTTCCTGAGTGCTTTCAAAACAAACTCGGCGGATGTCGTGAGCTCCCGTGCTTTGTACTCTCATAAAGCACATGCACGCAGGTTGTTTAAAACCAATCAGAGGCGTGTGTTATATTGGCACTTTATTATAAAATACAATCTATTAAATCTCTAATACATGCTCTGATTGGTTGTGTACTTTACATGTACATGTAGCCTATTTTTAGACCACAGGCTCCCCAAGCTCACATTGTGAGTCAGCTATGTGTATATGATATGCTGTTTTGCTTCAGCAGTAATGGTTACGACATTTTCTGAAATAGCTCCATATGATTTCAGATTGTTATTCTTACAAGAGTGACTTCCTTTCTTCTGGTGTTTGTTTTCCAATGCCTTGATGTGGACATTATTTGTCAAGTCTCTGAGAGGATCCTCATCTTCAGCTACAGCAACTGTCCACAAATACAGGCTCAAACTTCATTTGTACTGTAAGTATTAGCCTCTACAGGGGACTGAGTACATGCTCCTTAGTGGGAAATAGGGCAAAAAGAAAATCAGTGAGAAGAGTGTCAAGTTAAACCTAGTGCAGACTGGGGTCTACCGCTCGGATCACTGATTTTTTTGGCTCTATATCTCACTACAGAGCTTGTTCACAGGCTAATGTATTTATTCAGATCAAGAGAAATGAACTTCATCACAAGAAAGGTCACATTAAAAAAAATTAGAAAATTTGCAAAGTTTGGTGATGTTTAATAGACAGTAACCACTTTGTGAGCTTTCAAACATCCCCCCAAATCCATTCTAATCAGTTTTAAAATGATAATGCAATCCAACAGATATCCCCAAACATCCACTGAAATGCAACAATTGTTTCTCCGACTCATTTGTAGCTATCTCGGTCAGCAAAATCATCTCTCAACTGCAACAAATTGTGAAATTTTTTATTGTTTTTAACCTCCGGTAAGCGGACCACTTGATGCATGATCCGATCTCACTACAGGTACAAATTGGAAATGCCAAATGCTGTACAACCTTGACATGACGATAAACTTTGAGATTACATTTAGTACTTTCAATTTCTGAAATATGATGTTCACTGTATACTGTGCAACTCAGATAATATTAAGATGAAGGAGTCACTATTGGTTCAGCATGATGACACTGTTCGTATTGTAACTTGGAAATTTTATGCATAGAAATCTCTTTGAACTACTGTACATGTACAAGATGTGCTCTTGAAAGATCTATATTAAACATAATTTTGGGTCCATGGATGCACATTTGCATGGATTAAGCCTCTCAAACAACTGCAGCTAATAAGACTCACAATTTAGACTCCCTTTGGTCTGATCTCTCACAAGTAACCATCTCCTTTAAACCACCACCTAGGCTTGGCATTTTGTGTGGTCTCTTTAGTCTTAACTGTAGGTGTCAGAGCTCCAGCAGTGACAAAAACGAAAATGTGAGTGTGTGTTGCCACAGTGACTGTAAGCTGGCCTGTATTGGGGAGTGTTAATCACTTCTTGCCTTGTTTAGGAAATCAGGCAACTGTATTTTGTGTGAATGATTTTGGAGGTTCCACACTGAAAGAAGTTTATTAATATTGCAGGCCTTGCTGGGTTGCTTGCTGTTTGGTGAGACATTGTCCATGAGATGGTGGTTAGGCACGTCTCTGATTCTCACAGGCTTGGTTTTGATTCACTACAACAGTGCACCCTTAACTGATTGATCATCTTGATGACAAGAAAGAGTAAATAGTTGGGGCAAAGGCACTTTGTTCTGACAGCAATCTAGACTGCATTCTACAAGTGAAGTGCATATAAGGCTATGTTATGGGCCCAAGATGAGCAAGAAGGATGATTTTCTCCCAACCAATGGCCTGGGGCCTTAAGTTGGCCATTCATTTTCAGACAGTGCAATAATTTATCTTTTGAGAGAACTTATCTCTGCTTGTTTTACTACACACTTCTTCAATGGTACAGAAGTAGTCAGCGCATTTTTGTTATGATGTGAAGAAGGCTAGCTACTGAGGAATCAAAACAGAAAGTGATTTGTGATAAACTCTCAGATTCTCCCAACAGCCTGTCATGATTCGGATGCATCAAATCAATTTGAATGAACATTTTTTAATGTTCATTCAAAAAATGAAAATACCAATAACAGGTGCGGATCCAGACCGGCTTACACCATTTTACGGAAATTGGTCATCTCAAAGTGATGTCACCACTTGGATGAGTGTGGGGAAAGCAGAATCGTTGAAACTGGATCAAGGGACAAAAACTTAGACACTTACAATACCTCCACATAATAACAATATCGAATCCAAACCCTGTAGGCCATATTTTATACAAAAACATTAAAATTAATAATCTAAATTGACCAGAAGAAAAGTTGGTTCATTCAATACCATTTTTTTATAATGTAAAAAAATGTCGAAAGAGCACATGCTAAACTCTGAATAGAGAATAAGGTTCTTTTCGGGCCAATGAGAAATCTCAGATTATATGAAGTAAAATTCCATTTTCTTCAGGGTGGATCTGGTATGCCAAATTTTATGAGAGCCTAGGATTGTAAAACATACCTTACTCTGCTTTGAAAGTTTTATTTTATTTTTGTGCCTCTTATCTTATTTTACAATTCTCGTAAAATTTTTCATATTTGTTTCTCATTTTTCCACCTGTTTTTCTTTTCATGTTGAATTCTTGTCTCGATACTTAGAAATATTTTTGTGGGTTTGTTGATACTAACTTCTTAGTTCTCCTTCATCTTATTTTCATTCCTTCTTGCTTTCTTTTATTAATCTTGTTTTCCCTTGTTTTCTTTCCGCCTGTAATATGTAATGCGTTTACATTTAAATCCATTTGATTCCTTTTTGCTATCATTGTCACTATCACTATCAGACCTGTCATCACTATCATACACGTAGTCCTCATCACGATCAATATTATTACTAGCCTGTTCCTGGCGTTTGGTTTCGATAAGCAGCATGAAGAATAGCGAGTGGAATATTATCACTAGAGTCACTTTGGTAGTCAACATCGCTTTCAGCGTCATCACTATCGTCATCATCATCATTTTCACCTTTATCACCATCATGGCCTTCATGATCATCAGGATCACAATCATCATCATCATCAATATTATTATTGTTCCAATTATTATGCTGCTCGTTAATATCGTCGTCATTGTCTTCATCATTATTTGTATCATCTGGCTCCTCTGCCAGAGTCTGGAGAACTGTCTTGTGTCAAGAAAGTGTCCCCTCCACACCAATCCCTTATTATCTTTCTTGTTTTAGCATCTAATTTAAAAGTATTTTTATCAAGAGTGTGCAATGAATGTTGTTCATCACTATCACTGACTGTAGTCTTGGTCTCGTAGCTTTCACTGCAATCTACTGGTGCACTTAAAGTGTAATTCTTAGCCAATTTTCCACCTTCGATACAGACACTTGCGTGATTTGTTTCGCGTGACAATCTCGCAAATTCTCATGCGTCACGCAAATGTCTGTATCGGATGCTTTCCTCTCTTTCGGTGTCATAATAGATGTTCTTGTTTTCTCAGTAATACAGATGTTATCTTGTTGAAAGTGTACATTTTGTAACTCGCCGCGGCTATAGGATTATTTCTTTCCTTCCCCACATGATTGCTAGGAAGCTCATTTTCCACAAGCTCAATTGAACTGTCCAGAGTCAATCTCAATGACGCTATAAATTTTCAATTCACTTGCATTGGATCTCCCATTTTCTTTGTTATCTTGGATATTACCGCATTTGCTTTGGATTTTCTTGGGTTCATCGTTTAAAATAGGTAATCTATTGTATTCATTTTGGGGATTTTCCCACGGAAGGGCTTCCTGTCGCAAGAACTTCGACGCCGTTTTCTTGATTTCTCTTGTGTAATTTGTGGTGAATATTTTTTCTGTTCTTTTACTGGGAGTAATGGTGTCGTTCTTCGCAACTGTAGGGTCCCAGTTTCTTCTTCCTTTTTCCCTGTGGAAACAGGGCGCCTGTGTGTCCTCTTTATCCCACCTGCCTTTTGTGTAATTACGTGACGTCACGCAGGAAGCTGTCACGCGCCTCAATTCTCCGAGTTTGCGTTACTGGCAGAGGTTGTTGGAGGGAGTCTGCAAATCACTTAAAAGCCTCCGTAAAGTATGGCCTGGATCAAACAAATCTGTTATTAGGAACTCACAGGAAAACGCATTTTTCGTCGATAAAGTTACATCTCATGTACGGTAGACTGTTAATTTCTGTTTTATAATTGACTTCATCAAACTCCTCCAGATTCATTTAAACTTTCCCGAACAGATGCCATTTTCTCGTACAAGCTCATGAATTTCCTCCGGTTCCACAAGAATACGCTGCAAGGTTCCGATGTCTTTAGAAAGGAATAATTGGGTCAAAAAGTACATGAAATCGAACTGCTTGCTTTCATCAAGAGTGCTGCTCTCCCAGAAGTGTATGTTTGAAGGATTATCGAGTGTTTTCTTTAAAAACACTTTGTCGTACATCCTGCCAGAGAAAAATGAATCACCCACGTCGATAATAAACTCAACTCTTCATCCTCACTTGTTTTCGTTGGTCATCTGCAAAGGAACAATGCAATGATTTATACAATGCGAGTCAAAAGCGCGCGTGTAACGATGGCGCCCGCGCGCGATTTTTTGGCATCGTGTTTTCGTTTTAACGCCACTTCCGGGAAGATTCTTACATCTGAAAGAGTCACTAACTGCCGCTACTGCAGGGTCATTCTTGCAGTAATGGTTATAAAAGTGTGTCATTTCTCCGTTAAAATGGGTAAATGATTCGTATAATTAATTATTAGCTGAAGTCTTTCGAAGAAAGACTCATCTTCAATAGGTCTTTCCTAGAATTTTCTTCAGCGATTTCCGGGAATCCTATAAATCCTTATTTATAAATCTTCTTTATCAGAATTCTGTTTTCAGGCTGTTAGGGTGTCATCCTTGATTTATTAATTGCCTTTTAATAGTGACGTTAATGTTAAAAGCCCGTGGGAAGAGAGCGCCTTTGAACCTCTCTCCTCCGCAGAGGCTCATATATGGGAGAATCAGCTGAACGAAGTGAGTGCAGGCGCGAGAAACCCGGAGAGAGCGACGGCGGGAGCCTCTGCCAGATACCACACCCAATATGGCCGCCATCCGGGGGAGGCAACTTTTTATCAGTGTTCCTCACCGGGGGTACGGTGGTGTATGTATAACTGCCGTATGTCAGTAAAATGGCGGCTGCATCAGAATCTGTTCGGAAGTTTATACGCGATGTACAAGTAGAGAACTAAAACTTTAGATGCATGGAAATCTGAATATGTTTTGTTGTGTTCTGATGGGTTGATCTACAGAATTCAACATTCTCGAGACCCGCCATGTGGCGATCAAGAAATTCAGGAAGCAAAGGATTCCCCGGCGACTGAAACTCTCAACACCTATTAATTCTGTCCCAAAAGAAAAGAGAACAAGTAAGCTTAGTTTTCCGGCTATGAAATGTGTTTTATTAATCTCTACGTGTTTAAAACGTCGAGTGCAAAACTTACGATTCAAACCAAAAGCTGTAAGCTTATTAAGTTAAACTAAACGCTAAAATTAAACGAAATGCAACCAGCAGGAATTTAAGACCCAAAACACGAAATACAAGAAGAACATTTACCGTCAAGAGACATCTCTTGGAGCGAAAAGTCAAGCTCTTCCGCCATTGTTTCCAAGAATAACACACTTGCAAGACCACCTCCCACGGGTTTCAGGAGGGTCTTCGCGATCAATTCGGAGACCAACATTTTGGCTTTTTTTTAGTAAATATGAAACCTCGTCTTAAAAATAACGATCGCTAACTGTAGCAACATACCTAGCGCTGATTTTTGCCAAGTTTTAAGCTGTCAAATTTAGCGAGGGCTGAGAAATCGTCCAATGTACAAGAAAACGACAAAGATGTACAAGAAAACGACACAAATCTGGCAGAGGCTCGCCGCTTCGTCGGATCCGCCAGTTACTTGCGCCTGCACACACCACGTTCAGCGGATTTCACCTAAAACTCCATTGAGCCTCTGCGGAGGAGAGAGCCTTTGAACGGTTTATATTTTGATGCTAAGATTGTTGCATGCGTGACCAATGGAACTCAAGGTCTTCTCAGCTCAAATTCAAATTTGTGCTGTGTTTACATACTGGGTTGTCTATTACAAGTTATTGTCAAGATTTCGAGCAATGCCATTCACGATGCATGTGACGATAACACATGATATTGTGGACGCAAAATGCCCAAAATCAAATTCGCTTTATCATGGGTATTTTTATGAAGCGTTAATTACAAACTAGTGATCACTAGCTTGTTGTTTCTGTTCTTTTAGTACTAAAATATTTCAGTAAAGAAGATAGTTACCTTGTACATGTATGTCTGCAGGGTGGGACGTCATAACAGTGCAACATTTTCAGCTCCTCCATACTCAACGAAATCAGTCTGCGATTATATTTAGACCGTTGTCTGTGTTGTCCAGCCCATACGACGTACTTTAAACTCTGCAAACACACTGAACCAACAAAATGATACTCCCTTGAAATTATACTCCCTTCAATTTCTTCTGCGGCCGGTGAAATTCTCGCAGTTGCGACCCGCAATCCCTTCTCATGCTTTAATAATACGAAATCATCTTCTCTTCTGTGTGCGCGTGACTAATAAGATGGTCTACGATCGTTATGTATGTAAATCGCCCGAGGCTATTATGAGAACAGTCTGTATCGGCACGCATAAATTATCCAGCATCCTCTGCGTCTTACTGTTTTCATGTTAGTGAAGACTCGACTTATTTTAAGTCAAATGGTTGCAAAGCCAACTGAAACAAATCATAGTACTTTTCTACTCACCACATTTTCCCCGCGCTTTTCGTCCGTTTACAGCTGTTTCTGCGGGTCGTCACGTTGACGCAACGTGACGACTAGACTGGTTTTTGCATTTGCTGCGCTCTGCCGATTGGCTAATAAAGAATTGTGTGCAATGTGCTCTAACCAATCAGCAAAACTATAATTTTTATTTTTTCAACCAATCAGTCGTTATTTACTTTTCCTTCACTTACGAGCACACTTGGTACCGATTGCACGTTTTTGCATCGAGTAATCTGATTGGTTCGTGGCTAACCTCGTGATTCGCCAGTCTGATAACTGAGAAGCTGTGCGCCGTCTGATTTACTACCTCGTTTCAATATATAAACATAGCCCATACATGTAGGTTGATTTAGGGGTGAGGCTGAGGGGGCCGTAGCCCCGCTTTTGTCTGGGAATTTGTTTTTAAAATTTTGTATCTGTCAAATCAGGAAATGGCACCAATATTTTTACATTTTCCGGTGGGGGGGGGGGGGGGGGGGGGGGAGAGAGAGACATGCCCCGGTACCCACTCCAAGGTGGTTGCACTCTCGCCGCAACTGCTTCTGAATCTCCTGTATCCGCCCCTGTGGCCAGCATTGGGAAGAAGATAATAAAGATAATGTATGACAAACAAAGACAAGAAAGTTGAATTACTGGCTAACATAGTTTTTATTGCTGGACTACAAGTAGACTAACAGATGGAGAGGAGCCTGTTGAAATTAGAGTTCTAAGTTAAATCCGGGTATAGGCTTCTCATCCTGTGTAGTGTAACAATTACTGATCATATAACAAAACCTAAGTTCAATTAATTTTGTTCCATTCATATAGTCGACTACACGAACGCTATACGTAGCAAAGTTGAGAAAAGCGCTCATCGTCAACGGTTACTGATTTTATTCAACTATTACAATACTTCTACTTAACAATTTACTCAATACTTAAAAATTCAATTCATAACTATTAACAATTAATACTTATTACTTTAACGTAATTGCCTGTAATTATTTCCTACGGTATGAGAAGGTTTGTGTAAATGACTGAAAAATACTGATCGCAGGTATTATAGCGGTTTCCATTTGAGTGTCCTAAAAACCAAAACCAAAGCAATTACAATGGCCAATCAAAGCAAACGTAAACAACGCAATGAGCCAATGCTCGTAACAGTCCCAAAGGCGGGAAAACGTTTGCGGCCAACTCGCGATTGGTTTCAGTTTTGCATGATCTGATTGGTCGAGTAGGTGGCGCGAGTTTTTTAAACCAATCACAGAGCGTAGTAAAGCAAAACCAAGGCAAATCAGAATTACTTTCGGCACTCAATTGATAACCGTTCTACAAAGTATTGGGGAAGATTGAGATATTTCCTAACGATCAACTTCATCACGATGTCGTGCCATCCGTGACGTAACTCCTTGAAATATAGTTTTCACTCAACATACTAAAAGAAACTGAAGTTAAACGAAACCTTACTATAACAACAATCAATCATCGTTTTAAATTTTAGTTTAAGACATTAAGATCCTTAATAAGTCATATACCCTACAGAGGGATAATAACACTAAAAATGCGAGACTGATTCACTTGAAAAAAGAAAACAGGACTGGACAATCATAAGGATGCTTGTCCGAACTTAGTGTTATTCGGTGGTTACACTAGCTTATCGGACGCTACTATCCACACCTCGCTTTGCTATATATTTACATAACCTTACATAACCCAACCGTTAATCTTCAAAATGATGTCAAGATGACATCGAAAGAAACGTCGTTTCTTATCGCTTATTTTAATTTTGAAATTATTTCATTGAAAAAGGAAAACGGACTTGACAGTCAAGTGAAAGTTTGTCGAAAGCAAATGTAATTTCACTGTATTTTCGTAAGCGAGGTGCTTTAGTGTCTTTCTTGCTTTTCGTTTAAAATAATCAGTGTTCGTTTTAATCACCTCTTAAAGTGTGATTTCATCTATTTCACCGACTGCACGTAGTGTGGCCATAAACAGTTTGTTCTTCTTAAACTCGTATTCATCGTCTTTTCTTCGCAAACCCTTGCTTTATGACAGTCTCCTCCGCTTGGGAATCTGGGGACGAGAAAGAGAAAAAATGGGGGAGGGGGGAGGCTATGTGTGCATGAGCTGAAGGAAGGAAATGAACTAGTAGAACAGAAGGCCACCTCTGCTTCGCTTCACCTCTGTACTCTGTGTACAGAGTTGCGCCATCCGCACGAACGTCTGGCAGTCACGCACAGTGGGCAGATAAGGCTGCTGGTGTCACGCAAGTCCACCAGGGAATGACACTCGATGACAAACGTCTATGGCACCCTCCAGCTCTGTTTGCGATGTGTACTGTCGTGCTGCCACTTCAGGGCTGGGTCTTGCCCGGCCAGGCGATGATTGGAATCGATTCGAGGCATTGTGCAACGCCATCAACATCATCGAGACTGACTGTCAACCAACAGCAGGCCTTTTTATTCCAAAATGCCTGATGAGTTCTCGTTCAGTGACCTTCCACTTTTAGGCGTGTTGTCGAATTTTCCGATTGTCTGTGCATCCTGTCATCCTAAACTCCTGAGCTCGATATAACATAACATCTCGGCGAACTACAGGTCGTATGACATGCCACATCCTTACTCGGGTTTAGTTAACGTTTCATTCTCGGATTCAGAGCCGCCATTCATCTTCATATTCATCTACATCTTCATCTTCATCTTCTCCTACCGACGTTCCGTTACTTTCCTGAGCTGTACACCTACTGCATCCTTGGCTTCCCACTTGAATGTCTTCGCCACCTCGCACAATCCATCCTGTGAAGTACACGTGGCTTTGTTCGCATAATTTCCAGACGCCTCTTTGGTACCCTGGAAAATTTGCGAAAAACTTTTGCTTCCTCAGTCGGTAGCAGTGGAAGGTTCACCTCTGTTCTCAACGAGTTGACGATTTTTCCAAGCCATTCGAGATCTAGAGCATCATCGTTACCCTGAAGAAACACTGCAAACCGGTCGCGAGCCAACTTCAGTCGAGTTTTCAGCAATGCTTGATAAAGGAATGTGATGCATCATAGCCTTTCGTTGGGCCTCTAAAACGTGAGCGAAAAGAAAGAACTTTCTTGTCTGTTCATGTACTTGACTTAGAGTTTTCAAATTAAGTAGAGGTTTTTCAAGGTATTCTTTGATCTTTTCCAATGCATCGGTGGTGACGTTCCATAGTTCGTCCACCTCCAGCTGCTGTTGGAAGCTTGCTTGAAGTCTACGAACATTCCGTGTGGTACGTAGTACTTGATCTGTTCGTTGTGCCTGCTGAAGAATCGTTAGGTGATTTTTCAGTGTGAACAAAAAAAGAACACCGCGCTCATGCACATGACGCAAATCGAACCGGTACAATGTCCTTTGGAATGGTTGTACAACGCTGAGGACTGTTGATGGAAACTTCAGCTTCGTCACATACTTCAGATGGTTTAAATCCTTTCCCATGACACTGACGGAGTTGGTAACGTCATTTACAAGGTCTTGTATATGTGTCTTTACATTCTCGATGTTCGTGAGTGTCCTTTTGATGATATTTCCATAACGATAGTTGAATGTTATTGATGTAGAACACTTTGGGCATCGCATGAGTTGAACGTCGTCACCCAGTTCACGCAGCATCCACGCATCCATCTCTTCAATCTTTATGATGTGACAACAGTCGAAAAGTTGAACACATTTTGTTGCTTTGTTTCCACGTCCATCTGCTAACATGGGAGAGAGCTTTTTAGCGTGGCAAACGGCACACACAGTGGGACAGTTTTCTCCACACAAACCAATACACGGGTGACGGCAAGGGAGCTTTTTGGGACATGGGGCATTACAGCGAGGACGGTCGCATTCTTCTCCACAGAGATTATTGCACTGGTAATGGGGACAACTCCAAGTGCACGGTTCTGTGCACGGTTTACACGGCTGCGAACAGTCGTTTTGTACATCTTCCATGAGGGCAACGTCGACTGCATTTCCTGTCACAAGGAGGGCAAGGCTCACTACATGTGGCTTTACAACGGTGCGAACAAACGAGTAATCGACCACATGGATGTTGGCACAATTTATGTGAACCCATTTGGTGACAATCGTAACATGTTCCAGAACACTGGTGACCACATTGAAACTTTGCTCCACACGCAGCAGGGCATTCTACGATATCAGGAGAGTAACTACAAGGCATTTTAATCTTATGACCACACGAAAGAGTCTTCACCACAGCCACATCACAGGGATATTTAGAGCAATCTTCTCCACAGTACCCTTTACAAATATGTTTGCATGAGCTCTTTCGGCGACGACAGGGTGCCATGCAGGTAGCGACTTTACTTTGAAAGCACTGAAGTGGTTCCTTGTGACCGCAAGGAAAACGTTTCTCCACTCTTCGCATGCACCTCATACTTTCACACTCTTGACTGCAAAGCCCCGGACAGAGGTGACCACATTCTAGATTTCTGTTGCACTGCTCCTGGCAGGTTATGCTGTTGGGATCGCCACTGCAAGCCATTTTGAGGGAGTGGTTTCCTGCACAACCGAGATGCTTGACCACCATCTTTCGGCATTTGTACTGACTGCAGTTCTCAGAGCATTTACCAGGACACTTATGACCGCAAGACAACTTCCGATTGCATTTATTTGCGCAAACAACCTGTGACACATCGTCAGAGCAAAGACAAGTGACTTTGTGGGATTCACAGGCTAACCCCTTTTGTACTGTGACAGCACATTTCAAACTAGCGCAGTCTTCGCCACATTTTTGTGGACAAGGGTGTTCACATGGAAGACGTCGTTCACAAGGCGCATCACAAAATACCTTCCCTGGATGATCTGAACACATCATCTCCTTTTCATGACCACAAAGTAATTTTCTCGTCACCTTAGTATCACATGTTTCGTCTTGCAGGCCATCTCTCACTCTGGAACATGTTATGAGCTTCTTGTGTGTACAGGAAAGGATGATTTCAACCTCCTTCTGGCAACAGTACTCCTCGGGATTTCTATAACACGGAAGAGTCGCCTCGTGTCCGCATGGTAGGCTTCGTTGTATCTTAACCATGCAAGAAACATTTTGCAAGTCTGTGGTCACAGTGGAGCAGATGACAGACTTCATATGTCCACATTGCAGTTTGACATGGACTTTCTCTTTGCAGTCGTACTCTGCGGGATTTTTGTGACAGGGAAGTTTGATTATATGTTTACAACGAAGTTCTTTCTCTACTATCTCGTTGCACAGTATATTTTCTTTGCCGGCCTTCGCAACATGGCAGACCAAGGACTTTTCATGTCCACATGAAAGATGAACCTCAACCCTTTTCTTGCAATCGTACGTTTCCGGATTCTTGTGACAGGGTAAACTCACCACGTGACCACATGGTAAAGTTCTAGCTACCAGCTTCTTGCACGACAGAGCTTCGCAGTTCGTACTACAAATGTCTTGACAAGGATGTCCACAGGCTCGCACTCTCTCACATGGCCTTTTACATCTTAGTGCAGTTGGATCTACGTGACAGGGCATCTCAATGTCGTGTCCACATGAGGGAGGTGTCATGTTAACTGCTACCATGCAATCACCACATGACAAACCAAAGTGGCACCGTTTTTGGCACGCATGACCTCTCTCACACTTCTTTTGACACAATTCTTCACATTGAACCTCTTGGCACACACAGCCGCACACAGATGAACACTTGTGTCCGCAATCCAGCTGCCTTTGACAGGGAGCGTAACAAAAAACATTTTGTGGGTCAATGTAACAAGGAACATTTTGTTGGTGGCTACATGGAAGAAACTTGTAGACGGTGCTTTCACATTTTTTCATTCTACAGTCTTCATGACAAATGCCGGGGCAATCGTGTCCACACTCTAATACTCTTTTACATCTTTTAACACACCTTGGTGGGTTGTCTTTCATATGACATAAAACCAGTCTTCGATGCCCACACTCGAGGTCAGCTTCAATGTAGGTGTTACATTGACAGGGTTCTGTACATCTCTTTGAACAAGGGTGCCCACAGTCCAAAACTTTGACACAGTTGCTGTCACAATGACTATGAACCATGGGATCTTTAAAACACGGCATACATTTTTCATGTTCACACGGGAGCGTTTTCCTACATTCAACCTTACAACGTTGTGTACATACGTTTCCACATAAATCCCGGCAGCGGTGGCCACATGGAAGGAATTTTCTCACAATTTACTTGACAAGAGAAATTTGCCGGATCAATACTGCACTGAACCCGTTGTTCGTGACCGCACCCAGGGATAGTTTTTAAGACAGGCTTATAACACGTGGGACATTTTATTGGACTATGGCACCGCAGTTCACACTGGTGTCCATTGGGGCAGCAGTTGAAGCACATTTTTGAACACTGACCATCCTTGTGAACGAGGTCTGAAACATGGCACAGCCTGTCACAAGCATGGCCGCAATCAAGACGGTCTCCACAAGGCATCTTGCATCCTCCAGATCTATCAAAGTCACTTGAAGATCGTACATTGGTTACATTCTCGTGTTTCTTGCAAACAAGTGTAAGGATCTGCCCGATAGCGTTCTTTGTTTGTAGATAATCACATATCTCCTTCCACAGCTTGCACTGGCTTAACATGCTGAAGTTTCCAATGCAGTAAAATCCTTGGCGAGCTCTTGACAGCGCAACACAAATTCTGTTGGATTCACCTAGGAAACCAATTCGACGTTCTGAATTGCTTCTCACCAATGACAGAAGAATTATGTCATTTTCTTCACCCTGAAAGTTGTCTACTGCACAAACCTTGACTCCTCCAAATGTTCTTCTTGGCATCTTCTCTTGAAGAAGTAATAGTTGCCCGGTATACATAGTAAGAATTGTAATTTGGCTTCGACCGTATCCCTGAAGTAGAAGATAGTTGCAAAGGGCTACCAAAAAGTCGGCTTCGTGAGGGTTTGAGTAACTTTGTAGACCGCCCACCAGGATCTCAGGTTGACAATGATCAATAAAGAAAAGGTTGTGTGTTACGCCTTTGATGTCATCAAATTCGCATACTGATTCGTGGTCCACTATTTCATGATCGTAGATTCTTTTAGTAAGGGCAGCAATCTCAGGGCGCATACGGTGCTGTATACATAATCGTTTGCAGTCCATGCTGTTCATTATCATTCTTTCAAACAGCGAGATCGCCAGGTTGTATTTTTGCGCTAGCTCGTAGACTGTTGCTTTCGGACGAAGTTGCTTGTGGTCTCCGATAAGAATCGTATGCTTTGTGTCGTGTGAAAGAGAAGTGATGATGTGGGCTTCCATTACTTCAGCAGCTTCTTCGATGACAACGATTTTGGGAGCTACTCTCTGAAGCACTGAATGATATCTAGCTGCACCGCTGGTTGTCATACCAACAACAGTTGCACGACGTATCACCTCCTGCTCTTCTTCAAATCTGACTGCCTCTAGTTCATGGCAACGTTGTTCGTATTCCTGTTCACCTCTATGAATCTCTACTCTGTAGCGCTCTCTGTAGTTCTCTACCCAGAAAAGGTACAAGCGATGTCGTTCCGAAGGGGTTAAAAGCCAAATGTTGTCAACTACCATTGCTTCATCGGGAGACATCGCCGTTTCTTTTTCCAGATCTGGTTTTAAAGATTTGATATCTGCTGTGATATTGACCTTCTTGTTTTTCTTCTTGTTTTTCTTCCTTTTGTTTTTCTTTGAGGACTTTGTTTGGGCAGTATCCTCCTCGTTTGGAACGTTGAGCACATGAACGCTTTCCATCCCGTCTTTGGAATTCTCATCTGTTGTCTGCTGCCATGGAAATGTTTTCCTTTTCTTCCTGTAGGTTACAGTTTTCCATTCCAGTTCTTGGTCTTTGATCATCTCTTCTTCGTCTTGTTTCTGGCTGCTTATGTCATCTGACTGTTTTGGCATTACCGGCAGGAAATCTTCATCTCCGTGTATGCATCTTTGATATTGTATCAAATCAGCTTCCTTTTCTATTGTGATGGTTTCCTCGAAAGCTTCAGTTATTTCATCAACACTTTCGTCACTGTTGTCTTTCACGATTTGAGGATCTTCCATCCGTTTGATGTCTTCAACTCCATCTACGTCCTTTAGCTTTTTAGAAAATGCGATATGTTCTACATGAAGACTGGCTTGAGAAACAACTGATGCTGCCAGCTCGCTGCTTTGTTGACCTGAGAGGCCTTTTGGTACGGTGCTGTCAAGAGATTTTTCCTTCAGCTCTTCCCGAGTTGGAAGAAAGTCTTGCTTCGATTGATAATGAGTTTTAATTTCTAATTTCGATGCGTCCACTTCCGATAAAGAATCACTTAATAAGAGAGTGTCTTCGGGGAAAACGTTTCAGCGAGAACCTCTTCCAAGTTTTCATTTGCACGTGCTGGTGGATTGTTACCTTTGCCTTCATCGGTATCACGTGGTGCTGTTAACAAAGTAGCATGGTAAAGTACTTCACCGTCTACACCTGCTTCATTGTCAAGAAGAATAGATCCATCTTGCCCTTTTTCGGCCTGGTCTTTTGGTTTTGCCTTCGTACTTCGGTTGACAGAGTTCATCTGCTTGTTGCTACATAGCCACAGCTTAAAAGTGTTGCTTGTAATTCGACACTCGTTTTCCGCGTTAGAAGGAAACATAGCATTGTACAGCTGTTCTGCATGCTCTGAATTCAGAAGTTCCTCCAAATCGTCGAATTCCAAGAGCTCTGTGTCTGCTTTGGCAAGTAATTCCTTCCACAATCTCATTTCCCGAACTTTGTTCTGTATCAAATCTCTGACCTCTCTTCGTCTTTGATGCAATCTGTATTCACCAGTAAATAGCTTTATATTACATCCTTCTAGTTGCTGACTTTTACATCTTCCTCCAACACGAATGATCTGTTCTTTAGGTAGAAATTCTAACACCTTTTCCAAGAACTGATCTAGAGCGTGGTTTGTGTAACAGACCATAAGCATTGGTGAGATTCCATCAGGGTCCCAGGTCTCTCGGTTCTCAAGCAAGCATCGTACAATTTTAGCTCCAACATACGTCTTCCCCGTTCCTGGAGGGCCCTGGATGACAGAAAACTCAGTTGTAACTGCTGTTTTTAACGCTTCGAGCTGGGAGCTATTAAGGGGAAGTGCCTCGACAGAAGGCCAGGCTTTGGGCTGCAGAACAGGCACTGCACTGGCGTTCACTGCATCCGGAACATCCAAGGCCAAAGTAAGATCATAACGTACTGGCTCTTGAGTATCCTCGCGCCTTAGATACTCTGGTGGATCGACATCTTCACTGCATTCAACCAGATATTTTTTAAACGGCAAGGTAGTTTCATCCAATTCTTTCAGTCCTTTAAGAACGTGACGATAGGCTTCATAATAGGCAGGCGACTCGACCATTTGGTACTTCGCATTTCCGCTTTTCGATCCCAAAGACATCTTGCTCCTCGATGAATCGAATGTCAATTTTACCTTTTGTCAATTCCTCTGGATCACGGTTGGAAACTGTTGCGAAAAGCATTGTCTCAAAGTTGTCTTTCGAGAGACAAAGGAATGAACCAAATATGAGTCGTTTTGAATGTGCCCATCTTCTGGTATCGAATCTGGAAACATCAAATTGTACTTGATAATTAATTCCGGACGGCGTGAATGTCTTGTCGACAATACGTGCTCCTGGGTAATATTTCATTAACTGATTCCGCTGTCTTCTTGGTATGTTTTGGACAATTTCGTTGATGCCTTCTCTTAGTGGCTCAAGAAAATCCTCTCTAAGCAACCGAAACTGTACATCAAGGTAGTGCTCGGCATCTTCATATCTTCCCTTTGAAATGTTCTTGCGTAGGAAAGGTCGTTCTTTAGATGTAATTTCTTTGTTCGTAGGACAAATTGGTATGTCTCTAAAATCGTTTGGTGGTTTTTGCCTGTCTTGTTGATGTAACGTTTGCCATGCTTCTGTCTTTCAGCTCTTATGATGTCATCTCTGACTTTCTTAAAAGCCTCTAACTCTTTCTGTAGCTCATCTTTTCTGTCATGTTGGATTGATCCAATGCTCGTTTCAACTGATCGTAAGGCAGGTCAGCATAAGAACTGGGCAAGTGCCTCAAATACCTCATGAATATTTTGATCAGCCATTGAATGAGTCTTGGTTGGGAGTCTTGGTCATTCAAGGCCGATGTTCCTTGAACACGATCTAGTAGACGTGGAACCTTTGAGCTTAGGAATAACGAGCCTTTAAGCGCAGCTAGAATCTTGTTCGTGTTCTCGTCCGGTGGTGCATCGCAGGCAATTGCTAATGTGCATGAGAGGTCGAAGATGAAGTCATCACTGTTGTGCTTCTCTTCTTGTGATCGTAGAAAGAACTTAAAAGGAGCCATACTCTCATTTAACTTGTAGACTACCTCAGTGCAATCCTTTTCTTTCAAGGTCTTGAGATCCAGGACGTTAATTTTTCTGGGAAATGATTTCTTTTCAACGTCTTTATGTGGCCTACACGCAGGAGGCTGTGTTTATGTTGTGTTGCTGACTTTATGTTCCTGTTCGCTGGATTAACCTTTCCTGGTCGTTGGCCTTGGTTTTTACCTGTATCATAGGAAATAACCATTCCGGCATAAATCTTCCTCTTCAAACAAATTTGAACAGTAATTCATCATTTCCAACTTGCACCAATTGTCTGTTACTTTACTCACCTGGAGGTTTTCCTCTGCCAGCTGCTGACGTCAGTGGTGTGCCTTTGTCACCTTCCCGTGATGCTCCTCTACCACGCCCTTTAGGTGGTGTCAGTGGTGTGCCTTTGTCACCTTCCCGTGATTCTCCTCTACCACGCCCTTTAGGATGTTGTCTATTCTGTTTGTGAAAGTTTCCACCTTAAATGATAGACGAATTGTGCTTGATTTCTCAATGTAGTACCGTTTTGAGAACTAAAACCACACGTCAAATGCAGCAAAAAGATGTATGTACGTGTGTGTTGTAGTCAGTTTATGCTGGCTATTTATTATTAGTGAGAAAAGACGGAGAATGATTAATCCGCTTCACTGAGCTAGAAAGTTGTGTTGGTAATGAATTGTTGTTGTTGTTGTTGTTGTTTAACTTAACTCTAGTAAACACGGTAGTAGTAAAGTAGTAGTAAAGCCTTTTCAAAGCCTAGTGGCGCAACAGGTCGGCGCCAGTTTCCGTAGCTTGAAGCGGCTAGCAGTATTGCTACTCCCCCTGGATATGATGCTTGCCCAACGCCAGGTTACCCCCCACTGCCCAGTATTTTGTCAAGTTTCCGTAACATTTCACACTGGTACCCATTTATACACCTGTGCGGAGAGAGGTGTCTTGTCCAAGAACACAACACAATGACCCCGGCCAGCGTGCTAACCATTAGGCCACCGTATCTCCCACAAAGTAGTAGTAAGCGTTTCTTCAAGGAAAATAATGTCTGTTTTGGTTGATCCTCGTAAACATACCCGAAAAGCTTTCTGGGCGCAGGATTCCGTCCCTGATCATAAGTTTCTTACGTACCTGAAGTGCGTCTACTTGTAGAAGGTCCAGTTGCACTTTGTAATTCCGAGGATTGATCTTTCGGTGTTATCGTCTTTTTCGTTCCGCCTTTGTTTGGTTCCCACGTTGCTCCACGATCTGAAAATAAATTATTTTCAATCATCAATGGCATTCCCACAGGTGGTGTCGTTCGGTGCTACTGTAACCGCGTCATATGTAAAAAGAACTAACCATGCAATTATTTCTAAATCGAACAGTGCTTGAATGGGATTTTACGCTAACGATATCATTACAGCGAGTGATCTGCATCTAATTTCTCATTGAAACATCAAGTCAAGAGAATAAAGAAAGGGGATTTTCTCCCAACTAGTGCTACAGAAAATGTATGGAAACCTGTAAGGAGAATTTGTATGTTGACATTAGACTCCACTCACCTGGATTAGTTTTTCCTTTTTCATTTGATGACGCTTGTAGTTTTGCCTTTGTACCTTCCCGTGGCTTCCCTCTCCGCCAGTGGTCTCTCCGATCTATATTCTGTTTCACAGGATTGCCTTTTTAAATTAAAGAAAAAAGTAAATAAATGCGAACATTTGTTGACATACACCTTGGTGAGAGAACAATTATCAACGAGGAAGAGATCTTCGCAGTTACGTAGCAACTTATGCATGTGCAAAGAAAGCCTGCAAATATGTCAGACTTCAAAGGGATTTGAAAGCGTGACCTTTAATTAATTTGTAGTATCCTCTGTTATTTGCGTCACGACCCAAATATCGATATGATCTTTGCGATTCCAGTGCAAATGCTCTTCCACAGAGCTGTGAAGCCACTGGGAGCTCCTGGTCAATTTTTAATTACCTACCTTCTGAGCTGCGTTTTCTTGGTATTTCGTCAGCGGACGTTCCACAAGCGCCTGATGATTTCGAAATTCGAGTCCCTTGTCTTCCTGGTGTTGTCTTTCCTTGCAGTTTTTCCTGCTTTGGTTCAGATGTTTCTTCGGAATCTAACAGATGGAAAATATTTATGTTTAGCCAAAAGAAGTGTAGCAATTAAACCAATTTTACTGAAGAAAGTGTAAACCTGTCCAGTAGTTGTATATATATATATATATATATATATATATAGCTTCACAATCTTATTGAGATCCACACCTCCCTAGACGGTTAATTCCAAATTGTATTTTTCTTGATGAAATGATTGTTTTGACCGCTTAGATGGAAATGCTCTCGTAACCAACTACAACGCGCATTTGACATCCAGTGAGATTTCATACGAAGTTTATTTCAGGGTGCTTTTTACATGTAAAATAGTTCTTTTTGTCTGTTCATAAGAGATTGTAATTCTTGGTATTTATTTACCTCTTTATGTATTTATTTACAGTTATTTACTAAACAAAATTTAGGTAACCTTTTGAGTCGTTCCCAGGCCTTTCCATTTTATCGAGCTTCTTTCCTTGTCCATTCTGCGAGGACATGGTGCTGAGTAGAAAAACACAAATGTATTATCAATAAAGCCCCGACCAAACGTGGATGGGTGTTGCTGGGAGTTGGTTCTCATGAGAGGTTTTTTTTAAATTCTCATCGACTATCATCATCTCGGGCTAAACGAGAGCGAGAGTCGTCGACGACTTTCGAGAAAAATTTGAGCAAGAATAATTATACAGTGTCAAACTTGTATCATAGAGAGTGCATGAGAGTTTCAGGCCAAGCGAGAGTCTGAACTCTCAACAATTCTCCGACCATGCAGGAAATTACCTGAAGAGTTGATTTGTCCAATTGGAAAAAGCATCAGTACTACAAACATTTTTAGATCGCGCTTGTGGTCAGCAGATTATATGACGTATTACTGAGCAACAGCCCTCTAATTTATTATTATTTTAATAGTACATTATTGATTTTTTGTTTAATAATTTTCCTAAACTAAAAGTAAGTGCGTCCTTTTAACATCCCATTTCAACAGCTTGCAAATGTTACGTCAGAATGCGATAGTGTTTCTGTTTTAATTTAGTTTTCTGTGAACCAGTCGACAATATTGTTACAAAACAAATCGTAACTGATAAGATACATCCTTCTCTCCGTGATTGCAGAAATTGACCTTTTAAATTTCACTATCGGGTGTCACACCTTTCTCATAGCTTTGGTGGAATACCGTCATTACATGTCTGTTGCTGACCATTGAGTTACATACAGGGGTGGGTAAAAAAGGTTTGGCAAATTTTCTATATACAGACAAAATGTGTTTAAGGTTGGTTTTCTTATGATCGCTGGACTGTAGCCTTGTGGGTACGAAATCTCTCCTAGAGTAATTTCCTCTTTCTCTAAAAGCTAATGCAAGCATGCACAGGTCACCCACAGTCTGGGGAATAAGTACCAGTGTTGATGGCAAGATTCCGTCTCCGAGACGGGACTGAGCGCACGATTGTCATCCCGACGTTGCTAAGCAACATGACGTATTATCATTGCGCTATGCTGGCGTGACAATGTTCTGAGTACTCGTGACTGCGCGGCTCGCGCTGTTTCTTGATTGGATAACGGACAGTGTAAACTGCAGGTTGCAGGTTACAGGTTGCAGGTTGCAGGTTGCAGGTTGCAGGTTGAAAAAAAAATTAAAATTAAAAAAATGATAATAAAAATTAAATAAAAAATGAATAAAAAAATAGATTATCTTGGAAGATTCAGAACTGGACTGGACTCTTATGAGAATTTGCGAAATTCCAAAGTTGACCAGAAGACTTCCGAAGATGACTTGAAGACTTCCGAAGATGTCCGACGATATCCGAAGATGGCCCGAAGATTTCCGAAGATATCCGAAGTGGCCCGAAGACTTCCGAGGATATCCGAAGATTGCCCGAAGATTTCCGAAGTTGACCCGAAGATTTCCGCAGAAGATCCGAAACGAGAACACCTGAAATGGTTCCTAAAATTCTCATACTAAAGTTCTGCCTACAACAAGGTATGTTCTGTTGTGTGTTGCTGTGCACAAACACGCCTCTAGCGATTATTTTTTGTCAATTCAAAGTGTTGTTACTGTTCAGTATAGTTAATGTTACAGTGCTATTGACTGTCAAAAGTAGTTGTTTACTTTGGTTTTGCGTTTGTTGAGCTCTTAATTAGTTATGAAGAAACTCATACAACATGCTCTTATCATAGTAAACATCCTGTGTTTTCCACAAATCAGGAACAAAGTCAAAGCCAGTTGCGACTTGACTTGCACACGTTATACCGCACTTTCATGGTGCCAGTCATGTTTTTGTTTCGAGTTCTAATTGAGTTAAATATTTGCGTTTGTTGTGATTATTATTCCTGATATCATGGGAAATTAATAAATTAATTTGATTATATATATATATTGTTTATAATTAATAATTGCAGTGCCCTACTGAAAACCGCTGCGGCGAGTGGGTTCCCTTCAGTTCCATTCAATAAAATCCTTGTATTCTTATATTGTTTTGTTTTTGTTTTGTCTTGTCATTCAACCTTCAACCTGCAACCTGCTAAAAAATAAAAAATAATAATAATAATAAGTCGAAAATCTTCGGGCCATCTTCGGATATCGTCGGAAATATCCGATTCATCTTCGGATATCTTCGGACATCTTCGGAAGTCTTCAAGTCATCTACGGAAAACTTCGGAAGTCTTCTGGTAAACTTTGGAATTCCGCAAATTCTCATATTAAGAGTCCAGTCCAGTTCTAAATCTTCCAAGATAACATTTTTTCTTTTTTTTACACAAAAAGGAACATTTCTTATTCATTTTTTATTTAATTTCTATTATTATTATTTTTAAATTTTTAATATATTTTTTAAATTTTTATTATTATTATTATTCTTTTAATTTTTATTGTTTTTTTAATTTTAATTTTAATTTAATATTAAATTTTTTTTTTCAACCTGCAACCTGCAACCTGCAACCTGCAGTTTACACCGTCCGATTGGATAACAAAAATCGGAAAATATTCGAGTGGTTCAACGAAGATTTGCCAAAAACGGCTCTTGTTCCCCCGACTGTCCAAGCTCTCTGTAAGTGTAGCAGAAAGAAACCAGTCTCTTTCTTTCGTTCGTATTATTGTGAGTTCACTGCCTTTGTCGTTTGAAGGGTTTGAAGCGATTTTGAGCGAGAGTTTTCCTTAACGATGTTTCGCTGTAATGTAGTAAAATCGTGTATAGGATCACCTGCCAATGTTTGCGAAATGGGTAAATCGTACAGCTGAATGTATCACAGTAAAGTATACACAGCGAGACATCGATAAAAAAGCAACAACAAACAACTTTATGTAAAAAAATGTGCAAAAATCTCGCTCAAAATCGCTTCAAGCCTTTTAAAACTACAACTACAACTATTGTCTATTCACTTTGACAATGAATAGACAATAATAATAATTGAACGAAAGTTTCGTTTTATATTTCTTTTGACTACACTTATAAGAGAGCTCGGGTGACCTCTGATGATATTAGGCCATGCATGAACTGATGTAATAATTATGTTCTGTATGTTCAATCTGGGTCGAATTTCCTCGCGATCGAGCGATCACCAGCGAACAGTCAGCGATGATCACATAGTAGAAACCAGCCTGGACTGTTGTTAGAACGAATTCAGCTGCCGTGAACAAATATGATGCGGTTTCACGAGTCACTTCCGTATGCAAAATCAACTATAAGATTTAATACGCGCGCTAGGACTTCTGTTGCAAACCTCACGGATTGCAACTTGAATTTCCATTCAAATAAAATCACGATCAACTCAATGTCCTTTTATCTCATTATCAATTATACTCCTTATCTAGCACTGAATATTTCTTTCTAACCAAACTTCAATTTGTTTCCTTCCTTCTGTCATATGACTAGCGTCTGTACACATGATGTGTTTGACGTAGCATTGTACTAGTATGGATTCCGCCGCTGATTCTCAGCTTCATTCGTCATGACAGTGTCATGATGACAAATCTTGGGAGATGCTTGATTATAAAAATGTTGTTACAGTCGAAGCTCTCTGAGCGGACACTCTCGTAAGCGGACAACTCTACTTTTTAATACGGCCGCCTTGACAAAACCCCGTTCTGTATTTACACATTCTCGTAAGCGGCCAGCTTCAGTTGCGGACACTTTCCAGTGCTTCCCGAGGGTGTTCGCTTACGAGAGCTTCGACTGTAGTTTTCTTTTCTATCCAAGGCGTGTGTCAAGCCCATCGCTTCAAGAAGTTGAAATGGCCGTGAAAGTATTTATTCGGTTGCGAGTTTTGATCGAGCTGCTGTTCAGGTTCGTTGCACTATGTAACTTATGTCATCAGTCACAATTTGTAACTTGTAACAACTTCATTCCACGTTTAGTACAGCGAAACAGTTCCTCTATAGAGTATTACCCCCTGTTCGATTAAGATATTACTGCTGATCGATTCAACAGTCTCGCTATAAGGAAATGAAATAACAAAATGTCTTCTCTTACCTGTCCAAGCACTCAAGGAAGTGCTGTCCACGATTCCAAGAACGGAGATGATTTCTTTCTTGCTTGCGTTGATTTATTTTCTACGAAAGGGAGCTTCGTGAAGGATTTCGTCGCTTCTCTCACCGAAACAAAGACCTTGTACTCAATTGTTAACTTAATTGATTCGGTTTCGGATTCCTGGAAAAATTGTTTTGTCTGAAACGATATTTAGGAAATAAGGTAAAAATGGATTGGACAGCGGAAAATGGGAAGTGGACTGGATATCGTGTTTTCAGTACACTCTGATTGGAAAGGAAAAAATTCGTTGAAGAGATGAATAGGAAATAGTTGGCTTTTCAGTGCAGTTTACTACTTCTTTTTACTGTCGATTAAAAAGGCCAAATGTTCCAACAAAACTGCTTGGTATATTTTAAAGGGGAAGTATCACTGGGATTTAGTGTCATTTCAAAAACTAAGAAACGTTTTTGTATTAACAGCAACCTAAACATAATGGTCAGTTTTGCCATAAATTACCACCCTAATGAACTAAAACTGTAGATGATTGTCTCTGGCCATAGATGGACTGATCAAAATGGATTTCAACTTGAAACAAATTGGGCTAATTTTTTTCAAGTTCTCGCATTTTCGTTTCTAAAATGCGCCAGAATAGAACATGATTTGTTCCTCTGTCACGAATTCGGTTGATTTCTTTCTCTTGGTGTTCTAGAATTATTTTTTAAACAAGTATAAAGGTATCGTAGCACAGTTTTGACCAAAAAAGGTCAAAATCCCCGTGATACTTCCCCTTTAAGTCTTTGTGGGACTAATGAGTTAAGTTCTATCATTCTTTATTCCTTGCATGTTGCAGATGTTTATCGATGCCGGCCGGAGACATTATTTGACTCTTCCTTTTGAAGACCAATTTCTTCAAGAGAACACAAACATAAATAAAGAAAACCCTCAAGAAACGCTCCTCTACACAACACAAGAAGAGGTAAGGGTATAATACTGATACTCTTGCTTGAAGTGTCATCGAAGTGTTATGATAAGCAGACAACACAATGTTTATAACCGGTCTTTCAGGGTCACCCTAGTTTGTCCTTTGATCTGGTTTGCCAGCTGGGTTTACTCGGCTACACAGAAACAACGTTTTGCTGGTTAACATACGTTGTCCTGACTGTTTGCAAAACTGTAATAACGTTAGTACTGAAACTCATCGAAAGCAAAAGAAACTCGTTCTGTTGCTCTGTTCTGCTTCTTTGCGGGGCACGTCTCCTTCAGGCTTCGAATCGCTTTGTGTTCACTTTCTTGAAGAGCATCTGGCGCCTTTTGTTAGTCATAGTTTACCAGCTTTCTGTTTGCGCCAGGTAGTTGTTGACATTGGTTCATATGTGTGTGTTCTAAGTACACCACACCAGCTTTCAAGTGTAAGTCGTTGATTAGTATTGGGACTCGACTTATCCACGACGTTGAATTCAAACCAAAAACCAACAAAATCGGGTGCCGGACTAACAAAGGAGGATCAAACTAAACTTGACAACAACTAAACGATCACTTTTGAGATTTAATCGAATCAATCATATCAAAAATCAGGAACTAAAAACAATCATCTCACAAACTTGACTCTAACTTCACTCTGGTTATTGAAAGTCTTGAAACACCAAGACTACTGTCACTCGGGCGAACACACTAGACGAGCTACTGAGCAATATTACTAGGTTCAAACTATTTTATCGTAAGACCGCAAGTATATTCAAATCGGGGGAACTGTGATATACAAGTGACGGGGGTCATCGTCGGAAAAAAGGAACCCCTAAAAGGTACCACAATCTCGTTTTGTGGGTGTGGCTCGGATACATTTTAACCCCTAAGAGGTACAAATTCTAAGACAAAACTAGTTCCTGCCATATATTTTTTTTCAGGCTTAATACCCCCAAAAAAGAACCGGGATAACTAATTCTGGTCATTTTACATTTAAACACCTTAAGCGGTACCAAACTACGATTTTTCACCCCTAAAAGGTACGACGATCACCCCCGTCACTTTTATATCGGATTACCAGGTATTCAAACGGACATTGGGTGAAATTCTTGCAGTTGCGACCCGCAATCCCTTCTCATGCTTTAATAATACGAAATCATTTTCTCTGCTGTGTCCGCGTGACTAATACGATGGTCTTCGAACGATATGTATGTAAATCGCCTCAGGGCTATTTAATATTAAAAGTCTGTATCGGCACGCATAAATTATCCTCTGCGTCTGATATACTGTTGTGAAGACTGGGAGCGAGTTGAGACGATGGACGTATTTTTGGTCAAATGGTTGCAAAGCCAACTGAAACAAATCAAAGTTCCACTCATGCGATTTTTCCCGCGCTTTTCGCAGGATAGCTGTTTCTGCTTCAAGCGCTTCTGAGTTCGAGTCGTCACACAACGCTTCTTCACGACCCAAATAATGGCTGCGAAGAGGAGTCTAGTTTTGCATTTGCTGAGCTATCTGATTGGCTAACAAAGAAGTGTGCAATGTACTTTAACCAATCAACAAACAAAAAAACAAATATATTTTCAATCAATCAGTCGTTATTTACCCGAAACGTTTAGATCTGTAATTTATGAATGAAAGTTCTACACAGCAACAGGCATTATTCAACTATTACAATACTTCCTCTAAACAATCTAATTAATACTTAATGCTTAACAATTCAGTTAATAACAAGTAATAATTAACACTTATTATTTAAACGTAATTGCCTGTAATTATTTCCTACGGTATGAGAACGGATGTACTGATCGCAAGTATTAGAGCGGTTTCCATTTGAGTGTCGTAAGGGTCGTAAAACCAAAACCAAAGCAATTATAATGGCCAATCACAACAAGAGTAAACAACACAACACGCGCCAAGCGCGGGAAAACGGGTCGCGATTGGTTTTGGTTTTGCATCTGATTGATTGAGTAGGTGACGCGAGTTTTTTAAACCAATCACAGAACGTAGTAAACCAAAACCAAAGCAAATCAGGCTTACTTTCGGCACTCCGATAGAAAACTGCTCTAAAAGGGAACACGGATTGTTAAGTATAATTCAGTAAAAACCCGCGTATTATAAGAAACTGCGGATTAAGAACCTGCAGGCTGAAATTTAGCAAATTAAACCCCCACTTCAGCCTGACAAATGAAGCAGGTTCTTATTTGGAAACATTGGTAAAACTCAGAAAACACAGGCTTAGACCAAAATGTGCTTTGGTGGTCCATAAACTGCCCAATCACAGACATACGACATTTGGGTTATTATACAAAGTTTAGTTTGTTGTCTTACCTAGGGACTAATTTGTTAATAATTAGGCCTGAAGATCAATGTTTTACTTTCTATAAAATAGAATTAAGAGGATGCACCCATATTAAATTACTTTTATGGCCAACAGCCAGCAGTATTTAGACTATTTACCCTGTCAAAAATAAGAAACTATTTAAGAACCTAAACAGCCTGATTTCTCACAAGACATCTAATATATAAGAACCATTTCAGCCTGCGTTTGAAAATAGGGGTTCTTATACGCGGGTTTTATTATTTAACTTTAAATATTGTATCCGTTTGTTTCTATCCTCACTTAGCTTTATTAGCCCATGTTCATATAAAGGTTAGTTTTGTCTAACCGAAATATTGGGCCAAATCAAATCTATTAACACATTTCAAGCTGCATTTTTGTTTTAACTTTGTTTATATTTACAAACGATTAACTTGAACCTTTTTTAGGCTAAATGTTTCTTCAAGATGTCGTGCCATCCGTGACGTAACTACAATTGAAATTAGGTTTACACTAACATACTAAAAGAAACTGAAGATAAACGAACCCTTACTTTCATGACAGTTAATCATCGTTTGCACTTTAGTTTAAGATCCTTAACAATATATTTCTTTTTTGTAGTATCAGATACTCTCGCCTACAGAGATAATAACACTAAAAATACGAGATTCAGTTAAAAAAAGAAAACAGGACTTGACAATCATAAGGATGCTTGTCCGAACTAAGTATCATTCAGTGATTATTTCAAAGTTTGTAGAAAGCAAATGTCATTTCGCTGTATTTTCTTATAGTTAGATGCTTTAGTGTCTTTCTTGATTTTCGCCTAAAATAATCAGTGTTTGTTTTAATCACCTCTTAAAGTCTGACTTCATCTATTCCACCGACTGCACGTAGTATGGCCATAAACAGTTTGTTCTTCTTAAACTCGTATTCATCGTCTTTTCTTCGCAAACCCTTGCTTTATGGCAGTCTCCTCCGCTGGAAACTCTGGATTCGGCCATTGGGAATCTGGGGACGAGAAAGAGAAAAAATGGGGGAGGGGGGAGGCTGTGTGTGCATGAGCTGAAGGAAGGAAATGAACTAGTAGAACAGAAGGCCACCTCTGCTTCGCTTCACCTCTGCACTCTGTGTACAGAGTTGCGCCATCAGCACGAACGTCTGGCAGTCACGCAAAGTGGGCAGATAAGGCTGCTGGTGTCACGCAGTCCACCAGGGAATGACAATCGATGACAAACGTCTATGGCACCCTCCAGCTCTGTTTGCGATGTGTACTGTCGTGCTGCCACTTCAGGGTTGGTCTTGCCCGGCCAGGCGATGATTGGAATCGATTCGAGGCATTGTGCAACGCCATCGACATCATCGAGACTGACTGTCAACCAACAGCTGGCCTTTTTATTCCAAAATGCCTGATGAGTTCTCGTTCAATGACCTTCCACTTTTAGGCGTGTTGTCGAATTTTCCGATTTTCTGTGCATCCTGTCGTCCTAGAGAACTCCTGATCTCGATATAACATAACATCTCGAACTACAGTTCGTATGACATGCCACATCCTTACTCTGGTTTAGTTAACGTTTCATTCTCGGATTCATCCATTCTCCACCCTAGAGCCTTCGGTCTCTTGATTGACGTGAAGAGCACTTCTCTCTGCCAGTCGCGAAAAAGAGCCGCCATTCATCTTCATAGTCATCTACATCTTCATCGTCATCTTCTCCTACCGACGTTCCGTTACTCTCCTGAGCTGTACACCTACTGCATCCTTGGCTTCCCACTTGAATGTCTTCGCCACCTCGCACAATCCATCCTGTGGAGTACACGTGGCTTTGTTCGCATAATTTCCAGACGCCTCTTTGGTACCCTGGGAAATTTGCGAAGTCTTTTGCTTCCTCAGTCGGTAGCAGCGGGAGGTTCATCTCTGCTCTCAACAAGTTGACGATTTTCCCCAGCCATTCAAGATCTAATGCATCGTCATTACCACGAAGAAACACTCCAAAGCGATCGCGAGCCATTTTCAGTCGTGTTTTACCATTCCTTGAAAAAGGTATTTGGTGCTTCGTAGCTTTAATTTGGGCCTCTAACACATGAGAGAAAAGAAAGAACTTTCTTGTCTGTTCATGTACTTGACTTAGAGTTTTCAAATCCAGTCGAGGTTGCTCAAGGTACTCTTTAACATTTTCCAGCGCATCTCTAATAATGTTCGATAGTTCATCCACGTCTAGCTGCTGTTTGAAGCTAGGGTGCAGTGTGGGCACATTTGCTAGTACCTGCTGTGTTCCTTGGGCCAGCTGAAGAATCATCAAGTGAATTTTAAGCGTAAAAAGAAGCGGAATATTGTACTCAAGCATTTGACGCACATCATACGAGAATGACTGTACAACGCGAATTAGTGTTGGTCGAAACTTCAACTTCTCCACATCATAGTTTAGATGCCTTAGATCCTTTCCTGTAAGACGGACAGAGTTGGTAACTTCAAATACTAGCTCTTGCACTTGTGCCTTTACATTTTCAATGTTCTTCAGAGTCCTTTTGATGAGGTTTCCATAACGATAGCTGAATGTAATTGGTGTTGAGCATATGGGACATCTCATGAGTTGAACATCACTGCCCAGTTCACACAGCATCCAGGCGTCCATCTCTTCAACCTTTATGATGTGACCACAATCAAACAGTTGCAGACATTTTGTAGCTTCCATGTTGTTACTGCGTCCTTCAGGTAACATGGAAAAGAGCTTTCTAGCTTGGCAAACGGCACACACAGTGGGGCAGTTTTCTCCACACAAACCAATACAAGAGTGGCCACAAGGAAGTTTCTTGAGACATGGAGCATCACATCGAGGACGGTCGCATTGTTCACCACAAAGGTTGTTGCACTGGTAATGAGGACAAATCCATGTGCAAGGTTCCCTGCATATTCCGCATGGCTTTGAACAATCCTCGATACATTTCTGATGAGGACACCTACGACTGCATGCACTGACACAAGGAGGACACGGCTCACAGCATGTCGCTCTGCAACGGTGCAAGCAAACGAGAAAGCGACTACATGGATATTGGCAAATTTCGTGTGAATCGCTTTGCCGGCAATCGCTACATGTTCCAGAACACTGATGACCACATTGCAGCTTTGCTCCACATACTGCAGGGCACTGTACATATTCTGGGATGTCACAGCAGCGCATTTTAATCTTATGACCACATTGTAGCGTTTTGGTCACAGGAACGTTGCAGGGATACTTGGTACAAGGTTCACCACACCATCCTTTGCAAAGATGTTCGCATGAACCCTTTGGACGCAGACAAGGTGCTCTACAAATAGCAGTTTTCCTCTGGAAACATGAAAGCGATTCTTTGTGGCCGCACGGAAATGTCATTTCTATCTTTCGCATACACTTCACAGTTTCGCATGGTTGACCACAAACCCCTTTACAAGGGTGACCACAGTCTAGTTTTCTCTTGCAACTTTTCAAACAGACTACGGTTGTTGGGTCTTTATAACATAGCATTCGACGGGGATGTTTGTTTGGGCAATGAAGTTTCTTCATCACTTTCTCTTCGCATTTGTAATGACTGCACTTTTCAGAGCATTTTCCAGAACAATTGTGACCACACGGCAACTTTCGTTTACAATTGTTTGGACAAATAATTAGCGAAACGTCTTCAGAGCAAAGACAACTGAGTTTATGGTGTCCACATGCCAAGTCCTTTTCAACTCTAACAGCGCATTTGAATTTACTGCAGTCGTCACTACATCGTCCGCGGCAAGGATGCTCACAGGAAAGAACCCGTTCACAGGGAACGTCGCAAGAAACTTCTTCTGGTTTCACGAAACACTTCATCTCTTTCTCATGACCACAAGATAGTGGTTTCTTGACCATTGCATCACACATTTCGTCTTCCAACCCTTTTCTGCCTTGTGAACACTCCACTCGCTTTTTGTGTTCACAGGGAAGTGTGACATCAACCTTCTCCTGGCAGTTGTACTCCTCGGCAATTTTACAACAGGG
The DNA here is from genome assembly GCA_029204205.1 of Desmophyllum pertusum. Taxonomy (NCBI): domain Eukaryota; kingdom Metazoa; phylum Cnidaria; class Anthozoa; order Scleractinia; family Caryophylliidae; genus Desmophyllum; species Desmophyllum pertusum. The sequence goes on along the minus strand of MU825883.1, from coordinate 2,106,769 downwards.
AATAATTACCACGTGCTCACATGGCAATGTTCGTGTCATCATAACCATGCAAGATAACCCTTGTATTCCAGCCGTCGCAGTCGGGCAGATGACAGATTTTATATGTCCACATGTCATTTTGACGTCGACTTTCTTCTTGCACTTGTACTCTTCGGGTTTTGTGTGACACTGAAGAACGACTTTGTGCTTGCAAGCCAATTCTTTTTCTACTTTCTCGTTGCACATCACATTTTGTATGCCAGCGTTTACAGCATAGCAGTCCATGTGCTTCTTGTGTCCACATGGCAGATCAACGACAACATTCGTCTTGCATTTGTATGTTACCGGATTTTTGTAACAGGCTAGAGTCACGGTATGATTACATGGTAACGTTGTGGGTACAAGCTTCATACATGATCTAGCTTCACAATTCTTAGCACAGACGTCTCGACAAGGGTGTCCACAGATTCTGACTCGCTCGCATGGCTTTTTACAGACTAATGCAGCTGGATCCAAGTAACAGGGCATCTCGATGTTGTGCTTGCATGAGGGAATTGTCACGCTAACCACAACCTTGCAATCTTTACATGGTAAACCAAAGTGACACTGTTGTTGGCATGAATGACCTCGGTCGCACGTCTTTTGGCACATTTCCTGGCAAATAATGTGATAAGCATTAAAATGACATGGGATGATTTGTTTATGGTCACATGGAAGGAGCTTCTCAACCAAACGTTTGCACCAGTACGTACTGCACTCTTTACGACAAAGACCAGGACAATCGTGTCCACAATCCAACTCTCTACGGCATTTCTCAATACAACGTGGTAGTTGGCCCTTTTTGGGACACAAAACACGCACTCGATGCTTGCATAACAGCTCAACTTCAATTGTAGTGGTACAATGACATCGTTCTTTACATTTCTTGGAACAAGGATGGCCACAATCCAGAACTTTGTCGCAATCGCTGTTACACTCATTATAAATGTTCGGATCTCTGAAACACGGCAAATTCTTTTTATGACCACAAGGAAGGGTTTTACTGCAGACAACGTTGCAATACCTGGTGCATGGGTTACCGCATACATCATCACATCTGTGTTCACAGTCGAGAGGTTTTTCGCATTTGACTTGACAGAGAAAAGTTTTCGGGGTCAATACAACACTGCATTGTCTGTTCGTGGCCGCATCGAGGAATCGTTTTCACCATAGGACGTGCACAGAAACAGTCACTGGGATGATGACATTTCTTTAGACACTGATGGTCATTAGGACAGCTACTCAAACACGGCTTTGGACATTGACCTTGTTCGTGATATTCATCTGTAGAATGACACGCCCTGTCGCACGCATGGCCACAATCAAGACGTTCTCCACAGACCTTGTCGCAACCACCAAGGGGGAAGTTGTGGAAGTCACTCCAATGTTTTACTTCGTTGACATTGCTGTGCCTCTTGCAAACCAGACTTAAGGTTTGCCCGATTGCCTTCGTTGTTTCTAAATCATCGCAAATCTCCTTCCACAGCATGCATTGGCTTTTGAGAAGCGTAAAGTTCCCGATGCAATAAAATCCTTGACGAGCTCTTGATAATGCAACGCATATTCTGTTTGAATCCTTTAAGAATCCTATTGTAGTGTTGCTTCTTACCAACGAGAGCAGGATGATGTCGTTTTCTTCACCCTGAAAGTTGTCAACAACACACACCTTAATCCCTTGGAACTCACTTCTTGGCATTCTGTTCTGGAGCTCTAAAAGCTGGCCTGTATACATGGTGAGAATTGTGATTTGCTCTCGCTTGTAACCTTGCAGCAATAGGTAACGGCAGAGGGCCACCAGGAAGCCAGCCTCGTGTGGATTGGAGAAACTTTGCAGACCGCCGACTGGTTTCTCGGGCTGGCAGTGATCAATAAAGAACATATTGTGTTTTAATCCAGAGATGTCATCAAACTTGCATACGGACTCGTGATCCACGATCTCGTGTTCGTAAATTCTCTTAGTCAGGGCAGCAATCTCAGGACGCATGCGGTGCTGAATACAAAGCCTTTTGCAGTCCATGCTGTTTAACACCATTCGCTCGAACAATGAGATCTCCAGATTGTACTTTTTGGCTAACTCATAAACGGTTGCTTTCGGACGAAGCTGTTTGTGGTCCCCAATGAGAATTGTATGTTTTGTGTTGCGTGAAAGAGAAGTGATGATGTGGGCTTCCATGACCTCAGCAGCCTCTTCGATGACAACAATTTTGGGGGATATTCTTTGAAGCATTGAGTGATATCGGGCCGCACAGCTTGTCGTCATTCCAACGACTGTTGCCTGGCGTATGACCTCTTCCTCCTCTCTTGGCTTTAACCTCGTCCAATTCAACACAAAGCTCTTTATGTTTCTGTTCACATTTTTGTTCGCACTGTTGGATTTCTATTCTGTGGCGTTCGCGGTAGCATTCAATCCAGTAAAGGCACAATCGGAGTCGATCTTTTGCTGACAAAAGCCAAATATTTTCCACCCTCATTGCTTCGTCATTGGGCATCATTGTTTCCTTTTGTAACTGCCTTCTTGTATTGCTGATGTCTGCTCTAAGATCGATCTTGCTGTCTGTCTTTTTTCTTTTCCTTTTTTCTTTTTTTGGTGGGCGTACCCTTCCTTTGGCTATTTTCATCTTCAACCAATTGACCTCCTTTTCTTTCATCTTTGGTAATCCAACTCTCATTTTTACCCCAAACGAATGGTTTGGCCTTTTTCGTGTAGGTAACCTCTGTCCATCCTTCAGTCTCTTCAATTACTTCTACGTCATTTTTCTTTTGGCGTTTTACGTTATCCGATTGTTGCAATTTCACTAAAATAAAATCTTCATCTCCCTCTATACATCTTTGATTCTGTATCCGCATCGCTTCGTCTTCCACTGTGATGGTCTCTTCGTCAGCTTCATGTGCGTTTACAATTTCTTCCTTGCTTTTGTCTTTTACTGTATCAGGGTACTTGGACACTGGATCGATTTCATTGTTGATGTCTGATAATTGACTTTGCTCCTCAAGCTGTTTTGTGGCTGTAACGTCTTTAACCTCCTTTGGCAAATGCGAGTCATCTTGCAATGATTGCTGTAAGGCATTTCTCTGTTCCTCTGACTGGTTAGTGGATGGAACATCCTCGAGAACCGTGTGCTCCCACCCCACATTCATGGGGTCCTTCACAGACGATCCATTTAGAAAGGACGTGTTTGCATTCACCTGAATCTTATCCTTTGGATTTGTTGATTGACTTTGGCGTGATTCAAAAGTGGAACTCTTTTCTGGATCCCCTGTTGAATTTGCAGTTGTTGCATTCTCTTTGGGTCTGTTGTTGACGGATTGTTCTTTATGGCCTACTACTTCATCCTGAAAATGGTTGCTAGTGTTTATGCCAAATCGTTCTCCAACAGCATCATAAAGAACGCTAACGTCTTCATCTGCACCGTCTTCTTGAAGAATAGATCCATCTTGGACCTTATCCGTCTGGCTTTCCATCAACGTGCTTGAACGTTGGTTTCGAACATTCAACTGGGCGTTGTTGCACATCCATAATTTGAAGGTATTTGAGGGGTTCTGACAACTGCTTGTGGCGTTAGGTGGAAAGACTGCCCCATAAAGTTGGTCTGTGTGTCGTGAGTTCATTCCGGCTTCTAAATCTCGAAATTGCAAAAGCACTTTGTCTGCGTTTGCAAGAACGTTCTTACAATCTTCCATTTCCAATGCCATGTTTTCTTCATTGTTTTGTATTTCCTCAAGTATGGAAGTACGGTCATTATTTCTTCTATATTTCTTGGTAAAGACCTTTAAATTACAGTCTTCCAATACCTCACTTTTGCATCTTCCACCAACTCGAATGATCTCTCTCTTTGGGAGAAATTCCAGCACTTTTTCAAGAAACTGATCCAGCGCGTGATTTGTGAAGCAAACCATTAGCATCGGTGATACGTTTTCCGGATCCCACTGCTCTCGATTCTCAAGCAAGCATCGCACAATTTTAGCTCCAACGTACGTCTTTCCAGTACCTGGTGGGCCTTGAATGACGGAGAACTCAGTCGTAACTGCTGTTCGCAATGCCTCGAGCTGGGAATGGTTCAAAGGAATCCTTTCGACCGATGGCCAAGCCTCCGATTCAAGAACGGGTACTCTAGTGGCTTTTGTTGCAAACGCGGGTACATCAAGGGCCTTGCTAAGATCATAACATACTGGATATTGGTCATCCTCTCGTCTTAGATACTCTGGTGGTTCTACTTCGGCACTGCATTCAACCAAATATTTCTCGAAAGGCAAGCTGTCTTTGTTCAATCCTTTGAGACCTTCAAGCACGTGTCGATAGGCCTCAAAATAAGCTGGTGACTCAACCATCTGGTATTCTTGTTGACGCTTCTCGATACCAAAAACATTTTGCTCTTCAATGAATCGAATATCGAATCTACCTTTCTGCAGGTCCTTTGGGTCTCGATTGGCAACCGTGGCAAAAAGCATTGTTTTAAAGTTGTCTTTTGAAAGGCATAGGAATGAACCAAAGATGAGCCTTTTTGAGTGTGCCCATCTTGTCAAACCAAATTTGGAAACATCAAATTGAACCTTATAAATAATTCCAGACAATGTCAATTCCTTGTCCATAATGTGTATCCCCTGATAGCATTTCATCAACTGTTTGCGTTGTCCTCTCGGAATTTTTTGCGTAATTTCATGGATGCCTTCTCTTAATGGCTCAAGAAAATCCACTCTGAGCAATCGGAACTGCACATCGAGATAGTCCTCTACATCTTGGTATTGTCCCTTTTTAATGTTCTTGCGTAGGAATGGCGGTTCGTTAGAATTGATTTCTTTGATCGTTGGACATATGGGCATGTCTCTAAAATCATTTGGCGGTTTTTTCCCCTGTTTTGCTGGTGAAACGTCTTCCATGCTTCTGCCTTTCGGCGTTGATGATGTCATCTCTGACTTGTTTGAAATCGTCCAATTGTTTCTTCAGCTCATCTTTTCTATCGATTTTTGACTGATCCAAGGTTTGTTTCAGTTGATCGTAAGGCGGGTCAGCATAAGAAACTCGGCAAGTGCTTCAAGTACCTCTTGAATACTTTGATTAGCCATTCGATGAGTCGTCGTTGAGACTCTGGATCAGTTATTGCCGTTGCTGCTTGAACACGATCAAGTAAGTATGGAATTTTGGAACTAAAAAACGCTGAACCTTTAAGCGCAGCTAGAATTTTGTTCGTCTTCTCATCCGGTGGCGCATCGCAGGCAATTGCTAATGTGCAAGTGAGGTCGAAGATGAAGTCATCACTGTTATGCTGCTCCTTTTCTGATTTTAAAAGTCGTTAAAACGATTCATGCTCCCATTTAACTTGTAGACCACCTCAGTGCAATCCTTTTCTTTCAAGGTCTTGAGATCCAGGACGTTACTTTGTCTGGGAAATGATTTCTTTTCAACGTCCTTATTTGGCCTACACGCAGGAGGCTGTGTTTTATGTTGTGTTGCTGACTTTATGTTTCTGTTCGCTGGATTAACCTTTCCTGGTCGTTGGCCTTGGTTTTTACCTGTATCATAGGAAATAACCATTCCGGCATAAATCTTCTTCTTCAAACAAATTTGAACAGTAATTCATTATTTCCAACTTGCACCAATTGTCTGTTAATTTACTCACCTGGAGGTTTTCCTCTGCCAGTTGCTGACGTCAGTGGTGTGCCTTTGTCACCTTCCCGTGATGCTCCTCTACCGCGCCCTTTAGGATGTTGTCTATTCTGTTTGTGAAAGTTTCCACCTTAAATGAAAGACGAATTGTGCTTAATGTCTCAATGAAGTACCGTTCCTTGGTCACCAAACATGTCCCTTCCCTAGCCAGGGAGCAATTCACCCTCTGAGCCTGGACTCCCTGGGGCGGTCAGTCCGTGGACTGGCCTACCTAGCACATGTGTCCAAAACAGTCCCACCACCCTCCCCTCCCCTGAAATTTTTCCAACACAATAGGCTTGAGGTGGCACACAAAACCTTGCTCCGAGCGGGTACATTTAGCCAAATTCGGACAGAAATAAATGCGAATCTTTGTTGAGACGTCTTTGGTGAGAGAACAATTATCAACGAGGAAGAGATCTTCGCAGTTACGTAGTAACTTATGCATGTGTAAAAGTGAAAACCTTCAAACACATTTGAACAGTAATTCATTATTTCCAACTTGCACCAATTGTCTGTTACTTTACTCACCTGGAGGTTTTCCTTCGCCAGTTGCTGACGTCAGTGGTGTGCCTTTGTCACCTTCCGTGATGCTCCTCTACCACGCCCTTTAGGATGTTGTCTATTATGTTTGTGAAAGTTTCCACCTTCAATGAAAGACGAATTGTGCTTAATTTCTCAATGAAGTACCGTTTTGAGAACTAAAACCACACGTCAAATGCAGCAAAAAGACCAACATAACCATATTCCTTGAAATGATTTCTAAATCATATATGTACGTGTGTTTTTTAGTCAGTTTATGCTGGTTATTTATTATTAGTGAGAAATGACGGAGAATGATTAATCCGCTTCACTGAGCTAGAAAGTTGTGTTGGTAACGAATTGTTGTTGTTGTTGTTGTTGTTGTTTTACTTAACTCTACGTAGTAAACACGGTAGTAGTAAAGTAGTAGTAAAGCCTTTTCAAAGCCTAGTGGCTCAACAGGTCGGCGCCAGTTTCCGTAGCTTGAAGCGGCTAGCAGTATTGCTACTTCCCCTGGATATGATGCTTGTCCAACGCCAGGTTACCCCCCGGTATTTTGTCAAGTTGCCGTAACATTTCACACTGGTACCCATTTATACACCTGGGCGGAGAGAGGTGTCTTGCCCAAGAACACAACACAATGACCGCGGCCAGCGTGCTAACCATTAGACCAACGCATCTCCCACAAAGTAGTAGTAAGCTTTTGTAGCATTAGTCAGCGGTCTATATGTATGCACATGCGCACAAGAATTAAACGTGTTCTGGACATCCGCCATTTTGTGTAGTCGTGTTCTTGTAGACTAGGACACTTCATGGTGTCAGAGTGGGATGGAGCACCTGAAACCGCCTGAACCACTGATATTGAGTGCAGCGACGAATAAAGCCGAGGCATGGCGAAGATGGAAGATGTCGTGGGACCTGTACAAAGTGGCGAGCAGCCTTAGTGAAAAGGATGAGAAAATTCAAGTCGCCACGTTGCTCCATGTGCTTGGCAAAGAATGTATGGAAATTCATTCAAATTTTGTGTGGGCTACCGAGGGAGATCGCAAAAAAAATCGCGGCAGTGGAGGATAAATTCAAAGCTTATTGTGCGCCGTTGAACTCAATGCACTTTAATCGTCATTTGTTTATCGAACGGAAACAGCAAGAAGGTGAGGCAGTCGACGAATTTTGTAGCGCACTGAGAACACTAGCCAAGAATTGTGACCTCGGAGATAAAGAGGAATCCTGGACAACGTCTATGTTAGTGTTGGGCCTTAAGAATCCGCGTTCAAAGGAGAGACTGATGAAAGAGATCAGAATCTAGAGAAGACATTACAAGCAGCTCGTATCGACGAAACAAGCAAGCAGCATATGAAAAGCTTAAAGGATGAGAGCAGCAAAGTTGAGAATGTGGATTATGTCGGTAGTCAAGGACGCAAGCATCAAGGTGGGACGTCCTGTGGGAACTGTGGTATTTCTCATGCACAAAATTCATGCCCCGCTGCTGGACGACGCTGTCACAAGTGTAAGAAACTGAATCATTTCGCAAGGATGTGCCGTGCAGCCGCAGGGCCAAGGAAACTGGTGAGTGCTGTTGATGATTATGACTCTGACTCTGACTCTGAGCCTATGTTTATTGGTGCAGTTAATTCAGGAGATAAAGACTGATCGAAACAGTAGATTTTGGAAATATTAAGGAGCCTTTCAAGTTAGACACTGGGGCCCAGTGTAATATCTTACCAAAAACTGTGTATGACAAGATCACAACAAAGCCTTTGCAGCCATCGTCAGCCAGATTAGAAAGTTATTCAAAAACTTGTATCAAGCCAGTGGGAAAGTGTGAGTTGCCTTGTTGGGTGCGCGGGGAAAGGCATCAAGTTTATTTTCAAGTTGTTGATGGAAATTACATGCCTCTCATGGGACGAGCATCCTGCGAGCAGTTGGGTCTAATCCAACGCATAAACACTATCAGAAGTGACAGTATCCTAGATGAATTCCCAGAAGTATTTAAAGGGCTTGGATGCCTACCGGAGAAATACCATATAAGCATCGACCCCTCTGTACCCCCCGTGGTCCACCCACCCAGAAGAGTTCCTCATTCAAAGCGAGGCCCATTAAAGGATGAGCTAGATCGCATGGAAAATGTTGGCATCATAGAGAAAGAACTTAAATGAACCAGCCGATTGGGTCAGCAGTCTAGTATGTGTTGATAAACCAAATGGATCCATTCGTGTGTGCTTGGATCCGAGGGACCTTAATTGTGCAATTAAACGGGAACACTATCCTTTGCCATTAGTGGATGACATCACAGCCAGCTGTGCAGGAGCCACACAGTTTTCAACCTTGGATGCTGAAAAAGCCTTTTACCAAATCTAGCTTGATGAGGAGAGTAGTAAACCTCTGACATTCAACACCCCATTTGGGAGGTATCGTTACCTGAGGATGCCAATGGGTATCAAATCTGCACCGGAAGTTTACCAACGCAGAATGGAGCAAGTCTTTGAAGGGTTGCCAGGCGTGAAAGTTATCATGGATGACATAATTACACAAGGATGTAACAAGGAGGAACATGATAGCCGTTTACGATCTGTTTTGGAGCGTGCCCGTGATAACAATCTCCGATTGATTAAGTCTAAGTGTCATATCCAGCAGGAAGAAGTGAAGTTTCATGGTCATGTCTTTACAAAGGATGGTTTGAAAACAGACCCAGATAAAGTGAGAGCTGTGATCGAGATGCCTAGACCTACAGACAAGGCTGGTGTTCAAAGACTGTTTGGCATGGTGAACTATATGTTAGTAAGTTTATTCCAAACATGTCAGATCTTACTGCACCTTTGAGACAGCTAGTGCATCAGGATGTAGAGTGGCATTGGGAGGAACAGCAGGAGGCTAGTTTCGAGGAAGTGAAGAAAGCTCTCGCCCTCTCCCCTGTGTTGGGGTACTATGATGGAAAGAAAGCGTTAACACTACAAGTGGATGCAAGTTCAACAGGTCTGGGTGCAGCGCTGATTCAAGAGGGCCGACCAGTAGCCTATAATAATACTTTATTCAAATATAATTAAAAGATAAAAATATTTGAACAGGTAGATCTTGAGGTTAGCCCTATATACAAATCACCTAAAAAATAAATAAATAGGAAATCAAATAAATAATAATAAAGTCTAAAGGCCTGGTATATGTTTATATATATATGTACATATGTATGTAATAAAATTTTGAAGGTACAATTAATAAATGTTCATATAGTTCTTTAAACGTAATTTAAATTTCTTAAGATTAGTATCCCCGTCTAAAACGTAGTTCGGCAAATTGTTCCAAGGACGGATGATCCTCACAAAGAAAGAGTACTTGAAGCAATTGCATTTTGCTGATTTAGTTTGAATTTTGTATTGGTGATTAGATCTTGTCGACTTGCATTTAGTGTATTCAAAGTAGTCGTTGAAATTCAAACCGTTTAACCCAAATACTGTTTTAAAGCATTCAACTAGAGACGAGAATTATCTTCGATTTTCTAGCGTAGACCATTTTAGTAATTTACACCCTTCTTCGTAACACATCTCTTGGGGTTTCTGTCCTAAGGCGATCCTTGATGCTCTTCTTTGTATTTTTTCAATAGCCAATATGTCTTTGACGAGGTATGGTGACCAAACGGGACTGGCGTATTCCAGAATTGGTCTGACCAAAGATTTGTAGCAGTTCGGAGCAATTTAGGCAGTTTTCACAAGACTGGTGTTTCGAACACGTCACTTCAAGTCCTGCCTTCTCACAGTCAAATGGACAAGCAGAGAAAACGGTTCAAACCCTCAAAGCAATGCTAGAGAAAGCTGATGATCCATACAAAGCCCTGCTTTCATACAGAAATACCCCATTAGAAGAAGTAAACTTGTCACCAGCTCAGATGCTAATGGGAAGACGTTTGAGAACCTCTATTCCAGTGACTGGGGATATGCTGAAATCCCAACTTCATGACCCCGAAGAGGTCCTCCCTAAACTAAAAGAAAGGCAAAGAAAGCAAAAGAAACAGCATGACAGAAGCGCAAAGGAATTGCCACCATTGAGGGATGGTGAGGTTGTTAGAGTAAAGGAAGGCGGAAAATGGAAACCAGTGCCAGAGTCACACAAATTCTTTCTTGCCTAGATCCTACAAGGTCGAAACGGAGCATGGCGAGTATCGAAGAAATCGGAGCCGTCTGTTAAAGACTGGCGAGTCCCAAGCAGAGGAAATCATAACTGATGATGACCTGCCAGAGACAGCAGCTGAATCAACGTCTGTTGCAGATACCCCTGGGCACTCTGAAATGCATCCAGATGAAAATCCAGATGAATTGTCTGCCACTACTACCACTCGGTCTGGTAGGACAATCAGAGAACCACAGAGATTCAAAGACTATGTAAAGTACTAGAGACTGTGCGGACTCTTTGTTTAACTTTGATCTAGAGAATGTGTGATCTAGAGAATGTGTCTAGAGACTGTGTGGACTCTTTGTTTAACTTTGATAACTGTGCTCAAACATGACTGTCGTAGCTCAGCCGTCAAGATTCGTTTTGTTATTATTGTTTAATTCATTTTTTGTTATTATTGTTTCATTCATTCATTTTTACTAAAATAAGAGGGATGTAGCATTAGTCAGCGGTCTATATGTATGCACATGCGCACAAGAATTAAACGTGTTCTGGACATCCGCCATCTTGTGTAGTCGTGTTCTTGTAGACTAGGACACTTCACTTTTCTTCAAGGAAAATAATGTCTGTTTTGTTTAATCCTCGTAAACATACCCGAAACATTTTCTGGGCGCAGGATTCCGTCCCAGATCATAAGTTCCTTACGTACCTGAAGTGCGTCTACTTGTAGAAGGTCCAGTTGCACTTTGTAATTCTGAGGATTGACTTTTCGGTGTTATCGTCTTTTTCGTTCCGCCTTTGTTTGGTTCCCACGTTGCTCCACGATCTGAAAATAAATTATTTTCAATCATCAATGGCGTTCCCACAGGTGGTGTCGTTCGGTGCTACTGTAACCGCGTCATATGTACTAACCATGCAATTATTTCTAAATTGAACAGTGCTTGAATGGGATTTTACGCTAACGATTTCATTACAGCTAGTGATCTGCATCTAATTTCTCATTAAAACATCAAGTGTAGAGAATAAAGTTATTGATCACCAGGGGAAAATGTCTTCCATTTTCTCCCAACTAGTGCTACAGAAAATGTATGGAAACCTGTAAGGAGAATTTGTATGTTGACATTAGACTCCACTCACCTGGATTAGTTTTTCCTTTTTCATTTGATGACGCTTGTAGTTTTGCCTTTGTACCTTCCCGTGGCTTCCCTCTCCGCCAGTGGTCTCTCCGATCTACATTCTGTTTCACAGGATTGCCTTATTAAAATAGAGAAAAAAGTAAATAAATGCGAACATTTGTTGAGACGTGTTTGGTGAGAGAAATAATTAACAACGAGAAAGAGATCTTCGCAGTTACGTAGCAACTTATGCATGTGTAAAGAAAGCCTGCAAAAATGTCAGGCTTCGACGGGATTTGAAAGCGTGACCTTGTAGGCTACTCCCGGTTATTTAGGTTACGACCCAAATAACGGCTGCAAAAGAGACCATGATCTTTGCGATTCCAGTGTAAATGCTCTTTCACAGAGCGGTGAAGCCACTGAGAGCTCACAGTGGTCAATATTTAAATTACCTACCTTCTGAACTGCGTTTACTTGGTATTTCGTCAGCGGATGTTCCACAAGCGCCTGATGATTTCTCAATTCCAGTCCCTTGTCTTCCTGGTGTTATCTTTCCTTGCAGTTTTTCCGGCTTTGGTTCAGATGTTTCTCCGGAATCTAACAGATGGAAAATATTTATGTTTAGCCAAAAGAAGTGTAACAAACCAATTTTACTGTAGAAAGTGTAAACCTGTCCAGTCTTGGCATACATGTAGTTGTATCAAAGAAAATATCTTAATACCTTAAATGAGCAAGTGACAGCACCTAATCCATAGCTTCATAATCTTGTTGAGATCCAGACCTCCCTAGACGGTCATTTCCAAATGTTCTTGATGAAATGATTGTTTTGACCGCTTAGATGGCAATGCTCTCGTAACCAACTACAACGCGCGTTTAACATCAAGTTAAATTCCGTCCGAGTTTATTTCAGGATTTGTTTTACATGTAAAATAGTTCCTTTTGTCTGTTCATAAGAGATTGTAATTGTTTTTTATTTATTTACCTCTTTAAATATTAATTTACTAAACAAAATTTAGGTAACCTTTTGAGTCGTTCCCAGGCCTTTCCATTTTATCGAGTTTCTTTCCTTGGCCTTCCTGCGAGGACATGGTGCTGAATGGAAAACACAAATGTATTATCAATAAAGCCCGGGCCAAACGTTGATGAGAGTTGCTGGGAGTTGGCTCTCATGAGAGTTTTCTTCAACTCGACTCTCATCATCTCGGGGCTCGGGCCAAACGAAGGCAGTGCATTATTTATTTTTTGTGTAATAAATTTCCTAAACTAAAAGTAAGTGCGTCCTTTTAACATCCCATTTCAACAGCTTACAAATGTTACGTCAGCATGTAATAGTGTTTCTGTTTTAGTTTCTGTGAAACAGTAACTGATAAGATACTATCCTTCCCACCGTGATTGCAGAAATTGACCTTTTAAATTTCACTATCGCGTGTCACACCTTTGGTGGAATACCGTCATTACATGTCTGTTTCTGACCATTGAGATACATAAAGGTTGGAAAATATTCTATATACAGACAACATTTGTTGGTTGGTTTCCTTATGATCGCTGGACTGTTGCCTGTCGGTACCAAATCTCTCCCAGAGTAATTTCCCCTTTCTCTGAAAGCTAATGCAAGCATGCACAGGTCACCCACAGTCTGGGAATAAGTACCAGTGTTGATGGCAAAATTCCGTCTCCGAGACGGGACTGAGCGCACGATTATCATTTCGACGTTGCTAAGCAATATGACGTATTCTCATTGCGCTATGCTGGCGTGACAATGTTCTGAGTACTCGTGACTGCGCGGCTCGCGCTGTTTCTTGATTGGATAACAAAAATCGGAAAATATTCGGGTGGTTCAACGAAGATTTGCCAAAAACGGCTCTTGTTCCCCCGACTGTCCAAGCTCTCTGTAAGTGTAGTAGAAAGAAACTCATCTCTTTCTTTCGTTCTTATTATAGTGAGTTCACTGCCTTTGTCGTTTGAAGGGTTTGAAGCGATTGTAGTAAAATCGTGTATACTAAATAGAAAACCCACTAAATTAAGCAATCTTGCCTTGTTATGGGCTGATATAGAAAAATGTAGGAAAAGATTGATAAAACGTACTGTGATCACCTGCCAATAATACCACTGAAATTTAATAAGAAAATTGTTTACGAAATGGGGGAACAATAAACTAAAATAAAATCACTTTAATGTACAGCTGAATGTATCACAGTATAAAAGTATACACAGCGAGACATCGATAAAAAAAAAGCAACAACAGACAACTTTATGGAAACAAAAATGAGCAAAATCTCGCTCAAAATCGCTTCAAGCCTTTTAAAACTACAACTAAAACTATTGTCTATTCACAATAGACAATAATAATAATTGAACGAAAGTTTCGTTTTATATTTCTTTTGACTACACTTATAAGAGAGCTCGGGTGACCTATGATGATATTAGGCCATGCATGAATTAAATGTCAGTTCTGTATGTTCAATCTGGGTCGAATTTCCTCGCGATCGAGCGATCACCAGCGAACAGTCAGCGATGATTACATAGTAGAAACCAGCCTAGACAGCTAGCCTAGACTGTCGTTAGAACGAATTCGGGCTGCCGTGAACAAATATGATGGGGTTTAAAAGAGTTTGCATAATTTTCACGAGTCACTTCCGTATGCAAAATCAATTATAAGATGCGCGCTCGGATTTCTGTTGCAAACCTCACGAATTGCAACTTGAATTTCCATTCAAATAAAGTCACGGAGTGTTTACCATTTACCAAAAAAATCCGGAAATTTCGGTTGGAATGTAAATGGTAAGGTTATTTTGGTTTGCCCGACCGGAAAATTTCCGAAATAAACGGAACGTCTTCAGAGGTAGTCCAAAATTCCCAACCAGAATTTCCGAACGGAAATTTGTTTACCATTTGCTCTTAGCTACCAGTTCCAGGCCCTGCGCCAATTTTGATCCGTAAGCGTGGCCACTCAGCTCGCGTTTCTGAATGTCAACAACATGGCTTCTGGCGTGGCTGCATTTATACTGCATTATATGTACTTCCATGTTCGACATGTACTTCAAAGAAAGCCAAAATCTGCTTCTGTAGTGGGATCGGTTTCCCCCAATTCGATTTCCCGTAGGAATTGCACCTTAAGCTGCCAACTCTTGCGTAAGTACTTCGACAGTATAATCATATTTTTGGTCATTCGAAAGTGGAATCTGAACTCATCAACTAAAGACATGAAAACCGACAATCCTATTAAGATCTCTCTTCATGAAAGCTGCAGTTGTTGTGGATCTCTCTGTCGTACTCATAATCGAAAAATAATTTCCCATCACTCGACCACCATTTTATAAGTTTTGTATTATTTGTGGGGTCCATACCACAAGCGACCACAAGCTATACTTCCTTTGGACCCCAGTCATTTAACACCTAATATGATTTTGTTTATTGTTACTTGTAATTTATGGTGAAAGTGAAATAAAGATTGATTGAAGATTGATTTACCTCTGCCACCATCTGAATCTAGTTACCAGACTCTCTCTCTGTCAATTGGAATGAATTGCGCAAATGGTACACGCCAATCTCGAACGGAATTTCCCATTCGAGAGTTTTGCTTACCATTTGCACAAACCGTGAACCAACCGGTTTTTCCATGTAAATGGTAAACACTCACGATCAACGCAGTGTCCTTTTATCTCATTATCAATTATACTCCTTATTTAGTACAGAATATTTCCTTTCTAACCAAACTTCAATTTGTTTCCTTCCTTCTGTCATATGACTAGCGTCTGTACACATGATGTGTTTGGCGTGGCATTATACTAGTATGGATTCCGCCGCTGATTCTCAGCTTCATTCGTCATGACAGTGTCATGATGACAAATCTTGGGAGATGCTTGATTATAAAAATGTTGTTACAGTCGAAGCTCTCTGAGCGGACACTCTCGTAGCGGACAGCTCTACTTTTTTAAAATACGGCCGCCTTGACAAAACCCCGTTTGAGCTTTAAACAAACTCTGTATTTGTACACATTCCCGTATAAAGCGGCCAGCTTCAGTTGCGGACACTTTCTGTTTCCCGAGGATGTCCGCTTACGAGAGCTTCGACTGTAGTTTTCTTTTCTATTCAGGGCGTGTGTCAAGCCTATCGATTCAAGAAGTTGAAATGGCCGTGAAAGTATTTATTCGGTTGCGAGGTTTGATCGAGCTGCTGTTCAAGTTCGTTGCACTATGTAACTTTATATGTCATGATCAGTCACAATTGTTAACTTCCACGTTTAGTACAGCGAAACAGTACCTCTATAAAGTAAGTCCCCGTTCGATAAAGATAACTGCTGATCGATTCCTTTATAGCCTCGCTATAAGGAAATGAAATAACAAAATGTCTTCTCTTACCTGTCCAAGCACCCAAGGAAGTGCTGTCCACGATTCCGAGAACGGAGATGATTTCTTTCTTGTATCTTGCTTGCGTTGATTTATTATCCAACTATGAAATGAGTGAAAAGGTTTTCTACGAAAGGGAGCTTCGTGAAGGATTTCGTCGCTTCTCTTACTGAAACAAGACCTTGAAATGTCAACTGTAAAAATTGTTTTGTCTGAAACGATATTTATCTTTCTCGGAATTTAAGGAAATAAGGTAAAAATGGATTGGTCAGCGGAAAGTGGGAAGTGGAAATTAGAATGAATAATTATATCGTGTTTGGAAAGGAAAACATTCGTTGAAAAGATGACGAGGAATAGTCAGGAATCAAAAGTTGGCTTTTCACTTCTGTTCCTACTTCTTTTTACTGTCGCTTAAACAGGCCAAATGTTCCAACTATAGACTGCATGTTTGGCATTCTTTGTGGGTACATAGTCATGTATCTAGTTCTAACTATCATTCTTTATTCCTTGCATGTTGCAGATGTTTATCGATGCCGGCCGGAGACATTATTTGACTCTTCCTTTTGTTTGAAGACCAATTATCTTCAAGAGAACACAAACATAAATAAAGAAAACCCTCAAGAAACGCTCCTCTACACAACACAAGAAGAGGTAAGGGTATAATACTGATACTCTTGCTTGAAGTGTCATCGAAGTGTTATGATAAGCAGACAAGACAATGTTTATTACCCGTATTTCAGGGTCACCCTAGTTTGTCCTTTGATCTGGTCTGCCAGCTGGGTTAACTCGGCTACACAGAAACAAAGTTTTGCTGGTTAACATACGTTCCCCTGACTGTTTGCAAAACTGTAATAACGATAGGTACTGAACCTCATTGAAAGCAAAAGAAACTCGTTCTGTTTCTCTGTTCTGCTTCTTTGCGGGGCACGTTTCCTTCAGGCTTGGAATCGCTTTGTGTTCACTTTCTTGAAGAGCATCTGGCGCCTTTTGTTAGTCATAGTTTACCAGCTTTCTGTTTGCGCCAGGTAGTTGTTGACATTGGTTCATATGTGTGTGTTCTAAGTACACCACACCAGCTTTCAAGTGTAAGTCGTTGATTGTTGTTAGTATGAATTGTCTACAACATTACGTACTAACTACAATCAACGACTTTCACTTGAAAGCTGGTACACTAGCTTAGAACACACACCTATAATTAAACAGATATCGGCACCTTACAAACGACTTATCCACGACGTTGACTTCAAACAAAAACCGAAAAATCGGATGCCGGACTAACAAAGGAGGATCAAACTAAACTTGACAACGACTAAACGATCACTTTTGAGATTTAATCGAATCAATCATATCAAAAATCAGGAACTAAAAACAATCATCTCACAAACTTGACTCTAACGTTAGGTGACTTTCACTCTGGTTATTGAAAGTCTTGAAACACCAAGACTACTGTCACTCGGGCGAACACACTAGACGAGCTACTGAGCAATATTACTAGGTTCAAACTATTTTATCGTAAGACCGCAAGTATATTCAAACCGGGGAAACTCTCATATAAAAGTGACGGGGGTCATCGTCGGAAAAAAGGAACCCATAAAAGGTACCAGAATCTCGTTTTGTGGGTGTGGCTCGAATACATTTTAACCCCTAAGAGGTATAAATTCTAAGACAAAACTAGTTCCTGCCATATATTTTTTTTCAGGCTTAATACCCCCAAAAAAGAACCGGGATATCTAATTCTGGTCATTTTACATTTAAACACCTTAAGCGGTACCAAACTACGATTTTTCACCCCTAAAAGGTACGACGATCACCCCCGTCACTTTTATATCGGATTACCAGGTATTCAAACGGACATTGGGTGAAATTCTTGCAGTTGCGACCCGCAATCCCTTCTCATGCTGTAATAATACGAAATCATTTTCTCTGCTGTGTGCTCGTGACTAATAAGATGGTCTACGATCGTTATGTATGTAAATCGCCTCAGGGCTATTTAATATTAAAAGTCTGTATCGGCACGCATAAATTATCCTCTGCGTCTGATATACTGTTGTGAAGACTGGGAGCGAGTTGAGACGATGGACGTATTTTTGGTCAAATGGTTGCAAAGCCAACTGAAACAAATCATAGTTCCACTCATGCGATTTTTCCCGCGCTTTTCGCAGGATAGCTGTTTCTGCTTCAAGCGCTTCTGAGTTCGGGTCGTCACGCAACGCTTCTTCACGACCCAAATAATGGCTGCGAAGAGGAGTCTAGTTTTGCATTTGCTGAGCTATCTGATTGGCTAACAAAGAAGTGTGCAATGTACTTTAACCAATCAACAAACAAAAAAACAAATATATTTTCAATCAATCAGTCGTTATTTACCCGAAACGTTTAGATCTGTAATTTATGAATGAAAGTTCTACACAGCAACACGCATTATTCAACTATTACAATACTTCCTCTAAACAATCTAATTAATACTTAATGCTTAACAATTCAGTTAATAACAAGTAATAATTAACACTTATTATTTAAACGTAATTGCCTGTAATTATTTCCTACGGTATGAGAACGGATGTACTGATCGCAAGTATTAGAGCGGTTTCCATTTGAGTGTCGTAAGGGTCGTAAAACCAAAACCAAAGCAATTATAATGGCCAATCACAACAAGAGTAAACAACACAACACGCGCCAAGCGCGGGAAAACGGGTCGCGATTGGTTTGGTTTTGCATCTGATTGGTTGAATAGGTGACGCGAGTTTTTTAAACCAATCACAGAACGTAGTAAACCAAAACCAAGCAAATCAGGCTTACTTTCGGCACTCCGATAGAAAACTGCTCTAAAAGGGAACACGGATTGTTAAGTATAATACAGTATAAATCCGCGTATAAGAAACTGCGGATTAAGAACCTGCAGGCTGAAATTTAGCAAATTAAACCCCCAATATATAAGAACCACTTCAGCCTGACAAATATAAAAGCAGGTTCTTATTTGGAAAAATAGTAAAACCCAGAAAACACAGGCTTAGACCAAAATGTGCTTTGGTGGTCCATAAACTGCGCAATCACAGACATACGACATTTGGGTTATTATACAAAGTTTAGTTTGTTGTCTTACCTATGGACTAATTTGTTAATAATTAGGCCTGAAGATCAATGTTTTACTTTCTATAAAATAGAATTAAGAGGATGCACCCATATTAAATTACTTTTATGACCAGCAGCAAGCAGTATTTAGACTATTTAACCTGTCAAAAATCAGAAACTATTTAAGAACCTAAACAGCCTGATTTCTCACTAGACATCCAATATATAAGAACCATTTCAGCCTGCCTTTGAAAAATAGGGGTTCTTATACGCGGGTTTTACTATTTAACTTTAAATATTGTATCCGTTTGTTTCTATCCTCACTTAGCTTTATTAGCCCCTGATCATATAAAGGTTAGTTTTGTCTAACCGAAATATTGGGCCAAATTAAATCTATTAACACATTTTAAGCTGCATTTTTGTTTTAACTTTGTTTATATTTACAATCGATTAACTTGAGAAACTTTTTTAGGCTAAATGTTTCTTCGAGATGTCGTGCCATCCGTGACGTAACTACAATTGAAATTAGGTTTACACTAACATACTAAAAGAAACTGAAGATAAACGAACCCTTACTTTCATGACAGTTAATCATCGTTTGCACTTTAGTTTAAGATCCTTAACAATATATTTCTTTTTTGTAGTATCAGATACTCTCGCCTACAGAGATAATAACACTAAAAATACGAGATTCAGTTTAAAAAAAAAGAAAACAGGACTTGACAATCATAAGGATGCTTGTCCGAAGTATCATTCAGTGATTATTTCAAAGTTTGTAGAAAGCAAATGTCATTTCGCTGTATTTTCTTATAGTTAGATGCTTAAGTGTCTTTCTTGCTTTTCGCCTAAAATAATCAGTGTTCGTTTTAATCACCTCTTAAAGTCTGACTTCATCTATTTCACCGACTGCACGTAGTATGGCCATAAACAGTTTGTTCTTCTTAAACTCGTATTCATCGTCTTTTCTTCGCAAACCCTTGCTTTATGACAGTCTCCTCCGCTGGAAACTCTGGATCCGGCCATTGGGAATCTGGGGACGAGAAAGAGAAAAAATGGGGGAGGGGGGAGGCTGTGTGTGCATGAGCTGATGGAAGGAAATGAACTAGTAGAACAGAAGGCCACCTCTGCTTCGCTTCACCTCTGTACTCTGTGTACAGAGTTGCGCCATCAGCACGAACGTCTGGCAGTCACGCACAGTGGGCAGATAGGGCTGCTGGTGTCACGCAGTCCACCAGGGAATGACACTCGATAACAAACGTCTATGGCACCCTCCAGCTCTGTTTGCGATGTGTACTGTCGTGCTGCCACTTCAGGGTTGGTCTTGCCCGGCCAGGCGATGATTGGAATCGATTCGAGGCATTGTGCAACGCCATCGACATCATCGAGACTGACTGTCAACCAACAGCAGGCCTTTTTATTCCAAAATGCCTGATGAGTTCTCGCTCAGTGACCTTCCTTTTTTTTTTGGCGTGTTGTCGAATTGTTCGATTTTCTGTGCATCCTGTCGTCCTAGAGAACTCCTGAGCTCGATATAACGTAACATCTCGAACTACATGTCGTATGACATGCCACATCCTTACTCGGGTTTAGTTAACGTTTCATTCTCGGATTCATCCATTCTCCACCCTAGAGCCTTCGGTCTCTTGATTGACGTGAAGGGCTCCTCTCTCCGCCAGTCGCGCAAAAGAGCCGCCATTCAGCTTCATCTTCATATACATCTACATCTACATCTTCATCTTCTCCTACCGACGTTCCGTTACTCTCCTGAGCTGTACACCTACTGCATCCTTGGCTTCCCACATGAATGTCTTCGCCACCTCGCGCAATCCATCCTGTGAAGTACACGTGGCTTTGTTCGCATAATTTCCAGACGCCTCTTTGGTAACCTGGGAAATTTGCGAAGTCTTTTGCTTCCTCAGTCGGTAGCAGCGGAAGGTTCATCTCTGTTCTCAACGAGTTGACGATTTTTCCCAGCCATTCAAGATCTAATGCATCGTCATTACCATGAAGAAACACTGCAAAGCGATCGCGAGCCATTTTCAGTCGTGTCTTACCATTCCTTGAAAAAGGTGTTTGGCGCTTCGTAGCTTCTATTTGGGCCTCTAACACATGAGAGAAAAGAAAGAACTTTCTTGTCTGTTCATGTACTTGACTAAGAATTTTCAAATCCAGTTGAGGCTGCTCAAGGTACTCTTTAACATTTTCCAGCGCTTCTGTAATAATCTTCAGTAATTCATCCACCTTCAGCTGCTGTTTGAAGCTAGGGTGAGCTGTGTGTACATTTGCTAGTACCTGCTGTGTTTCTTCGGCGAGCTGAATAATCATCAAGTGACTTTTAAGCGTAAAAAGAAACAGAATATCGTGCTCACTCATTTGACGCACATCATACGAGAGTGGTTGTACAACGCGAAGGACTGTCTTTGGAAACGTCAACTTCTTCACATCATAGTTTCGATGCCTTAGATACCTTACCATAAGACGGACAGAGTTGGTAACTTCAAATGCAAGCTCCTTTACTTTTGCCTTTACATTTTCAATGTTCTTCAGAGTCCTTTTGATGAGGTTTCCATAACGATAGCTGAATGTAATCGGTGTTGAGCATCTGGGACATCGCATGAGTTGAACATCACTACCCAGTTCATGCAGCATCCACGCGTCCATCTCTTCGACCTTTATGATGTGACCACAATCAAACAGCTGCAGGCATCTTGTAGCTTCCATTTTGTTGCCACATCCATCCGTTAACATGGAAGAGAGCTTTTTAGCATGGCAAACGGCACACACAGTGGGACAGTTTTCTCCACACAGACCAATGCAAGGGTGTCGACAAGGAAGCTTCTTGGGACATGGAGCATCACATCGAGGGCGGTCGCATTCTTCCCCACAAAGATTGTTACACTGGTGATGAGGACAAATCCATGTGCATGGTTCTCTACATGTTCCGCATGGCTTTGAACAACACATCTTACATTTCTCATGAGGACATCTACGACTGCATGCACTGACACAAGGAGGACAAGGCTCACAGCACATCGCTCTGCAACGGTGCAAGCAAACGAGAAAGCGACTACATGGATTTTGGCAAATTCCGTGTGAACTCCTTTGGCCGGCAATCGCTACAAATTCCAGAACACTGATGACCACATTGCAGCTTTTCTCCACATACTGCAGGGCACTGTACATATTCTGGTATGTCCACAGCAGCGCATTTTAATCTTATGACCACATCGTAGCGTTTTGGTCACATGCACGTTGCAGCGATACTTAGTACAAGGTTCACCACACCATCCTTTGCAAAGATGTTCGCATGAGCTCTTTGGACGCAGACACGGTGCTCTGCAAATAGCGGTTTTTCTCTGGAAACATGAAAGCGATTCTTTGTGGCCGCACGGAAATGTCATTTCTATCTTTCGCATACACTTCACAGTTTCGCATGGTTGACCACAAACCCCTGTACAAGGGTGACCACAGTCTAGTTTTTCTCTTGCAACGCTTCCAACATACTACGGCTGTTGGGTCTTTATAACATGGCATTCGACGGGGATGCTTGTCTTGGCATTGGAGTTTCTTCATCACCATCTCTTCGCATTTGTAATCACTGCACTCTTCAGAGCATTTTCCTGGACAATTGTGACCGCACGGCAACTTCCGTTTACATTTGTTTGGACAAATAATTTGGGAAACGTCTTCAAAGCAAAGACAACTGAGTTTATGGTGTCCACATGCCAAGTTCTTTTCAACTCTAACAGCGCATTTGAATTTACTGCAGTCGTCACTACATCGTCCGCGGCAAGGATGCTCACAGGAAAGAACCCGTTCACAGAGAACGTCGCACAAAACCTCTTCTGGTTTCACAAAACACTTCATCTCTTTCTCATGACCACAAGATAGTATTTTTTTGACCATTGCATCACATTTTTCGTCTTCCAACCCTTTTCTGCCTTGTGAACACTCCACGCGCTTTTTGTGTCTACAGGAAAAGTGTGACATCAACCTTCTCCTGGCAATTGTACTCCTCCACTTTTTTACAACAGGGTATAATTACCACGTGTTCACATAGCAATGTTCGTGTCATCATAACCATGCAAGATAACCCTTGTATTCCAGCCGTCGCAGTAGAGCAGATAACAGACTTTGTATGTCGACATGTCATTTTGACGTCCACTTTCTTCTTGCACTTGTATTCTTCGGGTTTTGTGTGACAATGAAGAATGACTTTGTGCTTGCAAGGCAATTCTTTCTCTACTTTCTCGTTGCACAGCACATTTTGTAAGCCAGCGTTTACAGCATAGCAGTCCATGTGCTTCTTGTGTCCACATGGCAGATCGACCACAACGTTTGTCTTGCATTTGTACGTTTTGGGATTTTTGCAACAGGCTAGAGCTACTGTATGCTTGCATGGTAACGTTGCGGGTACAAAGCTTCATACATGATCTAGCTTCACAATCCTTACCACAGACGTCTCGACAAGGGTGTTCACAGATTCTGACTCGTTCGCATGGCTTTTTACAGACTAATGCAGCTGGATCCAAGGAACAGGGCATCTCAATGTTGTGCTTACATGAGGGAATTGTCATGCTTACTACAACCTTGCAATCTTTACATGGTAAACCAAAGTGGCACAGTCGTTGGCATGAATGACCTCGGTCGCACTTCTTTTGACACATTTCTTGGCAAATGGTTTTACGCGGGTCAAAGTGACATGGATGATTTGTTGATGGCCACATGGAAAGGAGCTTTTCAACCAAACGTTTGCACCGGTACGTGCTGCACTCTTCGTGACAAAGACCAGGACAATCGTGTCCACAATCCAACTCTCTACGGCATTTCTCAATACAACGTGGTAGTTGGCCCTTTTTGGGACACAAAACACGCACTCGATGCTTGCATAACAACTCAACTTCAATTGTAGTGTTACAATGACATCGTTCTTTACATTTCTTGGAACAAGGATGGTCACAATCTAGAACTTTGTTGCAGTCGCTGTTACAGTCACTAAAACTTTGGGATCTCTGAAACACGGAAAATCCTTTGTATGACCACAAGGAAGGGTTTTACTGCAGATAACTTTGCAACGCCTGGTGCATGGTTTACCACATTACATCATCACATCTGTGTTCACAGTCAAGAGTTTTTTCGCATTTGACTTGACAGAGAAAGGTTTCGGGGTCAATACAACACCGCATTGTCTGTTCGTGACCGCATCGAGGAATCGTTTTCATCATAGGACGTGCACAGAAACAGTCTCTCGGATGATGGCACCTCTTTTGACACTGATGTTCATTAGGACAGCTAGTCAAACACGGCTTTGGACATTGACCTTGTTCGTGATATTCATCTGTAGAATGACACGCCCTGTCGCACGCATGGCCACAATCAAGACGTTCTCCACAGACCTTGTCGCAACCACCAAGGGGGAAGTTCTGGAAGTCACTCCAATGTTTTACTTCGTTGACATTGCTGTGCCTCTTGCAAACCAGAGCTAAGGTTTGACCGATTGCCTTCGTTGTTTCTAAATCATCGCAAATCTCCTTCCACAGCATGCATTGGCTTTTGAGAAGTGTAAAGTTCCCGATGCAATAAAATCCTTGACGAGCTCTTGATAATGCAACGCATATTCTGTTTGAATCCTTTAAGAATCCTATTTTAATGTTGCTTCTTACCAACGAGAGCAGGATGATGTCGTTTTCTTCACCCTGAAAGTTGTCAACAACGCAAATCTTAATCCCTTGGAACTCACTTCTTGGCATTTTGTTCTTGAGCTCTAAAAGCTGGCCTGTATACATGGTGAGAATTGTGATTTGCTCTTGCTTGTAACCTTGCAGCAATAGGTAACGGCAGAGGGCTACCAGGAAGCCTGCCTCGTGTGGATTGGAGAAACTTTGTAGACCGCCAACCAGGATCTCGGGCTGGCAGTGATCAATAAAGAACATGTTGTGTTTTAGTCCAGAGATGTCATCAAACTTGCATACGGACTCGTGGTCCACGATCTCGTGTTCGTAAATTCTCTTAGTCAGGGCAGCAATCTCAGGACGCATGCGATGCTGAATACAAAGCCGTTTGCAGTCCTGCTGTTTAACACCATTCGCTCGAACAGTGAGATCTCTAGATTGTATTTTTGGGCTAACTCATAAACGGTTGCTTTCGGACGAAGCTGTTTGTGGTCGCCAATCAGAATTGTATGTTTTGTGTTGCGCGAAAGAGAAGTGATGATGTGGGCTTCCATGACCTCAGCAGCCTCTTCGATGATAACAATTTGGGGGGCTATTCTCTGAAGCATTGAGTGGTATCTGGCAGCACCGCTAGTTGTCATTCAACGACTGTTGCACGGCGTATGACCTCTTCCTCCTCTTCAGCAGTAACATCTTCCCATTCAGCACAAAGCTCTTCGTGTTTTTGTTCACCTCTTTGAACCTCTATTCTTTGGCGTTCACGGTAGCATTCGACCCAGTTGAGATACAATCTGAGTCGATCTTTTGCTGACAACTCCCAGATGTTTGCCACCACTTTTGCTTCGTCATCAGACATCATTGTTGAATTCTGCAAACGCGTTTTTAAATTGCTGATATTTTCTGTAAGATTTGTTGTCGAAGTTTCAGCCGTAGTTTTCCTTTGGATTTTTTCACTGTCACTCAGTTGACCTTTTTTGTTATCATCTTTGGTCACTTTTTGCCAAACAAATTGATTAGATTTCTCCGTAAGTTGCCTCTGCCAATTGTTTGTTTTCTTCGATGATCTCTCCTTCATATTCTTCTTGATTTTTCTTCTTCATGTAATTGTTGTGATACCACTAATGTGTATTCTTCATCGCCCTCAATGCATCTTTCATTCTGTATCCGCATAGCTTCGTCTTCCACTGCGATAGTCAGTTCATCAGTTTCCAGATCTCTTTCAATAACGAAGTCTGACAATTGACTTTGCTCCATGAGGTGTTCTGTAGCTGCAGCTACTGGTGCGTCTCTTTCCTCAAGAGAAACGGACAAATGTAAGTCATCTTGTAATGTATGGCTATTGGATGAAACATTCTCAAGCCCCGATTGCTCCCAGCCCTCAGATGACCCTTTTAGAATTAAAGGGTTGTCCATTGATTTTGTTGATTGGCTTTGGTCTGATTCACCGATGGACATCGTGTCCGTATCTCTTGTTTCAACTCCTTTTGTTGCATTCTCTTTGGGACTGTCTTTGTTGATTGTTCATCAGAACCTACCTCGTCGTCTTCAAAATGGCCACTAGTGGTACTTAAACCAAATGCTGGAACAGGATCAAGGTAACGATCGTCAACTTCGTCCACTGCACCGTCTTGCAGAAGGATAGATCCATCTTGGCTCTCATCCGTCTCACTTTTCTTTGACACCTTCGTGCGTTGGTTCAGATGATTCATCTGCTTGTTGTTGCACAGCCACAATTTGAAGGTGTTGGGAGATGCCCGACATTCGGCTGCTGCGTTTGGTGGAAAGACCGCTTCGTACAATTGATCTGTATGTTGTATGTTCATGTAGCCTTCCAAATGTTTAAATTCCAACAACAACTCATTGTCTGCTTTGGCAAGAACGGCCTTACAGGCTTTTATTTCCCCTTCATTTTTCTTCATTTTATCCTGTATTGAAAAGCGATGGTTATACCTTCTGTACCTTTTCGTAAAAAGCTTTAAATTGCAATCTTCCAATTGCTCACTTTTGCATCTTCCCCCTACTCGAATGATCTCTCTCTTTGGTAGAAATTCCAACACCTTTTCAAGGAACTGATCCAGAGCGTGGTTTGTGTAGCAAACCATTAGCATTGGTGATATTTTATGGGGGTCCCACTGTGTTCGGTTCTCGAGCCAACATCGCACAATCTTGGCTCCGACGTACGTCTTTCCTGTCCCTGGTGGGCCTTGGATGACAGAAAACTCAGTCGTAATTGCTGTTCGTAATGCCTCGAGCTGCGAACGGTTCAAACGAAGCGTCTCGACCAATGGCCAAGCCTCCGATTTGAGAACGGGTACTCTAGTGGCTTTTGCTGCAAACGGTACATCAAGGGCCTTGCTAAGATCATAACATACTGGATCTTGGTCATCCTCGCGTCGTAGATACTCTGGTGGTTCCACTTCGGCACTACACTCAACCAAGTACTTTGTGAAAGGCAAGCTGTCTTTGTCCAAACCTTTGAGCCCTTTAAGGACGTGACGATAGGCCTCAAAATAAGCAGGTGACTCAACCATCTGGTATTCCTGTTGACGCTTTTCGATATCAAAAATGTTTTGTTCCTCAAGGAATCGAATGTCAAATCTACCTTTCTGCAGGTCCTTTGGGTCTCGATTAGCCACCGTGGCAAAAAGTATTGTTTCGAAGTTGTCTTTTGAAAGGCACAGGAATGAACCAAAGATGAGCCTTTTTGAGTGCGCCCATTTTGTCATACCGAATTTGGAAACATCAAATTGAACCTTGTAATTAATTCCAGACAACGTGAATTCCTTGCCATGAATGCGTACTCCTTGGTAGCATTTCATCAACTGATTGCGTTGTCCTCTCGGAATGTGGTGAGTAATTTCATAGATGCCTTCTCTTAATGGCTCAAGGAAATCCTCTCGGAGCAATCGGAACTGCACATCAAGGTAGTGCTCGACATCTTGATATCGTCCCTTTTTAATGTTCTTACGTAAGAAGGGCCGTTCATGAGACTTGATTTCTTTGTCCGTTGGACGTATGGGAATGTCTCTAAAATCGTTTGGCGGTTTTTGCCCTGTTTTGTTGGTGTAACGTCTTCCATGTTTTTCTCTTTCTGCCTTGATGATGTCATCTCTTACTTGTTTGAAATCGTCCAATTGTTTCTTCAACTCATCTTTTCTATCGATGTTTGACTGATCCAAGGTTTGTTTCAGTTGATCGTAAGGCGGGTCAGCATAAGAACTCGGCAAGTGCTTCAAGTACCTCTTGAATACTTTGATTAACCATTCAATGAGTCGTCGTTGAGACTCTGGATCATTTATTGCCGTTGCTGCTTGAACACGATCAAGTAAGTATGGAATTTTGGAACTAAAAAACGCTGAACCTTTAAGCGCAGCTAGAATTTTGTTCGTCTTCTCGTTCGGTGGCGCATCGCAGACAATTGCTAATGTGCAAGTGAGGTCGAAGATGAAGTCATCACTGTTGTGTTGCTCCTCTTCTGATTTTAGAAAGTCGTTAAAACGATTCATGCTCCCATTTAACTTGTAGACCACCTCAGTGCAATCCTTTTCTTTCAAGGTCTTGAGATCCAGGACGTTACTTTGTCTGGGAAATGATTTCTTTTCAACGTCCTTATGTGGTCTACACGCTGGAGGCTGTGTTTTATGTTGTGTTGCTGACTTTATATTTCTGTTCGCTGGATTAACCTTTCCTGATCGTTGGCTTTGGTTTTTACCTGTATCATAGGAAATAACCATTCCGGCATAAATCTTCCTCTTCAAACAAATTTGAACAGTAATTCATCATTTCCAACTTGCACCAATTGTCTGTTACTTTACTCACCTGGAGGTTTTCCTCTGCCAGCTGCTGACATCAGTGGTGTGCCTTTGTCACCTTCCCGTGATGCTCCTCTACCACGCCCTTTAGGTGGTGTCAGTGGTGTGCCTTTGTCACCTTCCCGTGATGCTCCCTTACCACGCCCTTTATGTGGTGTCAGTGGTGTGCCTTTCTCACCTTCCCGTGATGCTCCTCTACCACGCCCTTTAGGTGGTGTCAGTGGTGTGCCTTTGTCACCTTCCCGTGATGCTCCTCTACCACGCCCTTTAGGATGTTGTCTATTCTGATTGTGAAAGTTTCCACCTTAAATGAAAGACGAATTGTGCTTAATTTCTCAATGAAGTACCGTTTTGAGAACTAAAACCACACGTCAAATGCTGCAAAAAGACCAAAATAACCATATTCCTTGAAATGATTTCTAAATCATATATGTACGTGTGTGTTTTAGTCAGTTTATGCTGGTTATTTATTATTAGTGAGAAAAGACGGAGAATGATTAATCCGCTTCACTGAGCTAGAAAGTTGTGTTGGTAATGAATTGTTGTTGTTGTTGTTGTTGTTGTTGTTTAACTTAACTCTAGTAAACACGGTAGTAATGAAGTGGTAGTAAAGCCTTTCAAAGCCTAGTGGCTCAACCGGCCGGCGCCAATTTCTAGCTAGCGGCTAACAGTATGGCTACTCCCCCTGGATTTGATGCTTGTCCAACGCCAGGTTACCCCCCCAGCATTTTGTCAAGTTGCCGTAACATTTCACACTGGTACCCATTTATACACCTGAGCGAAGAGAGGTGTCTTGTCCAAGAACACAACACAATGACCCCGGCCAGCGTGCTAACCATTAGGCCAACGCATCTCCCACAAAGTAGTAGTAAGCTTTTCTTCAAGGAAAATAGTGTCTGTTTTGGTTGATCCTCGTACACATACCCGAAAAATTTTCTGGGCGCAGGATTTCGTCCCAGATCATAAGTTCAGTTACGTACCTGAAGTGCGTCTACTTGTAGAAGGTCCAGTTGCACTTTGCAATTCCGGAGATTGACTTTTCGGTGTTATCGTCTTTTTCGTTCCTCCTTTGTTTGGTTCCAACGTTGCTCCACGATCTGAAAATATATTATATTTAATCATCAATGGCGTTCCCACAGGCCGTGCAGTGATGTCATTCGGTGCTACTGTAACCGCGTCATACGTACTAACCATGCAATTATTTCTAAATCGAACAGTGCTTGGATGGGATTTTACGCTAACGATATCATTACAGCGAGTGATCTGCATCTAATTTCTCATTGAAACATCAAGTCTAGAGAATAAAGTTATTGATCACCAGGGGAAAATGTCTTCCATTTTCTCCCAACTAGTGCTACAGAAAATGTATGGGCGATTGGAAACCTGTAAGGAGAATTTGTATGACTCCACTCACCTGGATTAGCTTTTCCTTTTTCATTTGATGACGCTTGTTGTTTGCCTTTGTAACTTCCCGTTGCTTCCCTCTCCGCCAGTGGTCTCTCCGATCTATATTCTGTTTCACAGGATTGCCTTATTAAAATAAAGAAAAAAGTAAATAAATACGAACATGTTTTGAGATGTCTTTGGTGAGAGAACAATTATCAACGAGGAAGAGATCTTCGCAGTTACGTAGCAACTTATGCATGTGGGCAAAGAAAACCTGAAAAAAATGTCAGGCTTCAAAGGGATTTTAAAGCGTGACCTTTAATTAATTTGTAGGCGTAACTTAGGTTACGACCCAAATAACGGCTGCAAAAGAGAATATGATCTTCGATTCCAGTGTAAATGCTCTTTCACAGAGCGGTGAAGTCACTGAGAGCTCAGTGGTCATTATTTAAATTACCTACCTTCTGAACTGCGTTTACTTGTTATTTCGTCAGCGGATGTTCCACAAGCGCCTGGTGATTTCGAAATTCGAGTCCCTTGTCTTCCTGGTGTTGTCCTTTCTTGCAGTTTTTCCTGCTTTGGTTCAGATGTTTCTCCGGAATCTAACAGATGGAAAATATTTATGTTTAGCCAAAAGAAGTGTAGCAATTAAACCAATTTTACTGAAGAAAGTGTAAACCTGTCGCACCTAATCTATAGCTTGAAAATCTTATTGAGATCCACACCTCCCTAGACGGTTAATTCCAAATTGTATTTTTCTTGCTGAAATGATTGTTTTGACCGCTTAGATGGAAATGCTCTCGTAACCAACTACAACGCGCATTTGACATCCAGTGAGATTTCATACGAAGTTTATTTCAGGGTGCTTTTTACATGTAAAATAGTTATTTTTGTCTGTTCATAAGAGATTGTAATTCTTGGTATTTATTTACCTCTTTATGTATTTATTTACAGTTATTTACTAAACAAAATTTAGGTAACCTTTTGAGTCGTTCCCAGGCCTTTCCATTTTATCGAGCTTCTTTCCTTGTCCTTTCTGCGAGGACATGGTGCTGAGTAGAAAAACACAAATGTATTATCAATAAAGCCACGACCAAACGTGGATGGGTGTTGCTGGAGTTGGTTCTCATGAGAGGTTTTTTTTTAATTCTCATCGACTATCATCATCTCGGGCTAAACGAGAGCGAGAGTCGTCGACGACTCTCGAGAAAAATATGAGCAAGAATAATTATACAGTTATACAGTGTCCAAACTTGTATCATAGAGAGTGCATGAGAGTTTCAGGCCAAACGAGAGCGAGAGTCTGAACTCTCAACAATTCTCCGACCATGCAGGAAATTACCTGAAGAGTTGATTTGTCCAATTGGAAAAAAGCATCAGTACTACAAACATTTTTAGATCGCGCTTGTGGTCAGCAGATTATATGTATAGGAAATCGTATGAACGCGAGTGCAATTCGTGATTTATGGGCACTCGTGATGTTTTGAAAGTTCTCAAAATTGCACGAGCCTTTAGGCGAGTGCAATTTGAGAACTTTCAAAACATCACGAGTGACCATAAATCACTAATTGCACGAGCAGTTCATACGATTTTTTGTTTATAATATTCTCAACAAAATTTTGCTGTGGCCATCACGCTACTCTGCACACAAAACGCTTCACTAGTTTCCAAAGTGCTCACATGTTTTATTTGAACGCGCAGGCAAACCAAACGGGAACTTTTTGAAAGAATTACAGTACTATAGTTTAGAAAATATTTAACCATTAACTTGAAAGCTTATTTCAATTCCATTAAGCGGCAAAAACGTCTCTACTTGTCCGGTACCGTTTATCACAATTCCGTATTGCACTCTATAACCTATTTATGCATTCGTCATTGACCAATCAGAAGCTCCATATTTTGTTGAGTATATTATAAGACGTATTATTATACGACATGGCATTTTAGAGTGCGTATTACGCACAAAGACGAGAGCAGATATGAGACCGTATTACACGGGTCTCAGTCCCCCTGACCGCGCGCTACGGAAAACACTGTTTAAAGCCTATATTTAGGAAAGATATTATGTCGTATAATAAACAATTTATTCAGCGGAAAGTTGTGTAATACGGCTGGGCATTTTTACTCGTCAGTGTTTATTTTTTCTCGCCTAAAGGCTCGAAAAAATAAAACTGACTCGTAAAAATACCCAGCCGTATTACACAACTTTCCGCTGAATAACCTCTATTTACTGAGCAACAGCCCTCTAATTTATTATTATTTTAATAGTACATTATTTATTTTTTGTGTAATAATTTTCCTAAACTAAAAGTAAGTGCGTCCTTTTAACATCCCATTTCAACAGCTTGCAAATGTTACGTCAGAATGCGATAGTGTTTCTGTTTTAGTTTCTGTGAACCAGTCGACAATATTGTTACAAAACAAATCGTAACTGATAAGATACATCCTTTAAGCTCTCCGTGATTGCAGAAATTGACCTTTTAAATTTCACTATCGGGTGTCACACCTTTCTCATAGCTTTGGTGAAATACCGTCATTACATGTCTGTTGCTGACCATTGAGTTACATACAGGGGTAAAAAAGGTTTGGCAAATTTTCTATATACAGACAAAATGTGTTTAAGGTTGGTTTTCTTATGATCGCTGGACTGTAGCCTTGTGGGTACGAAATCTCTCCCAGAGTAATTTCGTCTTTCTCTGAAAGCTAATGCAAGCATGCACAGGTCACCCACAGTCTGGGGAATAAGTACCAGTGTTGATGGCAAGATTCCGTCTCCGAGACGGGACTGAACGCACGATTGTCATCCCGACGTTGCTAAGCAACATGACGTATTATCATTGCGCTATGTTGGCGTGACAATGTTCTGAGTACTCGTGACTGCGCGGCTCGCGCTGTTTCTTGATTGGATAACAAAAATCGGAAAATATTCGAGTGGTTCAACGAAGATTTGCCAAAACGGCTCTTGTTCCCCCGACTGTCCAAGCTCTCTGTAAGTGTAGCAGAAAGAAACCAGTCTCTTTCTTTCGTTCGTATTATTGTGAGTTCACTGCCTTTGTCGTTTGAAGGGTTTGAAGCGATTTTGAGCGAGAGTTTTCCTTAACGATGTTTCGCTGTAATGTAGTAAAATCGTGTATAGGATCACCTGCCAATGTTTGCGAAATGGGTAAATCGTACAGCTGAATGTATCACAGTAAAGTATACACAGCGAGACATCGATAAAAAAGCAACAACAAACAACTTTATGTAAAAAAATGTGCAAAAATCTCGCTCAAAATCGCTTCAAGCCTTTTAAAACTACAACTACAACTATTGTCTACTCACTTTAGTGAATAGACAATAATAATAATTGAACGAAAGTTTCGTTTTATATTTCTTTTGACTACACTTATAAGAGAGCTCGGGTGACCTATGATGATATTAGGCCATGCATGAATGAAATAATTATGTTCTGTTGTTCAATCTGGGTCGAATTTCCTCGCGATCGAGCGATCACCAGCGAACAGTCAGCGATGATCACATAGTAGAAACCAGCCTGGACTGTTGTTAGAACGAATTCAGCTGCCGTGAACAAATATGATGCGGTTTCACGAGTCACTTCCGTATGCAAAATCAACTATAAGATTTAATACGCGCGCTAGGACTTCTGTTGCAAACCTCACGGATTGCAACTTGAATTTCCATTCAAATAAAATCACGATCAACTCTGTGTCCTTTTATCTCATTATCAATTATACTCCTTATTTAGCACTGAATATTTCTTTCTAACCAAACTTCAATTTGTTTCCTTCCTTCTGTCATATGACTAGCGTCTGTACACATGATGTGTTTGGCGTGGCATTGTACTAGTATGGATTCCGCCGCTGATTCTCAGCTTCATTCGTCATGACAGTGTCATGATGACAAATCTTGGGAGATGCTTGATTATAAAAATGTTGTTACAGTCGAAGCTCTCTGAGCGGACACTCTCGTAAGCGGACAACTCTACTTTTTAATACGGCCGCCTTGACAAAACCCCGTTCTGTATTTACACATTCCCGTAAGCGGCCAGCTTCAGTTGCGGACACTTTCCAGTGCTTCCCGAGGGTGTTCGCTTACGAGAGCTTCGACTGTAGTTTTCTTTTCTATCCAAGGCGTGTGTCAAGCCCATCGCTTCAAGAAGTTGAAATGGCCGTGAAAGTATTTATTCGGTTGCGAGTTTTGATCGAGCTGCTGTTCAAGTTCGTTGCACTATGTAACTTATGTCATCAGTCACAATTTGTAACTTGTAACAACTTCATTCCACGTTTAGTACAGCGAAACAGTTCCTCTATAGAGTATTACCCCCTGTTCGATTAAGATATTACTGCTGATCGATTCAACAGTCTCGCTATAAGGAAATGAAATAACAAAATGTCTTCTCTTACCTGTCCAAGCACTCAAGGAAGTGCTGTCCACGATTCCGAGAACGGAGATGATTTCTTTCTTGCTTGCGTTGATTTATTTTCCACGAAAGGGAGCTTCGTGAAGGATTTCGTCGCTTCTCTCACCGAAACAAAGACCTTGTACTCAATTGTTAACTTAATTGATTCGGTTTCGGATTCCTGGAAAAATTGTTTTGTCTGAAACGATATTTAGGAAATAAGGTAAAAATGGATTGGACAGCGGAAAATGGGAAGTGGACTGGATATCGTGTTTTCAGTACACTCTGATTGGAAAGGAAAAAATTCGTTGAAGAGATGAATAGGAAATAGTTGGCTTTTCAGTGCAGTTTACTACTTCTTTTTACTGTCGATTAAAAAGGCCAAATGTTCCAACAAAACTGCTTGGTATATTTTAAAGGGGAAGTATCACTGGGATTTAGTGTCATTTCAAAAACTAAAAAACGTTTTTGTATTAACAGCAACCTAAACATAATGGTCAGTTTTGTTATAAATTACCACCCTAATGAACTAAAACTGTGGATGAGTGTCTCTGGCCATAGATGGACTGGTCAAAATGGATTTCAATTTGAAAAAACTTGGGCTATTTATTTTCAAGTTCTCGTATTTTTGTTTCTAAAATGCGCCAGAATAGAACATGATTTGTTCCTCTGTCACGAATTCGGTTGATTTCTTTCTCTTGGTGTTCTAGAATTATTTTTTAAACAAGTATAAAGGTATCGTAGCACAGTTTTGACCAAAAAAGGTCAAAATCCCCGTGATACTTCCCCTTTAAGTCTTTGTGGGACTAATGAGTTAAGTTCTATCATTCTTTATTCCTTGCATGTTGCAGATGTTTATCGATGCCGGCCGGAGACATTATTTGACTCTTCCTTTTGAAGACCAATTTCTTCAAGAGAACACAAACATAAATAAAGAAAACCCTCAAGAAACGCTCCTCTACACAACATAAGAAGAGGTAAGGGTATAATACTGATACTCTTGCTTGAAGTGTCATGGAAGTGTTATGATAAGCAGACAACACAATGTTTATAACCGGTCTTTCAGGGTCACCCTAGTTTGTCCTTTGATCTGGTTTGCCAGCTGGGTTTACTCGGCTACACAGAAACAACGTTTTGCTGGTTAACATACGTTGTCCTGACTGTTTGCAAAACTGTACTAACGATAGGTACTGAAACTCATCGAAAGCAAAAGAAACTCGTTCTGTTTCTCTGTTCTGCTTCTTTGCGGGGCACGTTTCCTTCAGGCTTCGAATCGCTTTGTGTTCACTTTCTTGAAGAGCATCTGGCGCCTTTTGTTAGTCATAGTTTACCAGCTTTCTGTTTGCGCCAGGTAGTTGTTGACATTGGTTCATATGTGTGTGTTCTAAGTACACCACACCAGCTTTCAAGTGTAAGTCGTTGATTAGTATTGGGACTCGACTTATCCACTACGTTGAATTCAAACCAAAAACCAACAAAATGGGGTACCGGACTAACAAAGGAGGATCAAACTAAACTTGACAACAACTAAACGATCACTTTTGAGATTTAATCGAATCAATCATATCAAAAATCAGGAACTAAAAACAATCATCTCACAAACTTGACTCTAACGTTAGGTGACTTTCACTCTGGTTATTGAAAGTCTTGAAACACCAAGACTACTGTCACTCGGGCGAACACACTAGACGAGCTACTGAGCAATATTACTAGGTTCAAACTATTTTATCGTAAGACCGCAAGTATACTCAAACCGGGGGAACTGTGATATACAAGTGACGGGGGTCATCGTCGGAAAAAAGGAACCCCTAAAAGGTACCAGAATCTCGTTTTGTGGGTGTGGCTCGAATACATTTTAACCCCTAAGAGGTACAAATTCTAAGACAAAACTAGTTCCTGCCATATTTTTTTTCAGGCTTAATACCCCAAAAAAGAACTGGGATAACTAATTCTGGTCATTTTACATTTAAACACCCTAAGCGGTACCAAACTACGATTTTTCACCCCTAAAAGGTACGACGATCACCCCCATCACTTTTATATCGGATTACCAGGTATTCAAACGGACATTGGGATCATCTTCTCTGCTGTGCATGTGTGCGCGTGACTAATAAGATGGTCTACGATCGTTATGTATGTAAATCGCCTCAGGGCTATTTAAAAGTCTGTATCGGCACGCATAAATTATCCTCTGCGTCTGATATACTGTTGTGAAGACTGGGAGCGAGTTGAGACGATGGACGTATTTTTGGTCAAATGGTTGCAAAGCCAACTGAAACAAATCATAGTTCCACTCATGCGATTTTTCCCGCGCTTTTCGCAGGATAGCTGTTTCTGCTTCAAGCGCTTCTGAGTTCGGGTCGTCACGCAACGCTTCTTCACGACCCAAATAATGGCTGCGAAGAGGAGTCTAGTTTTGCATTTGCTGAGCTATCTGATTGGCTAACAAAGAAGTGTGCAATGTACTTTAACCAATCAACAAACAAAAAAACAAATATATTTTCAATCAATCAGTCGTTATTTACCCGAAACGTCTAGATCTGTAATTTATGAATGAAAGTTCTACACAGCAACACGCATTATTCAACTATTACAATACTTCCTCTAAACAATCTAATTAATACTTAATGCTTAACAATTCAGTTAATAACAAGTAATAATTAACACTTATTATTTAAACGTAATTGCCTGTAATTATTTCCTACGGTATGAGAACGGATGTACTGATCGCAAGTATTAGAGCGGTTTCCATTTGAGTGTCGTAAGGGTCGTAAAACCAAAACCAAAGCAATTATAATGGCCAATCACAACAAGAGTAAACAACACAACACGCGCCAAGCGCGGGAAAACGGGTCGCGATTGGTTTTGGTTTTGCATCTGATTGGTTGAGTAGGTAACGCGAGTTTTTTAAACCAATCACAGAACGTAGTAAACCAAAACCAAAGCAAATCAGGCTTACTTTCGGCACTCCGATAGAAAACTGCTCTAAAAGGGAACACGGATTGTTAAGTATAATACAGTAAAAACCCGCGTATAAGAAACTGCGGATTAAGAACCTGCAGGCTGAAATTTAGCAAATTAAACCCCCACTTCAGCCTGACAAATGAAGCAGGTTCTTATTTGGAAACATTGGTAAAACCCAGAAAACACAGGCTTAGACCAAAATGTGCTTTGGTGGTCCATAAACTGCCCAATCACAGACATACGACATTTGGGTTATTATACAAAGTTTAGTTTGTTGTCTTACCTAGGGACTAATTTGTTAATAATTAGGCCTGAAGATCAATGTTTTACTTTCTATAAAATAGAATTAAGAGGATGCACCCATATTAAATTACTTTTATGGCCAACAGCCAGCAGTATTTAGACTATTTACCCTGTCAAAAATAAGAACCTATTTAAGAACCTAAACGAGCCTGATTTCTCACAAGACATCCAATATATAAGAACCATTTCAGCCTGCCTTTGAAAAATAGGGGTTCTTATACGCGGGTTTTACTATTTAACTTTAAATATTGTATCCATTTGTTTCTATCCTCACTACTTAGCTTTATTAGCCCCTGATCATATAAAGGTTAGTTTTGTCTAACCGAAATATTGGACCAAATCAAATCTATTAACACATTTCAAGCTGCATTTTTGTTTTAACTTTGTTTATATTTACAAACGATTAACTTGAAACTTTTTTAGGCTAAATGTTTCTTCAAGATGTCGTGCCATCCGTGACGTAACTACAATTGAAATTAGGCTTACACTAACATACTAAAAGAAACTGAAGATAAACGAACCCGGCTTACTTTCATGACAGTTAATCATCGTTTGCACTTTAGTTTAAGATCCTTAACAATATATTTCTTTTTTGTAGTATCAGATACTCTCGCCTACAGAGATAATAACACTAAAAATACGAGATTCAGTTAAAAAAAAGAAGAAAACAGGACTTGACAATCATAAGGATCCTTGTCCGAACTAAGTATCATTGAGTGATTATTTCAAAGTTTGTAGAAAGCAAATGTCATTTCGCTGTATTTTCTTATAAAGTTAGATGCTTTAGTGTCTTTCTTGCTTTTCGCCTAAAATAATCAGTGTTCGTTTTAGTCACCTCTTAAAGTCTGACTTCATCTATTTCACCGACTGCACGTAGTATGGCCATAAACGGCAGTTTGTTCTTCTTAAACTCGTATTCATCGTCTTTTCTTCGCAAACCCTTGCTTTATGGCAGTCTCCTCCGCTGGAAACTCTGGATTTGGCCATTGGGAATCTGGGGACGAGAAAGAGAAAAAATGGGGGAGGGGGGGGGAGGCTGTGTGTGCATGAGCTGAAGGAAGGAAATGAACTAGTAGAACAGAAGGCCACCTCTGCTTCGCTTCACCTCTGTACTCTGTGTACAGAGTTGCGCCATCAGCACGAACGTCTGGCAGTCACGCACAGTGGGCATAAGGCTGCTGGTGTCACGCAGTCCACCAGGGAATGACACTCTATGACAAACGTCTATGGCACCCTCCAGCTCTGTTTGCGATGTGTACTGTCGTGCTGTCACTTCAGGGTTGGTCTTGCCCGGCCAGGCGATGATTGGAATCGATTCGAGGCATTGTGCAACGCCATCGACATCATCGAGACTGACTGTCAACTAACAGCAGGCCTTTTTAGTCCAAAATGCCTGATGAGTTCTCGCTCAGTGACCTTCCTTTTTTTTTGGCGTGTTGTCGAATTGTTCGATTTTCTGTGCATCCTGTCGTCCTAGAGAACTCCTGAGCTCGATATAACGTAACATATCGAACTACAGGTCGTATGACTATTGACATGCCACATCCTTACTCGGGTTTAGTTAACGTTTCATTCTCGGATTCATCCATTCTCCACCCTAGAGCCTTCGGTCTCTTGATTGACGTGAAGGGCTCTTCTCTCCGCCAGTCGCGCAAAAAAGCCGCCATTCATCTTCATCTTCATATACATCTACATCTTCATCTTCATCTTCTCCTACCGACGTTCCGTTACTTTCCTGAGCTGTACACCTACTGCATCCTTGGCTTCCCACTTGAATGTCTTCGCCACCTCGCACAATCCATCCTGTGAAGTACACGTGGCTTTGTTCGCATAATTTCCAGACGCCTCTTGGTACCCTGGAAAATTTGCGAAAACTTTTGCTTCCTCAGTCGGTAGCAGTGGAAGGTTCACCTCTGTTCTCAACGAGTTGACGATTTTTCCCAGCCATTCGAGATCTAGAGCATCATCGTTACCCTGAAGAAACACTGCAAACCGGTCGCGAGCCAACTTCAGTCGAGTTTCAGCAATGCTTGATAAAGGAATGTGATGCATCATAGCCTTTCGTTGGGCCTCTAAAACGTGAGAGAAAAGAAAGAACTTTCTTGTCTGTTCATGTACTTGACTTAGAGTTTTCAAATTAAGTAGAGGTTTTTCAAGGTATTCTTTGATCTTTTCCAATGCATCGTTGGTGACGTTCCATAGTTCGTCCACCTCCAGCTGCTGTTGGAAGCTTGCTTGAAGTCTACGAACATTCCGTGTGGTACGTAGTACTTGATCTGTTCGTTGTGCCTGCTGAAGAATCGTTAGGTGATTTTTCAGTGTGAACAAAAAAAGAACACCGTGCTCATGCGCATGACGCAAATCGAACCGGTACAATGTCCTTTGTAATGGTTGTACAACGCTGAGGACTGTTGATGGAAACTTCAGCTTCGTCAAATACTTCACATGGTTTAAATCCTTTCCCATGACACTGACGGAGTTGGTAACGTCATTTACAAGGTCTTGTATATGTGTCTTTACATTCTCGATGTTCGTGAGTGTCCTTTTGATGATATTTCCATAACGATAGTTGAATGTTATTGATGTAGAACACTTTGGGCATCGCATGAGTTGAACGTCGTCACCCAGTTCACGCAGCATCCACGCATCCATCTCTTCAACCTTTATGATGTGACCACAGTCGAAAAGTTGAACACATTTTGTAGCTTTGCTTCCACGTCCATCCGCTAACATGGGAGAGAGCTTTTTAGCGTGGCAAACGGCACACACAGTGGGACAGTTTTCTCCACACAAACCAATACACGGGTGACGGCAAGGGAGCTTTTTGGGACATGGGGCATTACAGCGAGGACGGTCGCATTCTTCTCCACAGAGATTATTGCACTGGTAATGGGGACAACTCCAAGTGCACGGTTCTGTGCACACTTGACACAACTGTGAGCAGCGTTTTTTGCACTTTCCATGAGGGCATCGTCGCCCGCATTTCCTGTCACAGGGAGGGCAAGGCTCACTACATGTGGCTTTACAACGGTGCGAACAAACGCGTAATCGACCACATGGATGTTGGCACAATTTATGTGAACCCATTTGGTGACAATCGTAACATGTTCCAGAACACTGGTGACCACATTCGAACTTTGCTCCACATGCAGCAGGGCATTGTACGATATCAGGAGAGTAACTACAAGGCATTTTAATCTTATGACCACACGAAAGAGTCTTCCCCACAGCCACATCACAGGGATATTTAGAGCAATCTTCTCCGCAGAACCCTTTACAAATATGTTTGCATGAGCTCTTTCGACGCCGACAGGGAGCCATGCAGGTAGCGACTTTACTTTGAAAGCACTGAAAT
Organism: Desmophyllum pertusum; assembly: GCA_029204205.1. Taxonomy (NCBI): domain Eukaryota; kingdom Metazoa; phylum Cnidaria; class Anthozoa; order Scleractinia; family Caryophylliidae; genus Desmophyllum; species Desmophyllum pertusum. The sequence continues at coordinate 2,066,057 of MU825883.1, read as the reverse complement.
GGTTCACTGTGACCGCAAGGAAAACGTTTCTCCACTCTTCGCATGCACCTCATACTTTCACACTCTTGACTACAAAGCCCCGGACAGGGGTGACCACATTCTAGATTTCTGTTGCACCGCTCCTGGCAGGTTACGCTGTTGGGATCGCCACTGCAAGCCATTTTGAGGGAGTGGTTTCCTGCACAACCGAGATGCTTGACCACCATCTTTCGGCATTTGAACTGGTTGCACTGCTCAGAGCATTTACCAGGACATATGTGACTGCAGGGCAACTTCCGCGTGCATTTATTTGCACAAACAATCTGGGATACATCGTCAGAGCAAAGACACCTGACTTTATGGGATCCACAAGCTAAATCCTTTTGAACTCCGACAGCACATTTGAAACTAGTACAGTCATCGCCACATTTTTGGGGACAAGGGTGTTCACATGGAAGAACGCGATCACAAGGCGCATCACAAAATACATTCCCTGGATGATCTGAACACATCATCTCCTTTTCATGACCACAAAGTAATTTTCTCGTCACCTTAGTATCACATGTTTCGTCTTGCAGGCCATCTCTCACTCTGGAACATGTTATGAGCTTCTTGTGTGTACAGGAAAGGATGATTTCAACCTCCTTCTGGCAACAGTACTCCTCGGGATTTCTATAACACGGAAGAGTCGCCTCGTGTCCGCATGGTAGGCTTCGTTGTATCTTAACCATGCAAGAAACATTTTGCAAGTCTGTGGTCACAGTGGAGCAGATGACAGACTTCATATGTCCACATGGCAGTTTGACATGGACTTTCTCTTTGCAGTCGTACTCTGCGGGATTTTTGTGACAGGGAAGTTTGATTATATGTTTACAACGAAGTTCTTTCTCTACTATCTCGTTGCACAATATATTTTCTTTGCCGGCCTTCGCAACATGGCAGACCAAGGACTTTTCATGTCCACATGAAAGATGAACCTCAACCCTTTTCTTGCAATCGTACGTTTCCGGATTCTTGTGACAGGGTAAACTCACCACGTGACCACATGGTAAAGTTCTAGCTACCAGCTTCTTGCACGACAGAGCTTCGCAGTTCGTACTACAAATGTCTTCACAAGGATGTCCACAGGCTCGCACTCTCTCACATGGCCTTTTACATCTTAGTGCAGTTGGATCTACGTGACAGGGCATCTCAATGTCGTGTCCACATGAGGGAGGTGTCATGTTAACTGCTACCATGCAATCACCACATGACAAACCAAAGTGGCACCGTTTTTGGCATGCATGACCTCTCTCACACTTCTTTTGACACAATTCTTCACATTGAACCTCTTGGCACACACAGCCGCACACAGATGAACACTTGTGTCCGCAATCCAGCTGCCTTTGACAGGGAGCGTAACAAAAACATTTTGTGGGTCAATGTAACAAGGAACATTTTGTTGGTGGCTACATGGAAGAAACTTGTAGACGGTGCTTTCACATTTTTTCATTCTACAGTCTTCATGACAAATGCCGGGGCAATCGTGTCCACACTCTAATACTCTTTTACATCTTTTAACACACCTTGGTGGGTTGTCTTTCATATGACATAAAACCAGTCTTCGATGCCCACACTCGAGCTCAGCTTCAATGTAGGTGTTACATTGACAGGGTTCTGTACATCTCTTTGAACAAGGGTGCCCACAGTCCAAAACTTTGACACAGTTGCTGTCACAATGACTATGAACCATGGGATCTTTAAAACACGGCATACATTTTTCATGTTCACACGGGAGAGTTTTCCTACATTCAACCTTACAACGTTGTGTACATACGTTTCCACATAAATCCCGGCAGCGGTGGCCACATGGAAGGAATTTCTCACAATTTACTTGACAAGAGAAATTTGCCGGATCAATACTGCACTGAACCCGTTGTTCGTGACCGCACCCAGGGATAGTTTTTAAGACAGGCTTATAACACGTGGGACATTTTATTGGACTATGGCACCGCAGTTCACACTGGTGTCCATTGGGGCAGCAGTTGAAGCACATTTTTGAACACTGACCATCCTTGTGAACGAGGTCTGAAACATGGCACAGCCTGTCACAAGCATGGCCGCAATCAAGACGGTCTCCACAAGGCATCTTGCATCCTCCAGATCTATCAAAGTCACTTGAAGATCGTACATTGGTTACATTCTCGTGTTTCTTGCAAACAAGTGTAAGGATCTGCCCGATAGCGTTCTTTGTTTGTAGATAATCACATATCTCCTTCCACAGCTTGCACTGGCTTAACATGCTGAAGTTTCCAATGCAGTAAAATCCTTGGCGAGCTCTTGACAGCGCAACACAAATTCTGTTGGATTCACCTAGGAAACCAATTCGACGTTCTGAATTGCTTCTCACCAATGACAGAAGAATTATGTCATTTTCTTCACCCTGAAAGTTGTCCACTGCACAAACCTTGACTCCTCCAAATGTTCTTCTTGGCATCTTCTCTTGAAGAAGTAATAGTTGCCCGGTATACATGGTAAGAATTGTAATTTGGCTTCGACCGTATCCCTGAAGTAGAAGATAGTTGCAAAGGGCTATCAAAAAGTCGGCTTCGTGAGGGTTTGAGTAACTTTGTAGACCGCCCACCGGGATCTCAGGTTGACAATGATCAATAAAGAAAAGGTTGTGTGTTACGCCTTTGATGTCATCAAATTCGCATACTGATTCGTGGTCCACTATTTCATGATCGTAGATTCTTTTAGTAAGGGCAGCAATTTCAGGGCGCATACGGTGCTGTATACATAATCGTTTGCAGTCCATGCTGTTCATTATCATTCTTTCAAACAGCGAGATCGCCAGGTTGTATTTTTGCGCTAGCTCGTACACTGTTGCTTTCGGACGAAGTTGCTTGTGGTCTCCGATAAGAATCGTACGCTTTGTGTCGTGTGAAAGAGAAGTGATGATGTGGGCTTCCATTACTTCAGCAGCTTCTTCGATGACAACGATTTTGGGAGCTACTCTCTGAAGCACTGAATGATATCTAGCTGCACCGCTGGTTGTCATACCAACAACAGTTGCACGACGTATCACCTCCTGCTCTTCTTCAAATCTGACTGCCTCTAGTTCATGGCAACGTTGTTCGTATTCCTGTTCACCTCTATGAATCTCTACTCTGTAGCGCTCTCTGTAGTTCTCTACCCAGAAAAGGTACAAGCGATGTCGTTCCGAAGGGGTTAAAAGCCAAAGGTTGTCAACTACCATTGCTTCATCGGGAGACATCGCCGTTTCTTTTTCCAGATCTGGTTTTAAAGATTTGATATCTGCTGTGATATTGACCTTCTTGTTTTTCTTCTTGTTTTTCTTCCTTTTGTTTTTCTTTGAGGACTTTGTTTGGGCAGTATCCTCCTCGTTTGGAACGTTGAGCACATGAACGCTTTCCATCCCGTCTTTGGAATTCTCATCTGTTGTCTGCTGCCATGGAAATGTTTTCCTTTTCTTCCTGTAGGTTACAGTTTTCCATTCCAGTTCTTGGTCTTTGATCATCTCTTCTTCGTCTTGTTTCTGGCTGCTTATGTCATCTGACTGTTTCGGCATTACCGGCAGGAAATCTTCATCTCCGTGTATGCATCTTTGATATTGTATCAAATCAGCTTCCTTTTCTATTGTGATGGTTTCCTCGAAAGCTTCAGTTATTTCATCAACAATTTCGTCACTGTTGTCTTTCACGATTTGAGGATCTTCCATCCGTTTGATGTCTTCAACTCCATCTACGTCCTTTAGCTTTTTAGAAAATGCGATATGTTCTACATGAAGACTGGCTTGAGAAACAACTGATGCTGCCAGCTCGCTGCTTTGTTGACCTGAGAGGCCTTTTGGTACGGTGCTGTCAAGAGATTTTTCCTTCAGCTCTTCCCGAGTTGGAAGAAAGTCTTGCTTCGATTGATAATGAGTTTTAATTTCTAATTTCGATGCGTCCACTTCCGATAAAGAATCACTTAATAAGAGAGTGTCTTTGGGGGAAAACGTTTCAGCGAGAACCTCTTCCAAGTTTTCATTTGCACGTGCTGGTGGATTGTTACCTTTGCCTTCATCGGTAGCACGTGGTGCTGTTAACAAAGTAGCATGGTAAAGTACTTCACCGTCTACACCTGCTTCATTGTCAAGAAGAATAGATCCATCTTGCCCTTTTTCGGCCTGGTCTTTTGGTTTTGCCTTCGTACTTCGGTTGACAGAGTTCATCTGCTTGTTGCTACATAGCCACAGCTTAAAAGTGTTGCTTGTAATTCGACACTCGTTTTCCGCGTTAGAAGGAAACATAGCATTGTACAGCTGTTCTGCAAGCTCTGAATTCAGAAGTTCCTCCAAATCGTCGAATTCCAAGAGCTCTGTGTCTGCTTTGGCAAGTAATTCCTTCCACAATCTCATTTCCCGAACTTTGTTCTGTATCAAATCTCTGACCTCTCTTCGTCTTTGATGCAATCTGTATTCACCAGTAAATAGCTTTATATTACATCCTTCTAGTTGCTGACTTTTACATCTTCCTCCAACACGAATGATCTGCTCTTTAGGTAGAAATTCTAACACCTTTTCCAAGAACTGATCTAGAGCGTGGTTTGTGTAACAGACCATAAGCATTGGTGAGATTCCATCAGGGTCCCAAGTCTCTCGGTTCTCAAGCAAGCATCGTACAATTTTAGCTCCAACATACGTCTTCCCCGTTCCTGGAGGGCCCTGGATGACAGAAAACTCAGTTGTAACTGCTGTTTTTAACGCTTCGAGCTGGGAGCTGTTAAGGGGAAGTGCCTCGACAGAAGGCCAGGCTCCAGGCTGCAGTACAGGCACTGCACTGGCGTTCACTGCATCCGGAACATCCAAGGCCAAAGTAAGATCATAACGTACTGGCTCTTGAGTATCCTCGCGCCTTAGATACTCTGGTGGATCGACATCTTCACTGCATTCAACCAGATATTTTTTAAACGGCAAGGTAGTTTCGTCCAATTCTTTCAGTCCTTTAAGAACGTGACGATAGGCTTCATAATAGGCAGGCGACTCGACCATTTGGTACTCGCATTTCCGCTTTTCGATCCCAAAGACATCTTGCTCCTCGATGAATCGAATGTCAATTTTACCTTTTGTCAATTCATCTGGATCACGGTTGGAAACTGTTGCGAAAAGCATTGTCTCAAAGTTGTCTTTCGAGAGACAAAGGAATGAACCAAATATGAGTCGTTTTGAATGTGCCCATCTTCTGGTATCGAATCTGGAAACATCAAATTGTACTTGATAATTAATTCCGGACGGCGTGAATGTCTTGTCGACAATACGTGCTCCTGGGTAATAATTTCATTAACTGATTCCGCTGTCTTCTTGGTATGTTTTGGACAATTTCGTTGATGCCTTCTCTTAGTGGCTCAAGAAAATCCTCTCTAAGCAACCGAAACTGTACATCAAGGTAGTGCTCGGCATCTTCATATCTTCCCTTTGAAATGTTCTTGCGTAGGAAAGGTCGTTCTTTAGATGTAATTTCTTTGTTCGTAGGACAAATTGGTATGTCTCTAAAATCGTTTGGTGGTTTTTGCCCTGCCTTGTTGATGTAACGTTTGCCATGCTTCTGTCTTTCAGCTCTTATGATGTCATCTCTGACTTTCTTAAAAGCCTCTAACTCTTTCTGTAGCTCATCTTTTCTGTCAATGTTGGATTGATCCAATGCTCGTTTCAACTGATCGTAAGGCAGGTCAGCATAAGAACTGGGCAAGTGCCTCAAATACCTCATGAATATTTTGATCAGCCATTGAATGAGTCTTGGTTGGGAGTCTTGGTCATTCAAGGCCGATGTTCCTTGAACACGATCTAGTAGACGTGGAACCTTTGAGCTTAGGAATAACGAGCCTTTAAGCGCAGCTAGAATCTTGTTCGTGTTCTCGTCCGGTGGTGCATCGCAGGCAATTGCTAATGTGCATGTGAGGTCGAAGATGAAGTCATCACTGTTGTGCTGCTCTTCTTGTGATCGTAGAAAGAACTTAAAAGGAGCCATACTCTCATTTAACTTGTAGACTACCTCAGTGCAATCCTTTTCTTTCAAGGTCTTGAGATCCAGGACGTTAATTTTTCTGGGAAATGATTTCTTTTCAACGTCTTTATGTGGCCTACACGCAGGAGGCTGTGTTTTATGTTGTGTTGCTGACTTTATGTTCCTGTTCGCTGGATTAACCTTTCCTGGTCGTTGGCCTTGGTTTTTACCTGTATCATAGGAAATAACCATTCCGGCATAAATCTTCCTCTTCAAACAAATTTGAACAGTAATTCATCATTTCCAACTTGCACCAATTGTCTGTTACTTTACTCACCTGGAGGTTTTCCTCTGCCAGCTGCTGACGTCAGTGGTGTGCCTTTGTCACCTTCCCGTGATGCTCCTCTACCACGCCCTTTAGGATGTTGTCTATTCTGTTTGTGAAAGTTTCCACCTTAAATGAAAGACGAATTGTGCTGAATTTCTCAATGAAGTACCGTTTTGAGAACTAAAACCACACGTCAAATGCAGAAAAAAGACCACAATAACTATATTCCTCGAAATGATTGCTAAATAATGTATGTACTCGTGTTTTAGTATTGATGCTGGTTATTTATTATTAGTGAGGAAAGACGGATAATTATTAACCTGCTTCACTCAGCTAGAAATTCGTATTTGTAATGAATGGTTGTTGTTGTTGTTCAATTTAACTCTAGTAAACACGGTAGTAATGAAGTGGTAGTAAAGCCTTTTCAAAGCCTAGTGGCTCAACCGGCCGGCGCCAATTTCTAGCTAGCGGCTAGCTACTCCCCCTGGATATGATGCTTGTCCAACGCCAGGTTACCCCCCAGCATTTTGTCAAGTTGCCGTAACATTTCACACTGGTACCCATTTATACACCTGAGCGAACAGAGGTGTCTTGTCCAAGAACACAACACAATGACCCCGGCCAGCGTGCTAACCATTAGGCCAACGCATCTCCAACAAAGTAGTAGTAAGCTTTTCTTCAAGGAAAATAATGTCTGTTTTGGTTGATCCTCGTACACATACCCGAAACATTTTCTGGGCGCAGGATTTCGTCCCTGAGCATAAGTTCCTTACGTACCTGAAGTGCGTCTACTTGTGGAAGGTCCAGTTGCACTTTGTAATTCCGAGGATTGACTTTCGGTGTTATCGTCTTTTTCGTTCCTCCTTTGTTTGGTTCCAACGTTGCTCCACGATCTGAAAATAAATTATGTTCAATCATCAATGGCGTTCCCACAGGTGGTGTCGTTCGGTGCTACTGTAACCGCGTCATATGTAAAAAGGACTAACCATGCAATTATTTCTAAATCGAACAGTCCTTGAATGGGATTTTACGCTAACGATATCATTACAGCGAGTGATCTGCATCTAATTTCTCATTGAAACATCAAGTCAAGAGAATAAAGAAAGGGGATTTTCTCCCAACTAGTGCTACAGAAAATGTATGGAAACCTGTAAGGAGAATTTGTGTGTTGACATTAGATTCCACTCACCTGGGTTAGCTTTTCCTTTTTCATTTGATAACGCTTGTGGTTTTCTCTTTGTACCTTCCCGTGGCTTCCCTCTCCGCCAGTGGTCTCTCCGATCTATATTCTGTTTCACAGGATTGCCTTATTAAAACAGAGAAAAAAGTAAATAAATGCGAACATTTGTTGAGACGTGTTTGGTGAGAGAAATAATTAACAACGAGAAAGAGATCTTCGCAGTTACGTAGCAACTTATGCATGTGTAAAGAAAGCCTGCCCCCAACCTGGAGGACCAGGGGCTGTTCTTTGTCTGGTCTCTACCCCTCGACCAATCCGGCATGGTTAAACCTGCCAGGGACCGGAGTCCCAGCCGGCACAGCTCTTTGGGTCATTGAGACACCCAAGCCTCACCACCACGACAAGGTGAAGGGTTGGGCGGTGGGCCAATCACCCACGGCACCCCCTTAAAATCAAGCTGATTACAGAAACCGTAAACACTAGAAATCAACCTTCTCTTGGGGCCACTGTGGTACCTTGCTTAGGTAAGCAGAGCATGATGACGCCCTTGGGCCAAAGCCGAGAGGATGCCCAGGAGCTGACCAAACCACTAGTGACCCCGAGGATCAAAACAGGAGTGAAGGGCGACGAAAACGGGGCAGACCAAAGACAACATGGAGAAGGACGGCAGAGAGAGAAAGGGAAAAGGCTGGATGGAAGAACTTGGGTGAGGTACAGATCGCAGCGGCTGACAGAGCTGGTTGGAGGGACAGTGTTGAGGCCTTATGTGCCACATGGCACGAAGTGGATAGCTGAGCTGAAAGAAAGCCTGCAAAAATGGCAGGCTTCGACGGGATTTGAAAGCGTGACCTTGTAGGCTACTCCCGGGCTGCAAAAGAGACCATGATCTTTGCGATTCCAGTGCAAATGCTCTTTCACAGAGCGGTGAAGCCACTGAGAGCTCACAGTGGTCAATATTTAAATTACCTACCTTCTGAACTGCGTTTACTTGGTATTTCGTCAGCGGATGTTCTACAAGCGCCTGATGATTTCGAAATTCCAGTCCCTTGTCTTCCTGGTGTTGTCTTTCCTTGTAGTTTTTCCGGCTTTGGTTCAGATGTTTCGCTGGAATCTAACAGATGGAAAATATTTATGTTTAGCCAAAAGAAGTGTAACAAACCAATTTGACTGTAGAAAGTGTAAAGCTGTCAATTTTTGGCATACATGTCTTAAATAAGCAAGTGTCAGTACCTAATCTATAGCTTCACGATCTTGTTGAGATTCAGACCTCCAAATTGTATTTTTCTTGCTGAAATGATTGTTTTGACCGCTTAAATGGAAATAACCAACTACAACGCGCATTTGACATCCAGTTAGATTCCATACGAAGTTTATTTCAGGGTTATTGGAATTGCTGTTATTTATTTACCTCTTTATATATTTATTTACTAAACACAATTTAGGTAACCTTTGAGTCGTTCCCAGGCCTTTCCATTTTATCGAGTTTCTTTCCTTGGCCTTCCTGCGAGGACATGGTGCTGAATGGAAAAACACAAATGTATTATCAATAAAGCCCGGTCCAAACGTTGATGAGAGTTGCTGGGAGTTGGCTCTCATGAGAGTTTTCTTCAACTCGACTCTCGTCATCTCGGGGCTCGGGCCAAACGAAGGTAGTACATTATTTATTTTTTGTGTAATAATTTTCCTAAACTAAGGGACTGTGCAATAATTATCAGGAGGGGGGGGGGGGGGGGGTTGGAAAATAGGCTTAATGTAGGAAAATATTAGGTAATACCCCCCTAAAGGAGTGAATTTAGTTATTGCCCCCCCTATAATCAGTCAGAAATTATGTACGACCCCCCCCCCCCCCCCCTCACAATATACTCCCCACACACCTTTATACAAGTACCAGCATTTTCTCCACACGCACTTGTGGATTAAAATCTTATAACCGAAGAAGAGCTCCTACTAGATGTTTAATTGTTGGACATCCGCGTCTGGAAGAAACATCACCTCCGTAGTAATGTACAACAGAGCCATAGCAGAAGGAAAAGAGCATGTGTGTGTTATTTTCAGTCCTCACCTTATAAATAGGTATGGATTCACCAATGTAATATGTACTTGAAATAAAATGTTAAGCCTCCCCTCTCTTAAGCGACTTATTTACCTTGAGCCCCCCCCCCCCCCTATCCTTGGTTTGATTTTACTTTATGCCCCCCCCCCCCCCTCTGGTTTTCCAACTAATTGTTGCACAGTCCCTAAAAGTAAGTGCGTCCTTTTAACATCCCATTTCAACAGCTTACAAATGTTACGTCAGCATGCAATAGTGTTTCTGTTTTAGTTTCTGTGAACCAGTAACTGATAAGATACTATCCTTCCCACCGTGATTGCAGAAATTGACCTTTTAAATTTCACTATCGGGTGTCACTCCTTTGGTGGAATACCGTCATTACATGTCTGTTTCTGACCATTGAGATACATAAAGGTTGGCAAATTTTCTATATACAGACAAAATTTGTTGGTTGGTTTCCTTATGATCGCTGGACTGTTGCCTGTCGGTACCAAATCTCTCCCAGAGTAATTTCCCCTTTCTCTGAAAGCTAATGCAAGCATGCACAGGTCACCCACAGTCTGGGAATAAGTACCAGTGTTGATGGCAAAATTCCGTCTCCGAGACGGAACTGAGCGCACGATTATCATCTCGACGTTGCTAAGCAACATGACGTATTATCATTGCGCTATGCTGGCGTAACAATTTTCGCAGTACTCGTGACTGTTCGCGCTGTTTCTTGACTGGATAACAAAAATCGGAAAATATTCGAGTGGTTCAACGAAGATTTGCCAAAAACGGCTCTTATTTCCCTGACTGTCCAAGCTCTCTGTAAGTGTAATAGAAAGAAACTCATCTCTTTCTTTCGTTCGTATTATTGTGAGTTCACTGCCTTTGTCGTTTGAAGGGTTTGAAGCGATTTTGAGCGAGAGTTTTTAACGATGTTTCGCTGTAATGTAGTAAAATCGTGTATAGGATCACCTGCCAATAATACCACTGAAAGTTAATAAGAAAATTGTTTGCGAAATGGGTGAACAATAAACTAAAATAAAATCACTTTAATGTACAGCTGAATGTATCACAGTAAAGTATACACAGCGAGACATCGATAAAAAAAGCAACGACAAACAACTTTATGTAAAAAAATGAGCAAAAATCTCGCTCAAAATCGCTTCAAGCCTTTTAAAACTACAAAGACAGTGAATAGACAATAATAATAATTGAACGAAAATTTCGTTTTATATTTCTTTTGACTACACTTATAAGAGAGCTTGGGTGACCTATGATGATATTAGGCCATGCATGAATGAAATAATTATGTTCTGTATGTTCAATCTGGGTCGAATTTCCTCGCGATCGAGCGATCACCAGCGAACAGTCAGCGATGATCACATAGTAGAAACCAGCCTGGACAGCTAGCCTAGACTGTCGTTAGAACGAATTCGGGCTGCCGTGAACAAATCTGATGGGGAGTTTGCATAATTTTCACGAGTCACTTCCGTATGCAAAATCAATTATAAGATGCGCGCTCGGATTTCTGTTGCAAACCTCACGGATTGCAACTTGAATTTCCATTCAAATAAAATCACGATCAACGCAGTGTCCTTTTATCTCATTATCAATTATACTCCTTATTTAGCACTGAATATTTCTTTCTAACCAAACTTCAATTTGTTTCCTTCCTTCTGTCATATGACTAGCGTCTGTACACATGATGTGTTTGACGTAGCATTGTACTAGTATGGATTCCGCCGCTGATTCTCAGCTTCATTCGTCATGACAGTGTCATGAGTGCTTGGGAAATGCTTGATTATAAAAAAAGTTGTTACAGTCGAAGCTCTCTGAGCGAACACTTTCGTAAGCGGACAGCTCTATACTTTTTTAAAATACGGCCGCCTTGACAAAACCCCGTTTGAGCTTTAAACAAACTCTGTATTTGTACACATTCCCGTATAAAGCGGCCAGCTTCAGTTGCGGACACTTTCTGTTTCCCGAGGATGTCCGCTTACGAGAGCTTCGACTGTAGTTTTCTTTTCTATTCAGGGCGTGTGTCAAGCCTATCGATTCAAGAAGTTGAAATGGCCGTGAAAGAATTTATTCGGTTGCGAGTTTTGATCGAGCTGCTGTTCAAGTTCGTTGCACTATGTAACTTTATATGTCATGATCAGTCACAATTGTTAACTTCCACGTTTAGTACAGCGAAACAGTACCTCTATAAAGTAAGTCCCCGTTCGATAAAGATAACTGCTGATCGATTCCTTTATAGCCTCGCTATAAGGAAATGAAATAACAAAATGTCTTCTCTTACCTGTCCAAGCACCCAAGGAAGTGCTGTCCACGATTCCGAGAACGGAGATGATTTCTTTCTTGTATCTTGCTTGCGTTGATTTATTATCCAACTATGAAATGAGTGAAAAGGTTTTCTACGAAAGCGAGCTTCGTGAAGGATTTCGTCGCTTCTCTTACTGAAACAAGACCTTGAAATGTTAACTGGAAAAATTGTTTTGTCTGAAACGATATTTATCTTTCTCGGAAAAGGAAATAAGGTAAAAATGGATTGGTCAGCGGAAAGTGGGAAGTGGAAATTAGAATGAATAATTATATCGTGTTTGGAAAGGAAAACATTCGTTGAAAAGATGACGAGGAAATAGTCAGGAATCAAAAGTTGGCTTTTCACTTCTGTTCCTACTTCTTTTTACTGTCGCTTAAACAGGCCAAATGTTCCAACTACAGGCTGTTTGGCATTCTTTGTGGGTACATAGGCATGTATCTAGTTCTAACTATCATTCTTTATTCCTTGCATGTTGCAGGATGTTTATCGATGCCGGCCGGAGACATTATTTGACTCTTCCTTTTGAAGACCAATTTCTTCAAGAGAACACAAACATAAATAAAGAAAACCCTCAAGAAACGCTCCTCTACACAACACAAGAAGAGGTAAGGGTATAATACTGATACTCTTGCTTGAATTGTCATCGAAGTGTTATGATAAGCAGACAAGACAATGTTTATAACCCGTATTTCAGGGTCACCCTAGTTTGTCCTTTGATCTGGTTTGCCAGCTGGGTTAACTCGGCTACACAGAAACAAAGTTTTGCTGGTTAACATACGTTCTCCTGACTGTTTGCAAAACTGTACTAACGATAGGTACTGAAACTCATCGAAAGCAAAAGAAACTCGTTCTGTTTCTATGTTCTGCTTCTTTGCGGGGCACGTTTCCTTCAGGCTTGGAATCGCTTTGTGTTCACTTTCTTGAAGAGCATCTGGCGCCTTTTGTTAGTCATAGTTTACCAGCTTTCTGTTTGTGCCAGGTAGTTGTTGACATTGGTCCATATGTGTGTGTTCTAAGTACACCACACCAGCTTTCAAGTGTAAGTCGTTGATTAGTATTGGGACTCGACTTATCCACGACGTTGAATTCAAACCAAAAACCAACAAAATCGGGTGCCGGACTAACAAAGGAGGATCAAACTAAACTTGACAACAACTAAACGATCACTTTTGAGATTTAATTGAATCAATCATATCAAAAATCAGGAACTAAAACAATCATCTCACAAACTTGACTCTAACGTTAGGTGACTTTCACTCTGGTTATTGAAAGTCTTGAAACACCAAGACTACTGTCACTCGGGCGATCACACTAGACGAGCTACAGAGCAATATTACTAGGTTCAAACTATTTTATCGTAAGACCGCAAGTATGTTCAAACCGGGGGAACTGTGATATACAAGTGACGGGGGTCATCGTCGGAAAAAAGGAACCCCTAAAAGGTACCAGAATCTCGTTTTGTGGGTGTGGCTCGAATGCATTTTAACCCCTAAGAAGTACAAATTCTAAGACAAAACTAGTTCCTGCCATATTTTTTTTTCAGGCTTAATACCCCCAAAAAAGAACCGGGATAACTAATTCTGGTCATTTTACATTTAAACACCTTAAGCGGTACTAAACTACGATTTTTCACCCCTAAAAGGTACGACGATCACCCCCGTCACTTTTATATCGGATTACCAGGTATTCAAACGGACATTGGGTGAAATTCTTGCAGTTGCGACCCGCAATCCCTTCTCATGCTGTAATAATACGAAATCATTTTCTCTGCTGTGCGCGCGTGACTAATAAGATGGTCTACGATCGTTATGTATGTAAATCGCCTCAGGGCTATTTAATATTAAAAGTCTGTATCGGCACGCATAAATTATCCTCTGCGTCTGATATACTGTTGTGAAGACTGGGAGCGAGTTGAGACGATGGACGTATTTTTGGTCAAATGGTTGCAAAGCCAACTGAAACAAATCATAGTTCCACTCATGCGATTTTTCCCGCGCTTTTCGCAGGATAGCTGTTTCTGCTTCAAGCGCTTCTGAGTTCGGGTCGTCACGCAACGCTTCTTCACGACCCAAATAATGGCTGCGAAGAGGAGTCTAGTTTTGCATTTGCTGAGCTATCTGATTGGCTAACAAAGAAGTGTGCAATGTACTTTAACCAATCAACAAACAAAAAAACAAATATATTTTCAATCAATCAGTCGTTATTTACCCGAAACGTTTAGATCTGTAATTTATGAATGAAAGTTCTACACAGCAACACGCATTATTCAACTATTACAATACTTCCTCTAAACAATCTAATTAATACTTAATGCTTAACAATTCAGTTAATAACAAGTAATAATTAACACTTATTATTTAAACGTAATTGCCTGTAATTATTTCCTACGGTATGAGAACGGATGTACTGATCGCAAGTATTAGAGCGGTTTCCATTTGAGTGTCGTAAGGGTCGTAAAACCAAATAATGGCCAATCACAACAAGAGTAAACAACACAACACGCGCCAAGCGCGGGAAAACGGGTCGCGATTGGTTTTGGTTTTGCATCTGATTGGTTGAGTAGGTGACGCGAGTTTTTTAAACCAATCACAGAACGTAGTAAACCAAAACCAAAGCAAATCAGGCTTACTTTCGGCACTCCGATAGAAAACTGCTCTAAAAGGGAACACGGATTGTTAAGTATAATTCAGTAAAAACCCGCGTATAAGAAACTGCGGATTAAGAACCTGCAGGCTGAAATTTAGCAAATTAAACCCCCACTTCAGCCTGACAAATGAAGCAGGTTCTTATTTGGAAACATTAGTAAAACCCAGAAAACACAGGCTTAGACCAAAATGTGCTTTGTTGGTCCATAAACTGCCCAATCACAGACATACGACATTTGGGTTATTATACAAAGTTTAGTTTGTTGTCTTACCTAGGGACTAATTTGTTAATAATTAGGCCTGAAGATCAATGTTTTACTTTCTATAAAATAGAATTAAGAGGATGCACCCATATTAAATTACTTTTATGGCCAACAGCCAGCAGTATTTAGACTATTTACCCTGTCAAAAATAAGAAACTATTTAAGAACCTAAACAGCCTGATTTCTCACTAGACATCCAATATATAAGAACCATTTCAGCCTGCCTTTGAAAAATAGGGGTTCTTATACGCGGGTTTTACTATTTAACTTTAAATATTGTATCCGTTTGTTTCTATCCTCACTTAGCTTTATTAGCCCCTGATCATATAAAGGTTAGTTTTGTCTAACCGAAATATTGGGCCAAATTAAATCTATTAACACATTTTAAGCTGCATTTTTGTTTTAACTTTGTTTATATTTACAATCGATTAACTTGAGAAACTTTTTTAGGCTAAATGTTTCTTCGAGATGTCGTGCCATCCGTGACGTAACTACAATTGAAATTAGGTTTACACTAACATACTAAAAGAAACTGAAGATAAACGAACCCTTACTTTCTTGACAGTTAATCATCGTTTGCACTTTAGTTTAAGATCCTTAACAATATATTTCTTTTTTGTAGTATCAGATACTCTCGCCTACAGAGATAATAACACTAAAAATACGAGATTCAGTTAAAAAAAAAAGAAAACAGGACTTGACAATCATAAGGATGCTTGTCCGAAGTATCATTCAGTGATTATTTCAAAGTTTGTAGAAAGCAAATGTCATTTCGCTGTATTTTCTTATAGTTAGATGCTTTAGTGTCTTTCTTGCTTTTCGCCTAAAATAATCAGTGTTCGTTTTAATCACCTCTTAAAGTCTGACTTCATCTATTTCACCGACTGCACGTAGTATGGCCATAAACAGTTTGTTCTTCTTAAACTCGTATTCATCGTCTTTTCTTCGCAAACCCTTGCTTTATGACAGTCTCCTCCGCTGGAAACTCTGGATCCGGCCATTGGGAATCTGGGGACGAGAAAGAGAAAAAATGGGGGAGGGGGGGAGGCTGTGTGTGCATGAGCTGAAGGAAGGAAATGAACTAGTAGAACAGAAGGCCACCTCTGCTTCGCTTCACCTCTGTACTCTGTGTACAGAGTTGCGCCATCAGCACGAACGTCTGGCAGTCACGCACAGTGGGCAGATAGGGCTGCTGGTGTCACGCAGTCCACCAGGGAATGACACTCGATGACAAACGTCTATGGCACCCTCCAGCTCTGTTTGCGATGTGTACTGTCGTGCTGCCACTTCAGGGTTGGTCTTGCCCGGCCAGGCGATGATTGGAATCGATTCGAGGCATTGTGCAACGCCATCGACATCATCGAGACTGACTGTCAACCAACAGCAGGCCTTTTTATTCCAAAATGCCTGATGAGTTCTCGCTCAGTGACCTTCCTTTTTTTTTTGGCGTGTTGTCGAATTGTTCGATTTTCTGTGCATCCTGTCGTCCTAGAGAACTCCTGAGCTCGATATAACGTAACATCTCGAACTACATGTCGTATGACATGCCACATCCTTACTCGGGTTT
Source organism: Desmophyllum pertusum (assembly GCA_029204205.1). Classification (NCBI taxonomy): domain Eukaryota; kingdom Metazoa; phylum Cnidaria; class Anthozoa; order Scleractinia; family Caryophylliidae; genus Desmophyllum; species Desmophyllum pertusum. Next base: position 2,049,747 of record MU825883.1, on the reverse strand, counting down.
AGTTAACGTTTCATTCTCGGATTCATCCATTCTCCACCCTAGAGCCTTCGGTCTCTTGATTGACGTGAAGGGCTCCTCTCTCCGCCAGTCGCGCAAAAGAGCCGCCATTCATCTTCATCTTCATATACATCTACATCTACATCTTCATCTTCTCCTACCGACGTTCCGTTACTCTCCTGAGCTGTACACCTACTGCATCCTTGGCTTCCCACATGAATGTCTTCGCCACCTCGCGCAATCCATCCTGTGAAGTACACGTGGCTTTGTTCGCATAATTTCCAGACGCCTCTTTGGTAACCTGGGAAATTTGCGAAGTCTTTTGCTTCCTCAGTCGGTAGCAGCGGAAGGTTCATCTCTGTTCTCAACGAGTTGACGATTTTTCCCAGCCATTCAAGATCTAATGCATCGTCATTACCATGAAGAAACACTGCAAAGCGATCGCGAGCCATTTCAGTCGTGTCTTACCATTCCTTGAAAAAGGTGTTTGGCGCTTCGTAGCTTCTATTTGGGCCTCTAACACATGAGAGAAAAGAAAGAACTTTCTTGTCTGTTCATGTACTTGACTAAGAATTTTCAAATCCAGTTGAGGCTGCTCAAGGTACTCTTTAACATTTTCCAGCGCTTCTGTAATAATCTTCAGTAATTCATCCACCTTTAGCTGCTGTTTGAAGCTAGGGTGAGCTGTGTGTACATTTGCTAGTACCTGCTGTGTTTCTTCGGCGAGCTGAATAATCATCAAGTGACTTTTAAGCGTAAAAAGAAACAGAATATCGTGCTCACTCATTTGACGCACATCATACGAGAGTGGTTGTACAACGCGAAGGACTGTCTTTGGAAACGTCAACTTCTTCACATCATAGTTTCGATGCCTTAGATACCTTACCATAAGACGGACAGAGTTGGTAACTTCAAATGCAAGCTCCTTTACTTTTGCCTTTACATTTTCAATGTTCTTCAGAGTCCTTTTGATGAGGTTTCCATAACGATAGCTGAATGTAATCGGTGTTGAGCATCTGGGACATCGCATGAGTTGAACATCACTACCCAGTTCATGCAGCATCCACGCGTCCATCTCTTCAACCTTTATGATGTGACCACAATCAAACAGCTGCAGGCATCTTGTAGCTTCCATTTTGTTGCCACATCCATCCGTTAACATGGAAGAGAGCTTTTTAGCATGGCAAACGGCACACACAGTGGGACAGTTTTCTCCACACAGACCAATGCAAGGGTGTCGACAAGGAAGCTTCTTGGGACATGGAGCATCACATCGAGGGCGGTCGCATTCTTCCCCACAAAGATTGTTACACTGGTGATGAGGACAAATCCATGTGCATGGTTCTCTACATGTTCCGCATGGCTTTGAACAACACATCTTACATTTCTCATGAGGACATCTACGACTGCATGCACTGACACAAGGAGGACAAGGCTCACAGCACATCGCTCTGCAACGGTGCAAGCAAACGAGAAAGCGGCTACATGGATTTTGGCAAATTCCGTGTGAACTCCTTTGCCGGCAATCGCTACAAATTCCAGAACACTGATGACCACATTGCAGCTTTTCTCCACATACTGCAGGGCACTGTACATATTCTGGTATGTCACAGCAGCGCATTTTAATCTTATGACCACATCGTAGCGTTTGGTCACATGCACGTTGCAGCGATACTTAGTACAAGGTTCACCACACCATCCTTTGCAAAGATGTTCGCATGAGCTCTTTGGACGCAGACACGGTGCTCTGCAAATAGCGGTTTTTCTCTGGAAACATGAAAGCGATTCTTTGTGGCCGCACGGAAATGTCATTTCTATCTTTCGCATACACTTCACAGTTTCGCATGGTTGACCACAAACCCCTGTACAAGGGTGACCACAGTCTAGTTTTCTCTTGCAACGCTTCCAACATACCACGGCTGTTGGGTCTTTATAACATGGCATTCGACGGGGATGCTTGTCTTGGCATTGGAGTTTCTTCATCACCATCTCTTCGCATTTGTAATCACTGCACTCTTCAGAGCATTTTCCTGGACAATTGTGACCGCACGGCAACTTTCGTTTACATTTGTTTGGACAAATAATTTGGGAAACGTCTTCAAAGCAAAGACAACTGAGTTTATGGTGTCCACATGCCAAGTTCTTTTCAACTCTAACAGCGCATTGGAATTTACTGCAGTCGTCACTACATCGTCCGCGGCAAGGATGCTCACAGGAAAGAACCCGTTCACAGAGAACGTCGCACAAAACCTCTTCTGGTTTCACAAAACACTTCATCTCTTTCTCATGACCACAAGATAGTATTTTTTTGACCATTGCATCACATTTTTCGTCTTCCAACCCTTTTCTGCCTTGTGAACACTCCACGCGCTTTTTGTGTCTACAGGAAAGTGTGACATCAACCTTCTCCTGGCAATTGTACTCCTCCACTTTTTTACAACAGGGTATAATTACCACGTGTTCACATAGCAATGTTCGTGTCATCATAACCATGCAAGATAACCCTTGTATTCCAGCCGTCGCAGTAGAGCAGATAACAGACTTTGTATGTCGACATGTCATTTTGACGTCCACTTTCTTCTTGCACTTGTATTCTTCGGGTTTTGTGTGACAATGAAGAATGACTTTGTGCTTGCAAGGCAATTCTTTCTCTACTTTCTCGTTGCACAGCACATTTTGTAAGCCAGCGTTTACAGCATAGCAGTCCATGTGCTTCTTGTGTCGACATGGCAGATCGACCACAACGTTTGTCTTGCATTTGTACGTTTTGGGATTTTTGCAACAGGCTAGAGCTACTGTATGCTTGCATGGTAACGTTGCGGGTAAAAGCTTCATACATGATCTAGCTTCACAATCCTTACCACAGACGTCTCGACAAGGGTGTTCACAGATTCTGACTCGTTCGCATGGCTTTTTACAGACTAATGCAGCTGGATCCAAGGAACAGGGCATCTCAATGTTGTGCTTACATGAGGGAATTGTCATGCTTACCACAACCTTGCAATCTTTACATGGTAAACCAAAGTGGCACAGTCGTTGGCATGAATGACCTCGGTCGCACTTCTTTTGACACATTTCTTGGCAAATGGTTTTACGCGGGTCAAAGTGACATGGGATGATTTGTTGATGGCCACATGGAAGGAGCTTTTCAACCAAACGTTTGCACCGGTACGTGCTGCACTCTTCGTGACAAAAACCAGGACAATCGTGTCCACAATCCAACTCTCTACGGCATTTCTCAATACAACGTGGTAGTTGGCCCTTTTTGGGACACAAAACACGCACTCGATGCTTGCATAACAACTCAACTTCAATTGTAGTGTTACAATGACATCGTTCTTTACATTTCTTGGAACAAGGATGGTCACAATCTAGAACTTTGTTGCAGTCGCTGTTACAGTCATAACTTTTGGGATCTCTGAAACACGGCGAATCCTTTGTATGACCACAAGGAAGGGTTTTACTGCAGACAACTTTGCAACGCCTGGTGCATGGGTTACCACATACATCATCACATCTGTGTTTACAGTCAAGAGTTTTTTCGCATTTGACTTGACAGAGAAAAGTTTCAGGGTCAATACAACACTGCATTGTCTGTTCGTGGCCGCATCGAGGAATCGTTTTCACCATCGCACGTGCACAGAAACAGTCTCTCGGATAATGGCATTTCTTTAGACACTGATGGTCATTAGGACAGCTACTCAAACACGGCTTTGGACATCGACCTTGCTTGTGATACTCATCTGTAGGGTGACACGCCCTGTCGCAGGCATGGCCACAATCAAGACGTTCTCCACAGACCTTGTCGCAACCACCAAGAGGGAAGTTGTGGAAGTCACTCCAATGTTTTACTTCGTTGACATTGCTGTGCCTCTTGCAAACCAGAGCTAAGGTTTGACCTATTGCCTTCGTTGTTTCTAAATCATCGCAAATCTCCTTCCACAGCGGGCATTGGCTTTTGAGAAGGGTGAAGTTCCCGATGCAATAAAATCCTTGACGAGCTCTTGATAATGCAACGCATATCCTGTTTGAATCCTTTAAGAATCCTATTTTTAAGTTGCTTCTTACCAACGAGAGCAGGATGATGTCGTTTTCTTCACCCTGAAAGTTGTCAACAACGCAAATCTTAATCCCTTGGAACTCACTTCTTGGCATTTTGTTCTTGAGCTCTAAAAGCTGGCCTGTATACATGGTGAGAATTGTGATTTGCTCTTCCTTGTAACCTTGCAGCAATAGGTATCGGCAGAGGGCTACCAGGAAGCCTGCCTCGTGTGGATTGGAGAAACTTTGTAGACCGCCAACCAGGATCTCGGGCTGGCAGTGATCAATAAAGAACATATTGTGTTTTAGTCCAGAGATGTCATAAAACGTGCATACGGACTCGTGGTCCACGATCTCGTGTTCGTAAATTCTCTTAGTCAGGGCAGCAATCTCAGGACGCATGCGATGCTGAATACAAAGCCGTTTGCAGTCCATGCTGTTTAACACCATTCGCTCGAACAGTGAGATCTCTAGATTGTATTTTTGGGCTAACTCATAAACGGTTGCTTTCGGACGAAGCTGTTTGTGGTCGCCAATCAGAATTGTATGTTTTGTGTTGCGCGAAAGAGAAGTGATGATGTGGGCTTCCATGACCTCAGCAGCCTCTTCGATGATAACAATTTGGGGGGCTATTCTCTGAAGCATTGAGTGGTATCTGGCAGCACCGCTAGTTGTCATTCCAACGACTGTTGCACGGCGTATGACCTCTTCCTCCTCTTCAGCAGTAACATCTTCCCATTCAGCACAAAGCTCTTCGTGTTTTTGTTCACCTCTTTGAACCTCTATTCTTTGGCGTTCACGGTAGCATTCGACCCAGTTGAGATACAATCTGAGTCGATCTTTTGCTGACAACTCCCAGATGTTTGCCACCATTTTTGCTTCGTCATCAGACATCATTGTTGAATTCTGCAAACGCGTTTTTAAATTGCTGATATTTTCTGTAAGATTTGTTGTCGGAGTTTCAGCCGTAGTTTTCCTTTGGATTTTTTCACTGTCACTCAGTTGACCTTTTTTGTTATCATCTTTGGTCACTTTTTGCCAAACAAATTGATTAGATTTCCCGTAAGTTGCCTCTGCCAATTGTTTGTTTTCTTCGATGATCCCTCCTTCATATTCTTCTTGACTTTCTTCTTCATGTAATTGTTGTGATACCACTAATGTGTATTCTTCATCGCCCTCAATGCATCTTTCATTCTGTATCCGCATAGCTTCGTCTTCCACTGCGATAGTCAGTTCATCAGTTTCCAGATCTCTTTCAATAACGAAGTCTGACAATTGACTTTGCTCCATGAGGTGTTCTGTAGCTGCAGCTACTGGGGCGTCTCTTTCCTCAAGAGAAACGGACAAATGCAAGTCATCTTGTAATGTATGGCTATTGGATGAAACATTCTCAAGCCCCGATTGCTCCCAGCCCTCAGATGACCCTTTTAGAATTAAAGGGTTGTCCATTGATTTTGTTGATTGGCTTTGGTCTGATTCAACAATGGACATCGTGTCCGTATCTCTTGTTTCAACTCCTTTTGTTGCATTCTCTTTGGGACTGTCTTTGGTTGATTGTTCATCAGAACCTACCTCGTCGTCTTCAAAATGGCCACTAGTGGTGCTTAAACCAAATGCTGGAACAGGATCAAGGTAACGATCGTCAACTTCGTCCACTGCACCGTCTTGCAGAAGGATAGATCCATCTTGGCTCTCATCTGTCTCACTTTTTTTTGACACCTTCGTGCGTTGGTTCAGATGATTCATCTGCTTGTTGTTGCACAGCCACAATTTGAAGGTGTTGGGAGATGCCCGACATTTGGCTGCTGCGTTTGGTGGAAAGACCGCTTCGTACAATTGATCTGTATGTTGTATGTTCATGTAGCCTTCCAAATGTTTAAATTCCAACAACAACTCATTGTCTGCTCTGGCAAGAACGGCCTTACAGGCTTTTATTTCCCCTTCATTTTTCTCCATTTTATCCTTTATTGAAAAGCGATGGTTATACCTTCTGTACCTTTTCGTAAAAAGCTTTAAATTGCAATCTTCCAATTGCTCACTTTTGCATCTTCCCCCTACTCGAATGATCTCTCTCTTTGGTAGAAATTCCAACACCTTTTCAAGGAACTGATCCAGAGCGTGGTTTGTGTAGCAAACCATTAGCATTGGTGATATTTTATGGGGGTCCCACTGTGTTCGGTTCTCGAGCAAACATCGCACAATCTTGGCTCCAACGTACGTCTTTCCTGTCCCTGGTGGGCCTTGGATGACAGAAAACTCAGTCGTAATTGCTGTTCGTAATGCCTCGAGCTGCGAACGGTTCAAACGAAGCGTCTCGACCAATGGCCAAGCCTCCGATTCGAGAACGGGTACTCTAGTGGCTTTTGCTGCAAACGGTACATCAAGGGCCTTGCTAAGATCATAACATACAGGATCTTGGTCATCCTCGCGTCGTAGATACTCTGGTGGTTCCACTTCGGCACTACACTCAACCAAGTACTTTGTGAAAGGCAAGCTGTCTTTGTCCAAACCTTTGAGCCCTTTAAGGACGTGACGATAGGCCTCAAAATAAGCAGGTGACTCAACCATCTGGTATTCTTGTTGACGCTTTTCGATATCAAAAATGTTTTGTTCCTCAAGGAATCGAATGTCAAATCTACCTTTCTGCAAGTCCTTTGGGTCTCGATTAGCCACCGTGGCAAAAAGTATTGTTTCGAAGTTGTCTTTTGAAAGGCACAGGAATGAACCAAAGATGAGCCTTTTTGAGTGCGCCCATTTTGTCATACCGAATTTGGAAACATCAAATTGAACCTTGTAATTAATTCCAGACAACGTGAATTCCTTGCCATGAATGCGTACTCCTTGGTAGCATTTCATCAACTGATTGCGTTGTCCTCTCGGAATGTGGTGAGTAATTTCATAGATGCCTTCTCTTAATGGCTCAAGGAAATCCTCTCGGAGCAATCGGAACTGCACATCAAGGTAGTGCTCGACATCTTGATATCGTCCCTTTTTAATGTTCTTACGTAGGAAGGGCCGTTCGTGAGACTTGATTTCTTTGTCCGTTGGACGTATGGGAATGTCTCTAAAATCGTTTGGCGGTTTTTGCCCTGTTTTGTTGGTGTAACGTCTTCCATGTTTTTCTCTTTCTGCCTTGATGATGTCATCTCTTACTTGTTTGAAATCGTCCAATTGCTTCTTCAACTCATCGTTTCTATCGATGTTTGACTGATCCAAGGTTTGTTTCAGTTGATCGTAAGGCGGGTCAGCATAAGAACTCGGCAAGTGCTTCAAGTACCTCTTGAATACTTTGATTAACCATTCAATGAGTCGTCGTTGAGACTCTGGATCATTTATTGCCGTTGCTGCTTGAACACGATCAAGTAAGTATGGAATTTTGGAACTAAAAAACGCTGAACCTTTAAGCGCAGCTAGAATTTTGTTCGTCTTCTCGTTCGGTGGCGCATCGCAGACAATTGCTAATGTGCAAGTGAGGTCGAAGATGAAGTCATCACTGTTGTGTTGCTCCTCTTCTGATTTTAGAAAGTCGTTAAAACGATTCATGCTCCCATTTAACTTGTAGACCACCTCAGTGCAATCCTTTTCTTTCAAGGTCTTGAGATCCAGGACGTTACTTTGTCTGGGAAATGATTTCTTTTCAACGTCCTTATGTGGTCTACACGCTGGAGGCTGTGTTTTATGTTGTGTTGCTGACTTTATATTTCTGTTCGCTGGATTAACCTTTCCTGATCGTTGGCTTTGGTTTTTACCTGTATCATAGGAAATAACCATTCCGGCATAAATCTTCCTCTTCAAACAAATTTGAACAGTAATTCATCATTTCCAACTTGCACCAATTGTCTGTTACTTTACTCACCTGGAGGTTTTCCTCTGCCAGCTGCTGACATCAGTGGTGTGCCTTTGTCACCTTCCCGTGATGCTCCTCTACCACGCCCTTTAGGTGGTGTCAGTAGTGTGCCTTTGTCACCTTCCCGTGATGCTCCCTTACCACGCCCTTTATGTGGTGTCAGTGGTGTGCCTTTGTCACCTTCCCGTGATGCTCCTCTACCACGCCCTTTAGGTGGTGTCAGTGGTGTGCCTTTGTCACCTTCCCGTGATGCTCCTCTACCACGCCCTTTAGGATGTTGTCTATTCTGTTTGTGAAAGTTTCCACCTTAAATGAAAGACGAATTGTGCTTAATTTCTCAATGAAGTACCGTTTTGAGAACTAAAACCACACGTCAAATGCTGCAAAAAGACCAAAATAACCATATTCCTTGAAATGATTTCTAAATCATATATGTACGTGTGTGTTTTAGTCAGTTTATGCTGGTTATTTATTATTAGTGAGAAAAGACGGAGAATGATTAATCCGCTTCACTGAGCTAGAAAGTTGTGTTGGTAATGAATTGTTGTTGTTGTTGTTGTTGTTGTTTAACTTAACTCTAGTAAACACGGTAGTAATGAAGTGGTAGTAAAGCCTTTTCAAAGCCTAGTGGCTCAACCGGCCGGCGCCAATTTCTAGCTAGCGGCTAACATTATGGCTACTCCCCCTGGATTTGATGCTTGTCCAACGCCAGGTTACCCCCCAGCATTTTGTCAAGTTGCCGTAACATTTCACACTGGTACCCATTTATACACCTGTGCGAAGAGAGGTGTCTTGTCCAAGAACACAACACAATGACCCCGGCCAGCGTGCTAACCATTAGGCCAACGCATCTCCCACAAAGTAGTAGTAAGCTTTTCTTCAAGGAAAATAATGTCTGTTTTGGTTGATCCTCGTACACATACCCGAAAAATTTTCTGGGCGCAGGATTTCGTCCCTGATCATAAGTTCAGCTACGTACCTGAAGTGCGTCTACTTGTAGAAGGTCCAGTTGCACTTTGTAATTCCGAAGATTGACTTTTCGGTGTTATCGTCTTTTTCGTTCCGCCTTTGTTTGGTTCCAACGTTGCTCCACGATCTGAAAATATATTATATTTAATCATCAATGGCGTTCCCACAGGTGGTGTCATTCGGTGCTACTGTAACCGCGTCATATGTACTAACCATGCAATTATTTCTAAATTGAACAGTACTTGAATGGGATTTGTAGGCTGACAATATCATTAGAGTTAGTGATCTGCATCTAATTTCTCATTGAAACATCAAGTCTAGAGAATAAAGTTATTGATCACCAGGGGAAAATGTCTTCCATTTACTCCCAACTAGTGCTACAGAAAATGTATGGAAATCTGTAAGGAGAATTTGTATGTTGACATTAGACTCCACTCACCTGGATTAACGTTTCCTTTTCATTTGGTGCATTTGATGACGCTTGTGGTTTTCTCTTTGTACCTTCCCGTGGCTTCCCTCTCCGCCAGTGGTCTCTCCGATCTATATTCTGTTTCACAGGATTGCCTTATTAAAATAGAGAAAAAAGTAAATAAATGCGAACATTTGTTGAGACGTGTTTGGTGAGAGAAATAATTAACAACGAGAAGAGGAGATCTTCGCAGTTACGTAGCAACTTATGCATGTGTAAAGGAAGCCTGCAAAAATGTCAGGCTTCGACGGGATTTGAAAGCGTGACCTTGTAGGCTCCTCCCGGTTATTTAGGTTACGACCCAAATAACGGCTGCAAAAGAGACCATGATCTTTGCGATTCCAGTGTAAATGCTCTTTCACAGAGCGGTGAAGCCACTGAGAGCTCACAGTGGTCAATATTTAAATTACCTACCTTCTGAACTGCGTTTACTTGGTATTTCGTCAGCGGACGTTCCACAAGCGCCTGATGATTTCGAAATTCCAGTCCCTTGTCTTCCTGGTGTTGTCTTTCCTTGCAGTTTTTCCGGCTTTGGTTCAGATGTTTCTCCGGAATCTAACAGATGGAAAATATTTATGTTTAGCCAAAAGAAGTGTAACAAACCAATTTTACTGTAGAAAGTGTAAACCTGTCCAGTCTTGGCATACATGTATTTGTATCAAAGAAAATATCTTAATACCTTAAATGAGCAAGTGACAGCACCTAATCCATAGCTTCATAATCTTGTTGAGATCCAGACCTCCCTAGACGGTTATTTCCAAATGTTCTTGATGAAATGATTGTTTTGACCGCTTAGATGGCAATGCTCTCGTAACCAACTACAACGCGCGTTTAACATCCAGTTAAATTCCGTCCGAGTTTATTTCAGGATTTGTTTTACATTTAAAATAGTTCCTTTTGTCTGTTCATAAGAGATTGTAATTGTTCAGTTTTATTTATTTACCTCTTTTAAAAATATTAATTTACTAAACAAAATTTAGGTAACCTTTTGAGTCGTTCCCAGGCCTTTCCATTTTATCGAGTTTCTTTCCTTGGCCTTCCTGCGAGGACATGGTGCTGAATGGAAAAACACAAATGTATTATCAATAAAGCCCCGGCCAAACGAGGATGAGAGTTGCTGGGAGTTGGCTCTCATGAGAGTTTTCTTCAACTCGACTCTCATCATCTCGGGGCTCGGGCCAAACGAAGGTAGTACATTATTTATTTTTTGTGTAATAATTTTCCTAAACTAAAAGTAAGTGCGTCCTTTTAACATCCCATTTCAACAGCTTACAAATGTTACGTCAGCATGCAATAGTGTTTCTGTTTTAGTTTCTGTGAACCAGTAACTGATAAGATACTATCCTTCCCACCGTGATTGCAGAAATTGACCTTTTAAATTTCACTATCGCGTGTCACACCTTTGGTGGAATACCGTCATTACATGTCTGTTTCTGACCATTGAGATACATAAAGGTTGGCAAATATTCTATATACAGACAACATTTGTTGGTTGGTTTCCTTATGATCGCTGGACTGTTGCCTGTCGGTACCAAGTCTCTCCCAGAGTAATTTCCCCTTTCTCTGAAAGCTAATGCAAGCATGCACAGGTCACCCACAGTCTGGGAATAAGTACCAGTGTTGATGGCAAGATTCCGTCTCCGAGACGGGACTGAGCGCACGATTATCATCTCGACGTTGCTAAGCAACATGACGTATTCTCATTGCGCTATGCTGGCGTGACAATGTTCTGAGTACTCGTGACTGCGCGGCTCGCGCTGTTTCTTGATTGGATAACAAAAATCGCAAAATATTCGGGAGTGGTTCAACGAAGATTTGCCAAAAACGGCTCTTGTTCCCCCGACTGTCCAAGCTCTCTGTAAGTGTAGTAGAAAGAAACCAATATCTTTCTTTCGTTCTTATTATAGTGAGTTCACTGCCTTTGTCGTTTGAAGGGTTTGAAGCGATTGTAGTAAAATCGTGTATACTAAATAGAAAACCTACTAAATTAAGCAATCTTGCCTTGTTATGGGCTGATATAGAAAATGTAGGAAAAGATTGATAAAACGTACTGTGATCACCTGCCAATAATACCACTGAAATTTAATAAGAAAATTGTTTACGAAATGGGGGAACAATAAACTAAAATAAAATCACTTTAATGTGCAGCTGAATGTATCACAGTATAAAAGTATCACAGCGAGACATCGATAAAAAAAAGGCAACAACAGACAACTTTATGGAAACAAAAATGAGCAAAAATCTCGCTCAAAATCGCTTCAAGCCTTTAAAACTACAACTAAAACTATTGTCTATTCACTTTGACAGTGAATAGACAATGATAATAATTGAACGAAAGTTTCGTTTTATATTTCTTTTGACTACACTTATAAGAGAGCTCGGGTGACCTATGATGATATTAGGCCATGCATGAATTAAATGTCAGTTCTGTATGTTCAATCTGGGTCGAATTTCCTCGCGATCGAGCGATCACCAGCGAACAGTCAGCGATGATTACATAGTAGAAACCAGCCTAGACAGCTAGCCTAGACTGTCGTTAGAACGAATTCGGGCTGCCGTGAACAAATATGATGGGGTTTAAAAGAGTTTGCATAATTTTCACGAGTCACTTCCGTATGCAAAATCAATTATAAGATGCGCGCTCGGATTTCTGTTGCAAACCTCACGGATTGCAACTTGAATTTCCATTCAAATAAAGTCACGATCAACGCAGTGTCCTTTTATCTCATTATCAATTATACTCCTTATTTAGTACAGAATATTTCCTTTCTAACCAAACTTCAATTTGTTTCCTTCCTTCTGTCATATGACTAGCGTCTGCTGGTACACATGATGTGTTTGACGTAGCATTGTACTAGTATGGATTCCGCCGCTGATTCTCAGCTTCATTCGTCATGACAGTGTCATGAGTGCTTGGGAAATGCTTGATTATAAAAAAGTTGTTACAGTCGAAGCTCTCTGAGCGGACACTCTCGTAAGCGGACAGCTCTACTTTTTTTAAATACGGCCGCCTTGAGAAAACCCCGTTTGAGCTTTAAACAAACTCTGTATATTTGTACACATTCCCGTATAAAGCGGCCAGCTTCAGTTGCGGACACTTTCTGTTTCCCGAGGATGTCCGCTTACGAGAGCTTCGACTTTAGTTTTCTTTTCTATTCAGGGCGTGTGTCAAGCCTATCGATTCAAGAAGTTGAAATGGCCGTGAAAGTATTTATTCGGTTGCGAGTTTTGATCGAGCTGCTGTTCAAGTTCGTTGCACTATGTAACTTTATATGTCATGATCAGTCACAATTCATAACTTCCACGTTTAGTACAGCGAAACAGTACTTCTATAAAGTAAGTCACCGTTCGATAAAGATAACTGCTGATCGATTCCTTTATAGCCTCGCTATAAGGAAATGAAATAACAAAATGTCTTCTCTTACCTGTCCAAGCACCCAAGGAAGTGCTGTCCACGATTCCGAGAACGGAGATGATTTCTTTCTTGTATCTTGCTTGCGTTGATTTATTATCCAACTATGAAATGAGTGAAAAGGTTTTCTACGAAAGGGAGCTTCGTGAAGGATTTCGTCGCTTCTCTTACTGAAACAAGACCTTGAAATGTCAACTGTAAAAATTGTTTTGTCTGAAACGATATTTATCTTTCTCGGAATTTAAGGAAATAAGGTAAAAATGGATTGGTCAGCGGAAAGTGGGAAGTGGAAATTAGAATGAATAATTATATCGTGTTTGGAAAGGAAAACATTCGTTGAAAAGATGACGAGGAAATAGTCAGGAATCAAAAGTTGGCTTTTCACTTCTGTTCCTACTTCTTTTTACTGTCGCTTAAACAGGCCAAATGTTCCAACTATAGACTGCATGTTTGGCATTCTTTGTGGGTACATAGTCATGTATCTAGTTCTAACTATCATTCTTTATTCCTTGCATGTTGCAGATGTTTATCGATGCCGGCCGGAGACATTATTTGACTCTTCCTTTTGAAGACCAATTTCTTCAAGAGAACACAAACATAAATAAAGAAAACCCTCAAGAAACGCTCCTCTACACAACACAAGAAGAGGTAAGGGTATAATACTGATACTCTTGCTTGAATTGTCATCGAAGTGTTATGATAAGCAGACAAGACAATGTTTATAACCCGTATTTCAGGGTCACCCTAGTTTGTCCTTTGATCTGGTTTGCCAGCTGGGTTAACTCGGCTACACAGAAACAAAGTTTTGCTGGTTAACATACGTTCTCCTGACTGTTTGCAAAACTGTAATAACGATAGGTACTGAACCTCATTGAAAGCAAAAGAAACTCGTTCTGTTTCTCTGTTCTGCTTCTTTGCGGGGCACGTTTCCTTCAGGCTTGGAATCGCTTTGTGTTCACTTTCTTGAAGAGCATCTGGCGCCTTTTGTTAGTCGTACCAGCTTTCTGTTAAGTTTGCAGGTAGTTGTTGACATTGGTTCATATGTGTGTGTTCTAAGTACACCACACCAGCTTTCAAGTGTAAGTCGTTGATTGTTGTTAGTATGAATTGTCTACAACATTACTTACTAACTACAATCAACGACTTTCACTTGAAAGCTGGTACACTAGCTTAGAACACACACCTATAATTAAACAGATATCGGCACCTTACAAACGACTTATCCACGACGTTGACTTCAAACAAAAACCGACAAAATCGGATGCCGGACTAACAAATGAGGATCAAATTAAACTTGACAACAACTAAACGATCACTTTTGAGATTTAATCGAACCAATCATATCAACAACCAGGGACTAAACACAATAATCTCACCAACAAGTTTTAACTTGACTCTAAAGGTGACTGTCACTCTGGTTGTTGAAAGTCTTGAAACATCAGTCACCAAGTCTACTGTCACTCGGGCGATCACACTAGACGAGCTACTGAGCAATATTACTAGGTTCAAACTATTTTATCGTAAGACCGCAAGTATATTCAAACCGGGGGATCTCTCATATAAAAGTGACGGGGGTCATCGTCGGAAAAAAGAAACCCCTCAGTAAAAGGTACCAGAATCTCGTTTTGTGGGTGTGGCTCGAATACATTTTAACCCCTAAGAGGTACCAATTCTAAGACAAAACTAGTTCCTGTCATATTTTATCGGCTTAATACACTAAAAGGTACCAGACTAACTATAATAGTGGTCATTTTAACCCCTAAAAAGTACGACGATCACCCCGTCACTTTTATATGTCATTCCTCCCTACCGCGTATTCAAACAGACATTGGAGCTTGAATGAGCATTGTGAGATACGACTGTTTGTGGCACGTGATCAACTTTTTGTGACGTGAAAAAATGTTGATCCGGGTTGTAGTACAGCGTGGCTCACAATGTGACACATATATGGCCCTTGTGCTGATTTTGTTACTTCAGCAACGTTTTCGACTACCTTAAAATTCCAATACAATAAGCCCCAAAATCCTTCCTATAATAAGCTCCCCTTTCTTAGATTGACAGTTGATGTTTCAATGTCCAATTATGCGCTTCCCTGGCAAAAGGCTCATAACAGTCCCCCTTAGCTCTTTTAGATAAAAAGTCTTCCTATTATAAACCTTGTTCTTGTATTTTATGTCGTTACAGTATGCACAGAGACTTATGATGTTCATTGACAACGACTGTAGAACTTGTTTAGAGTTTCATATCGTTATGCTTGGCGAGTTTTACCATGCGGTATTCTTGTATCCCTCAGTTCCAAATAAAAGCCCAAACATTTTTGAAATGCAAAATTCCATAAGCCCATAATAAGCCCACAAAAAGCCTTTTGATTATTAAAAAATCCAGGCTTGATTATATGAATTTTACAGTACTTTTGTTAGTTTTTCAGTTAGTATTTCGATGGTCCACAATGTACTTCGCTAGCACAAGGCTCACAACAGTAAGACATATAAGATTTGTCAGCTGATTGGTGTAGTTTTTATCAGAATTCATGATGTGTACAGTTAGCGGAAAAAACTCTTTTGTCATTTTCGCTCTGTTAGTTTCTGAAATTCGATTTTTAATACCACCTCTGATACCAAGAATTGAAATGTAATTTTGTTAACCTATATGCCTTGTTCTGATCAATTCTATTACTGCTAATAAAAACCAAAATCAAACTTAAAACTTATATAATTATTATAAAAGTATTATACAACCCATCTTTTTTTTTTGCATTTCGCATTTATACGCTAATAAATTGGCTTAAGGAATGTATTGGACTCTTTGATTTATAAACTCCATAAAAAGAAGTTGTCACTGATATACTAACATATATGCAATTGTTAAAAAGGCTAAAAAACAAACTATTAAAAGTTTATAAAAACACCTAACTTTTTCGACTATTTAGTCATCTTCAGGGTGGAAAAATCATTACTAAGTTATTCCGCTTGGGAATAGTTTTTCAAGGTAACATTGCACTTGAATGTTCAACGAAGGCTCGTTTTGGTTAATTAACAGCTAAACTGAATAAAAGCGAACTTTAGAAAAACGTAGTTTCCAGCTAAACTGATCATTTTATAATTTGACGCTAAGATAGTTTCCAAATCATCCATCTTTTTGTAGTATATTTCAGCCCATTTTTAACAATATGAAACTACGAGCGTTTCAGAAAACGCGACTATGGGCTTATAAGGTAACTTGATTGTCTAGCTTAAGTTTTTTTTTACTTCAATTTTACTCATGATAATCTAGGCTTAGTAGAGTTTTAGTTTCTTTTCTTCAGTGATCTTCCTTGTTTTGTAAAATTGTGAAGTACGGAATCAGCTGTTAATTGTTGGACATAATATGACACATCACATTAGTTCTGCTCACTGTGAACGTTTCGATTGATACACCGATGCACTCTCTTCTCATTTCTCGGTAATTTTCTCGTTTCACTCCCGTTCACTTCCTTCACTGTTCATTGTTCATCTGTTCTTCACCATGTATTTCGAAACTGAGGACTTTTTTCACACGCTCTATCATTGCATTTTTGCAGTATGTCCTGTACGTTCTGCTGGGCAGCAGTTGGAAGAAAGACACAAACCAGTTGAGAAGGAACTCAAATAACGTGGCGTGCAGTTTTGCTGCAGCAGACCGACAGTGGCGCTCTCCTTATGTCGACCATGAGGCACGAACAGGACTGAACGAGTAATTGAGTAAGTGCTAGTTCTTGTTCTCTTTCCATGGCGTCTGTTTATTGCATGTTTATTAGAAGCTCTTGTACGTCCTGCAGTTTCCATTTTTTTCTTTCTTGCTCTCGCTTATCGTCACATTCCTTAGCCCCTCTCCTCCATAACTGTACACTGGCTACACCCTTCCCTTCCGACAGTAACGTCTTTTCCATCTCGCACGATAGATCTCATGAAGTACACGTGGCGCTGTCTACAGCATTTCCACACGCCTCTATTAAAGCCTGGAAAGTTCTCGAAGTCCTTTGGCTCCTCGGGAGGGAGAGGTGGGAGACTCACTTCTATCCTCAGCAAACTGACGATTCTTTCAAGCAAGTCGAGAAGTAGGGCTTCATTTTTTCCTTGGAGAAATGAATCAAATCGTCTGCGAGCCAACTGCAGTCGCGACTCTCCGATACTTGAAAACGACCTATTGCGCCTGATGGCTTCGCTTTGAGCCTCTAAAATCAAAGAGAAAAGGAAGAACGTTCTTGTGTGTTCATGGACTTGATTAAGAGTTCTCAAATCCAGTTGAGGTTTCTCCAGGTACTCTTTAATCTTTTCCAAGGCATCTTTGGAAGAATTTAAGCGATCTTTTAGCTCTAGTTGCTGTTTTGACATTGCTTGATCCTTTGCCATCTTTTGCAACAAGTCATTCGCTCTGTCGACCTGGTGCATAATGAGAAGATGATTTTTAAGGGTAAAGATTAAAGGTATACTGCGCACTTGCATACGATGCAAAGCCATTGTGTTGGGACGGCTTGAGAGCTCCACTACCATGTTCAGGAGATTCCGTGGAAACGCATTCATCATCTGTACGTCATAGGTGAGGCGACTTCGATCTCTCACAAGGTCACTGGCAAGGTTGATAGTTTCATTTGCAAGCTCCTGTATTTGTTTCTTTACATTTTCAATGTTCGTCAGTGTCCTTTTGATGAGATTTCCATAACGATAGCTGAATGTGATTGTTGTAGAACACTTAGGGCAATGTATGACTTGAACATCACTACCCAGTTCACGCAGCATCCACGCATCCATCTCTTCAACCTTTACAATGTGCCCACAGTCAACTAGTTGTAGACATCTTGAGGGATCCGTTTTGTTACCACGTCCACGACAAACAGCGCACACAGTGGGACAGTTTTCGCCACACAAACCAATACACGGGTGGTGGCAAGACAGCCTCTTGGGACACGGGGCATCACATCTAGGGCGGTCGCATTCCTCTCCACAAAGATTATTGCACTGATAATGAGGACAACTCCAAGTACATGGTCGTTTGCACGGCTCGCACGATTGTGAACAGAGTTTTCTGCATTTTCCATGAGGGCAACGTCGGCTGCATTTCCTGTCACAGGGAGGACATGGCTCGCTGCATATGGCTTTACAACGGTGCGAACAAACGAGCAATCGACCACATGGATGTAGGCACATTTCATGTGAACCCCTTTGTTGACAATCGTTACATGTCCCAGAACACTGGTGACCGCATGGCAACTTTGCTCCACATGCAGAAGAGCATCGTACATCATCAGCGGAGTGACCACAAAGCATCTTCTTCGTCTTATGACCACACGAAAGGGTTTTCTCACAGCTACGTCACAGGAATATTTAGAACAATCTTGCCCACATTTTCCTTTACAAATATGTTTGCATGAGCTCTTTCGACGCCGACAGGGAGCCGTGCAGGTAGCCGATTTGCTTTGAAAGCACTGAAGTGATTCTTCGTGACCACATGGAGAATATATTTTCTCTACTCTTCGCATGCACCTCATGCTTTCACATGGTTCACTACAGAACCCTGGACACGGATGACCACAATCTAGAGTTTTGTTGCAGCGCACCTGGCATCTTACGGTGTTGGGGTCGTCACTGCAAGGCATTTTGAGAGAGTGGTTCGCTGTACAATCAAGATGCTTCACCACCATCTTTTGGCATTTGTACTGATTGCACTGCTCAGAGCATTTACCAGGACATATGTGACTGCAGGGCAACTTCCGCGTGCATTTATTTGCACAAACAATCTGGGATACATCGTCAGAGCAAAGACACCTGACTTTATGGGATCCACAAGCTAAATCCTTTTGAACTCCGACAGCACATTTGAAATTAGTACAGTCATCGCCACATTTTTGGGGACAAGGGTGTTCACATGGAAGAACGCGATCACAAGGAGCATCACAAAATACCTCGCCTGGTTTATCTGAACACTGCATCTCCTTGTCATGACCACAAGGCAACGTTCTTGTCACCTTTGTGTCACATGTTTCACCTTCAATTCCATCTCGGACTCTGGAGCATATTGTAAGCTTCTTGTGTCCACAAGAAAAGATGATTTCAATTTCCTCTTCACAACAGTGCTCCTCAGGATTTCTATAACACGGCATAGTTGCCTCGTGTTCACATGGTAGTTTTCGTTTCATCTTAACCATGCAAGCAACATTTTGTAATTCTGCTGCCACAGTGGAGCATGTGAGAGACTTCCTATGACCACATGAAAGTTGGACATCGACTTTCATTTTGCACTTGCACTCTTCAGGATTTTTGTGACAGGGAAGGGTGAGTTTGTGTTTGCAAGGCAATTCTTTCTCCACTTTCGTGTTGCACAAGATATTTTGTACATCAGCTTTTGCGACATGGCACATCAAGGGCTTCTTGTGTCCACACGATAAATAAACCTCAACTATTTCCTTGCAACTGTACTTTTCGGGATCCTTGTGACAGGTTAAAGTCACCGCGTGACTACATGGTAATGTTGTGGCTACGAGCTCCTGGCACGACCGAGCTTCGCACTTTTTGCTGCAAATGCTTTGACAGCGATGTCCGCAGACTCGAACTCTTTCGCATGGCTTTTTACACCTCAATACAGATGGATCTACGTAACAGGGCATCTCGACGTTGTGTCCACATGAGGGTATTGTCATGTTAACCACTACCATGCAATCACCACATGACAGACCAAAGTGACACCGGTTTTGGCATGCATGACCTCTCTCACACTTCTTTTGACATAATTCTTCACATCGAACCTCGTGGCACAGACGGCCGCACACAGATAAACACTTGTGTCCGCAATCCAGCTGTCTTTGACAAGGAGCGAAACAAAAAGCCGTTTGGGGGTCAAGGTAGCAAGGAACCCTTTGTTGGTGACCACATGGAAGAAATTTGTAGACTTCGACTTTACATGTTTTCATGCGACAGTCTTCGTGACACATACCGGGACAATCATGTTCACAGTCCAGTGATCTCCTGCACCTCTTGAAGCACTTTGGTGGCCTGTTTTTCATAGGACATAAAACTCTTTTTCGATGACCACAAGCCAGATCAACGTCAATTTCGGTGCTACATTCACAGCGTTCTTTGCATTTGTTTGAACAAGGGTGGCCACAGTCGAGAAATTTGTTGCAATTGCTGTTACAGCGGCTATAAACCACAGGATCTTGAAAACATTGCATGCATTTTTCATGCCCACACGGGAGAATTTTCTGGCAGTTAAATGTACAACGTTGTGTGCATGTTCTCCCACACAAACTCCGGCAATTGTGTCCACATGGTAGGATTTTCTCGCATTTAACTTGACAGGAGAATTTTTCAGGGTCAATTTGGCACGGAACGGATTGTTCATGACCACACCGAGGGACTGTCTTTAGTATAGGTTGATCGCACATGGGACACTTTCTTGGATAGTGGCACCTCTGTTGACATTGGTGTTCATTTGGGCAGCATATCGCGAAGCACATCTTAGAACACTGGTTTTGTTCGTGAAAGTAGTCTGAAGTATGGCATGGCGTCTCACATGCATGACCACAAACAAGACGGTCTCCACAGGGCATCTTACATCCTCCAAATTGTTAAATTCACTTGAGGTTCTTACATTGGTGACATTGTTGTGTTTCTTGCAAACTATTTGTAGAGTCTCTCCGATAGCATTCTTTGTTTGTAGATAATCACATATCTCCTTCCACAGCTTGCACTGGCTTAACATGCTGAAGTTTCCAATGCAGTAAAATCCTTGGCGAGCTCTTGACAGCGCAACACAAATTCTGTTGGACTCACCTAGGAAACCAATTCGACGTTCTGAATTGCTTCTCACCAATGACAGAAGAATTATGTCATTTTCTTCACCCTGAAAGTTGTCCACTGCACAAACCTTGACTCCTCCAAATGTTCTTCTTGGCATCTTCTCTTGAAGAAGTAATAGTTGACCGGTATACATGGTAAGAATCGTAATTTGGCTTCGACTGTATCCCTGTAGTAGAAGATAGTTGCAAAGAGCTACCAAAAAGTCGGCTTCGTGAGGGTTTGAGTAACTTTGTAGACCGCCCTACCAGGATCTCAGGTCGACAATGATCAATAAAGAACAGGTTGTTTGTTACGCCAGTGATGTCATCAAATTCGCATACTGATTCGTGGTCCACTATTTCATGATCGTAGATTCTTTTAGTAAGGGCAGCAATCTCAGGGCGCATACGGTGCTGTATACATAATCGTTTACAATCCATGCTGTTTATTACCATTCTCTCAAACAGCGAGATCTCCAGATTGTAATTTTGGGCTAGCTCGTAGACTGTTGCTTTCGGACGAAGTTGCTTGTGGTCTCCGATAAGAATCGTATGCTTTGTGTCGCGTGACAGAGAAGTGATGATGTGAGCTTCCATTACTTCAGCAGCTTCTTCGATGACAACGATTCTGGGAGCTACTCTCTGAAGGACTGAATGATATTTAGCTGCACAGCTAGTTGTCATGCCAACAATGGTTGCACGACGTATAACCTCTTCCTCTTCTTCAAATCTGACTGCCTCTAGGTCATGGCAAAGTTGTTCGTATTCCTGTTCACCTCTCTGAATCTCTACTCTGTAACGTTCACGGTAGTTTTCCACCCAGAAAAGGTACAGTCGAAGTCGTTCCTGAGAGTTTAAAAGCCATATGTTGTCAACGCCCATTGCTTTATCGGCACGCATCATGATCACGTTTCGCAGCTCCGTTTTTAAGGAGGTGATATCTGCAGTGATATCGATTGGTTTTGTACTGGTTTTGTTGTTCTTTGAGGATTTTGGCTGGGTAGTATCTTCCTCGATTTGAACGTTGACCATGTGGGTGCCTTTCTTTCTGTTTTTAGAATTGTCACCTGTTGTTTGCTGCCACGAAAATGTTTCTCCTTTCTTCCTGTAGCTCACAGTTATCCATTCCGCTTCTTCTTTCGTGTTCATGTCTTCGTGCTCTTGTTTCCGACTGCTGAACTCATCTGACTGTTTTTCCATTATCGGGAGGAAATTGTCATCACCATGTATGCATCTTTGATATTGTATGAAATCAGCTTCCTTTTCCACTGTAATTGTGTCCTCAAATGCTTCAGTTATTTCACCACTGGTTTCTTTCACGTTTTGAGGTCCTTCCATTTGTATGATGTTTTCAACGTTCTCTACTTCTTGCTGCTCTGGGGAGAAATCGTCCTTCGGTCCATGACAAGTTTGTGTCGCCAATTTCGTTGCATCCTTCTCCGATACACGATCACTTGATGAGAATTTGTCTTTAGGGGGCGGATTCTCAGCGAGCGCCATTTTCCAGCTTCCATTGCGTGCTAATTCGTTATTAGTATTATTGTTTTCATCGGTACCATATGGTGCTGTGAACAAAGTGGCATCATTAAATACATAATCGTTTCCACCTTCATCGTTGTCTCCATCTTGACGCTTTTCCACCTGGTCTTTTGTTTCTGCCTTTGAAATTCGATTTAAAGAGTCCATCTGCTTGTTGCTGCATAACCACAGTTTGAAAGTGTTTCCTGGAGTTCGACATTCGTGTGTCGCGTTATCAGGAAAGATGGCATTGTACAGCTGTTCTGTATGTTCTGAATTCAGAAGTTCCTCCAAGTCGTCGAATTCCAAGAGCTCTGTGTCTGCTTTGGCAAGTAATTCTTCCACCATCTCATTTCCTGAACTTTGTTCTGTATTAAATCTCTGACATCTCTTCGTCTTTGATGCAATCTGTATTCACCAGTAAATAGCTTTAGATTACATCCTTCTAGTTGCCGACTTTTACATCTTCCTCCAACACGAATGATCTGTTCTTTGGGTAGAAATTCTAACACCTTTTCCAAGAACTGATCTAGAGCGTGGTTTGTGTAACAGACCATAAGCATTGGCGAGATTCCATCAGGGTCCCAGGTCTCTCGGTTCTCAAGCAAGCATCGCACAATTTTAGCTCCAACATACGTCTTCCCCGTTCCTGGAGGGCCCTGGATGACAGAAAACTCAGTTGTAACTGCTGTTTTTAACGCTTCGAGCTGGGAGTTGTTAAGTGGAAGTGCCTCGACAGAAGGCCAGGCTTTGGGCTGCAGAACAGGCACTTTACTGGCGTTTACCGCATCCGGAACATCCAAGGCCCAGCTAAGATCATAACATACCGGCTCTTGATTATCCTCGCGCCTTAAATACTCTGGTGGGTCGACATCTTCACTGCATTCAACCAGATATTTTTTGAACGGCAAGGTAGTTTCATCCAATTCTTTCAGTCCTTTAAGAACATGACGATAGGCTTCATAATAGGCAGGCGACTCAACCATTTGGTACTCGCATCTTCGCTTTTCGATCCCAAAGACATCTTGGTCCTCGATGAATTGAATACCAATTTTACCTTTTGTCAGTTCTTCTGGATCCCGGTTAGAAACCGTTGCGAAAAGCATTGTCTCAAAGTTGTCTTTAGAGAAACAAAGGAATGAACCAAACATGAGTCGTTTTGAATTTGCCCATCTTCTGGTATCGAATCTGGAAACATCAAATTGTACTTGATAATTAATTCCGGACGGCGTGAATGTCTTGTCGACAATACGTGCTCCTGGGTAATATTTCATTAACTGATTGCGCTGTCTTCTTGGTACGTTTTGGACAATTTCGTTGATGCCTTCCCTTAGTGGCTCAAGAAAATCCTCTCTAAGCAACCGAAACTGTACATCAAGGTAGTGCTCGGCATCTTCATATCTTCCCTTTGAAATGTTCTTGCGTAGGAAAGGTCGTTCTTGAGATATAATTTCTTTGTGCGTGGGACAAATTGGTATGTCTCTAAAATCGTTTGGTGGTTTTTGTCCTGTCCTGTTGATGTAACGTCTTGCCGTGCTTCTGTCTTTCTGCTATGATGATATCATCTCTGACTTTCTTAAAAGCCTCTAACTCTTTCTGTAGCTCATCTTTTCTGTCAATGTTGGATTGATCCAATGCTCGTTTCAACTGATCGTAAGGCAGGTCAGCATAAGAACTGGGCAAGTGCCTCAAATACCTCTTGAATACCTTGATCAGCCATTGAATGAATCTTGGTTGGGATTCTTGGTCATTCAAGGCCGATGATCCTTGAACATGATCTAGTAGACGTGGAACCTTCGAGCTTAAGAATAACGAGCCTTTAAGCGCAGCTAGAATCTTGTTCGTGTTCTCGTTCGGTGGCGCATCGCAGACAATTGCTAATGTGCAAGTGAGGTCGAAGATGAAGTCATCACTGTTGTGCTGCTCTTCTTGTGATCGTAGAAAGATCTGAAAATGAGCCATACTCTCATTTAACTTGTAGACGACCTCAGTGGTGTCCATCTCTTTCAAACTTTTCAGGTCTAGGACACGTTTTGCAGGGAAGATTCCACGAGCAAGAGGCTGTGATTTGTGCTGTGGTGGTAACCGGAGATCTGCGTTCATTGGAAAAGGTCTTCCTGGTCGTTGTTCTTGGTTTCTATCTGTATTATAAGACAGTATATACATTTCTAAATAAATAGTTAGGGAATAGTTACATATTTCGGTCACATTCCCATCTCTAAGATTATACTGAACCTGTGGATTTTCATCAAAGAAGTTTCTAAACAACATGACCTATCCATTTGTTGCAGTGCGTTTTCGGATTAATTGTGATCGCTTGATTGAAAACAGAAACAAGTCTTACCAGGGGTGCGACTACAGAGATTTACCAGAAACTGCACTTGTTACTTCAACTGAATTCAAACTAATAACTAATTGCGTCCATTTCTCTTACTGTAATCACCTGAAGGTTTTCCTTTGTCATGCAACGACGCCACTTGGCTTTTTTCGTGTTGCCATGATGCTCCTCTCCCTCGTCCACCTTGAGCTTTGTTATTTTTAAAAAATAAATAAAGACTTTGTGTTACAAATAGAATACAGTACACATCATACAACGTTTTCTTATCAATTAAAGTACCTGGAGGGCGTTTTGGGCCTTACAGTTTGTGTGCTTTTTTTATATTTACAGACAGCAGTTTTAAATTTGACGAGGAAGAAGCATATGGCTAGTTTATAGTCTTTTGCTACTCCATCATGGCAACTCGAGTAATCCTAGTTTTTGTGCATCTGGAGTAAAGCGTCAACTTGAAGCCCTCCTCTGCATGGTTTCAAGATAACATCCAACGCGACCCATTGCATTAGCTAGAGGCAAGTTAAGAAATTGAATTTCCTTCCTTTTGTGTGTTTTTGCTCCGATGTACAGTGGAACCTCGTTATGACGAAGTGCCAAGGGACTGGGAAAATGTGTTCGTTATAACGGGGTTCGTTTGTTATAGCGGGGTCTTCGTTATGAAGGGGTTGTTTACCTACAACAACAACTGAACACGTCACATACCTTTAGCATTACGTCCACCAGCA
This sequence comes from Desmophyllum pertusum, assembly GCA_029204205.1. Classification (NCBI taxonomy): domain Eukaryota; kingdom Metazoa; phylum Cnidaria; class Anthozoa; order Scleractinia; family Caryophylliidae; genus Desmophyllum; species Desmophyllum pertusum. The sequence continues at coordinate 2,024,645 of MU825883.1, read as the reverse complement.
GTGGTTGCACGTGCACCTTGTGACGCCGGTAACTGACTTCCTGTTGTTGTTTTCTTTCGCGCACCTCCCTGATTTGCTTCCGTTGTAGCGTTAGGTTCTGTAAACATTGCGTCGAGGTTTTTCACTTTATAAAATTGTCATAATTATACAAAATTTAACTTATATTGCATGTAATTAACACCAAGGTTACTAGTAGTGGCAAACGTGAAATTCAGATGGAAACTCGTCCGATCTTGACGGAGCAACTTTGGTCAATAAATATTTATCATAGGTGGTTTAATTCCATATCGCTGTGATCCAAATCTATACAGTCCATACAGACCGTTAGCCCGCAATGATATAGACAGTAACATCTGTTTTGTTTTTAAAGTATTGGTTTTGTGCTCCCTTCTATCTTCGACCAGTTACAACCTCTAGATATTTTCCACCTGGCGTAGCTTATCATAGCATTCTATGTACAACTTTTACAAGAGGAACGACTTTAAGATAAAAAATTTAAAGGTTATGTTCGCTAGAAGTGAGAGTGATTAAAATAGGATCACTTTACGCGATTCAAAAATGATTCATTTCACCTGTACACTGTCACTAAAGGTATTGTCTGGCAGACTGTTCGAAATCTCTACCCGCGCAATTGTGTCTCTGAAAAACTGTAGTAGGTACTTGACGCAATCAGTATTTACACTTACCTGGAGTGGCTTCTTCTCTGCCATGACGTTGTCCCTGATATCTGCCCCTTTTACCTTCCAATTGCTTTCTTGCCCACCGGCCTTTGTGGTGGTTCTTAGTGTTGTCATCTGGAATAAAGAAATCACACAGTCATGATTGCGTATTTGAACGTATCTAGCCTGAGTCGCAGACGAACTCGACGCAGGAAATTTTTTTTATATATATACATATTGAAAGACAAAAGAAAACTGCCTGTCAAGCCAAAAAAGACGCTCTTTATTTTGCTTAGTTTTCTATCCAAAATAAAAGTAAAGAAATGCAAGTAAACTATTCTACACCTATCCTTAACAAGGGGTAATTTTGAGTGGTAATCAATCGGCCTTAGCCCTATATACGTTCCTCAGTGTTTCAGCATTAGCTCGTGAAAAGAAGTGAAGCCACATGAGGTAACAGGAAAATATTTGACTTCGGTGGGATTTCAGTCAACTTTACCCGGCATTAGAATGTGTTGCTTTGATACTTCTATGGCCTAGATTATATGGCTTTACTCTAACTAGGACATATAGTAAGGCTATCCTGAGGATTTAGAGCGGTTCTCAATTGGCTGTCGAAAGTAATCGCTCAATTGCTTTGGTTTTGCTTTACTACGCTCTATAATTGGTTTAAAAAAACTCGCACCACTTTCTCAACCAATCAGATGCAAAACCAAAACCAATCGCGACTTGGTCACGCGCGTTTTACCGCGCTTGACGCCAGTTACGTGTATTTGCTTTGTGTTCTCATTGGTTCATTTTGCTGTTTTCATTTGTTGTGATTGACCATTGAAATTGCATGGTTTTGGTTTCACGACATCGCGCTGTCTACAATGTTATCAATTTACCTGGTATTTCATCAGCAGATGTACCACATGCACCAGCTCCATTTGATTCAGACAACTGAGCTCCTTCTGTTCCAGGCGACGTTTTGTCTTGAGCTTCTTCATTTTGTTTCGATGTTTCTTCGGACTCTAAAATGTAAAACAGCAAGGTTGGTCATATGGCTATGTAGTCGATCAGCTATGGAAAAAGAATCCTTTCAGGATTTGTCAATTTGCCTTTCGTACAATAATGGTAAACGCTAAAAGCTCAATATTGTACGAAAGGCAAATTGACAAATCCTGAAAGGATTCTTTTTCCATAAAATCCTTCCTCAGTTTCATAAGATGGCAAAATTTAAAGAAATTTCACCGAAGGAAACTAAAAAAAATAAGGAATAAAAACAAAATATAGCAAAAAGACAAAATAACTGGTTTCCTTTGAGCGCGCGCAGATTACAGCTTTCGTCAACAGCGCGCGCTCGGTCATAAAACTATAGGGAGTCACCTTTGTACCAAAATGGACACATTGACAACAACTTCAAGGCCACAAAACTTGGGAGAGAAAGGGCCCTCGGACAGAGAGCATATGACGCAGTACAGTGCAAGCCATCAGGAAGCTGTAATGCCGATCCCCCTTCTGAGACCCAAGAGGACCACCAATGTTTGTACCAATACTGTCTTCATGAACCATGAAATTTCAGAATTCCTTTGACTTGTCAGTGAGTGGTTCGTGTAATATAAAAACAGTAAATTTCATGTTTGTTCCGGCACGTCTTGTGCTGATCAGTGTTTCAAACCGTTTTCCTCTGCATCAAGATTGGGTTTGAATTGATTGTGCTTTTGTTATTTTAAAATATTCTATAAACTCTCTGCACTTAAACAGTGATCATCATCTTATTTGTTTCTCAAAATATCAACCCAACGTCAAGGAGGTCATGAAATAAGGGGTAAATTATCTTTGGATATTTAATAAAATTCTTCCAACTCTTCCAAGTTCTTTTTCTATTGCACGACAATGGAAACCAGTAACCTGGTAAAGAGAGTTTGTGTATTGACATGAGGTTTAAATAAAGTCGAACTAAGCATTCATAGTCAAATGAGGTCCATTTATATTTCATTCCTGAACATTATGACACTTGTCAGTTGTTATGTAATGTGTAAACATATAATAATAAACATATAAAAATAATATAAGAATATACATGTAAACATATAATAATATATGTTTATATATATATAAACATATACCAGGCCTTTAGATTTATTATTATTTATTTGATTTCCTATTTTTTTTAGGTGATCTGTATATAGGGTTAACCTCAAGATCTACCTGTTCAAATATTTTTATCTTTTAATTATATTTGAATAAAGTATTATTATTGTAATATGGAAGAGTAGTGTCTTATGTTACTACTATCGTTGTCAAAGAAATCCACAACGTTTTTTTTTTCTTTAACTGCTCAGCAAAACCCCGCTTTTAAAGTCGGTAAAAGGAAAGGCTGATAACCAAGTGGTACATACATACATACATTTTATTGGACACTCCCCATAGGGCTTTTCAGGCCAATTTACAAATAATGATAGTTAAGAATATATACATGTTTACAAAGGTTTGAAAAGTACTAATTAAAACTAATAATGCTAGACTAAACTAATAATGCTAAATTAATATAAGAAACTATTTGATCTCATCTTTCTGCCAACGTTCCAGTAATGATCTCTTGAGAGAGTTTTTGAAAACTTTGACGGACTTTTTGTCTTTGAACTCGGCTGGAAGAGTGTTCCATAACTTTGTTCCTCTGTATGAAAAACACTGTTGTGCAGTAGCAGTTCTGCAATTAGGGATCTGAACATCGTTACAATTACGTGTATTTCTTCCATGGACGTCAGAACGATTTATAAACATAGATGACAAATAGTTAGGTGCTAATGAATTCATGCACTTAAACATCAGTGTGGCGTCCCGTAAATACAAAGCATCCGAAATAGGTAATAGTTCAAGTTGTCTACGTCTAGCTTTCTCTTTCTCTTGTCTATTCTATCCAAACTATAAACTTGAAGTAAATTATGATTATTACAACCTCGACCAACTCTAGTGATGTCTTTCCTTTGAATACATTTTTAGCCACAACTCGTAAATACACAGTGTCTGTATAAAATAGTCAGTTTCCCTTTAGTAGAGAGAAATGGACTTATTTTTTAACAGGTTATTTTTTTGTTTACCTTTAGAATCGTCCTGAGTGTTTTTGCGTTTGTTCTCTTTGTTGAATTTCTTACTCCATTTCGCTTTCTGCGAGGGCATGGTGCTGAAAGGAGATTTGTAATAGCACGGATGAGCAATATGAACACGATTTATCATTTATTATAGAGCGAAACATCTTCGTAGGGGGTTTATGTGAAACAGAAAATTATCTTAGTAAATACTGACGAGTGGAAAACAACTCGTTCCATGAGTTATTTTACTTTCTTACTTCCAGGACTTACTGAGCTCCTTTTTTGCGTCATATGAGTTATTTTATATAGATAATGATTGAAATGTTTATCACTGGCTCATAGTCTCGATATAAAAAGCAAAGACGTTTCAGCAAGTATCTCACTGAAAAGCCTTCATAAATTAAAATAAACTGTGTGTTCTTAGCAATGTGTGCAGTCGAAATACACTGGTCTGGACACACATTCGGGCGTTATGTGCACTATTAATATGGCCGCATTTTGATATACAGTATGTAGACAGCTCATCTGTACTAGAATTTTCGTAATTTACAGCATCGTCTGTCGAAGTAGCAGAAGTACCGATTCAAGCGACTAGACAAGTTCAATGACGTGCGACTGAAGTGCTAAGTTTGATGCAAACATACAGCCAGCAATTTCAGCAACGTACAACGTACAACATTTACAATTTGTGCGCCTTTTGTGAACAAAATCAATGTTACTGGTTGACGTTGCATGGTGTTTTTAAAATCGCACTGATTCAGTCACTGGCCATGGTTGAATCAGACAAGGGTCAATGAAAACTAACTAAGGCAGCACTTTAAAATGAGTACGCCACATTCAACATTACTAAACAACATCTAACCAATTTCCGACAGACTTTTGACACTTTTTTGTTTAAAACATAACTAGAAATACGCGTCTTGGAGAACTCGTAGTGGGCCGGTACATTTTTGGGGTGGAAGGGTAGCGGTTTTCAGTTCTATTGACACGCTTCGTGTATAATGTTTTCTGTCTGGTGAATACAAACATAGCCAGCAAAGTGGCGCGATGCGGACATAATTTTGAACACATACAAGACACAATTCGAAATTCACAATCCCTTGGCAACCCTAACTCTTATATTAGTACGTTGCTCAGTACATCTAACAGAGGTTTCAGATGTTTTATACAAGCCAGTTGTGTTTTTGGAATTTGTCTCCGTTTGACTGTCTAGTGAGTGATTTTATTAACAAAATATGCATATATTAAATACGGCTTGTGCGATAACCTGAATCCTCCTGAATGATGCCTCCTCCGGTTGCTTACTATAGGATTGTTTGAAATTCCCTATTATTGGACGAGCCTTGGACTTATCAGTGATTTAGAATAGTGTGCCATAATATTGAAGTCCAAGGAACTTCGTAATATTCTCGCATAACATATTTGTTTCTACTTCTGTTTGTAAAGAAATTTATAGGAAGGAAAGGTTGGTGATAACATCCATGCAAGCAGGATTTTGGTAACTGAATATAATCAATAATAACGTTTGGGAATAGTATTGCAATTTATGCGGTAAGATAAGCAAGAAATGTTTAGATTATTGCAATCATTATAACAGATCAGTTCAGTGTGGTTAAAATTTAGCCGCGAATGATCGATCGAAGTTTTTTACTTCCTATACAGACCTGATCACCTTCGATTTAAGTAAAGTGATCGTTCATTACAGCCATGCAGTGTTGTTCCTTCGTGGGCACTGAAATCATTAAACTTATCTTAATAAAGCTGGGGCGAAACGTTTTAACATTGTTGTATAACATTTTTTGATTCAACAATTAATGTTAGAACGTTTAGCACCCCATGTTACAATCGGTAGATGATGTTTGTTCAACATTTCTTTGTTTGATCGAAGATCAAACATTCATTTAACAAAAAATGTTGAACAAACGTCATCTAACATGGGTGCTAAACGTTCTAACATTGTTGAATAAACAAATGTTATACAACAATGTTAAAACGTTTAGCCACAGCTAAAATGCCAAAATTAAATGAAAGACGTACAGCATACCTGTGCACCGGCACCCACGAAACCCGAGAAGGTTGTTACTCCTTGCTCAGTCCAAGAAAAAACAAGTAGAAACGTTCTCGATTATAAAGTAAGGGTTTAAAGATTTTCGCTTTCTTAGAAAACAGCTCCTCAGATGTTTAAAAACCTTATTCAAATCGTAGGGTCTAGAAAGAAATTGTTTTGTCTACATAAAATTTATTTTTCTCGGAAAGCCGATTTGGACAAATGGAATGGAGGACAGCGGAATCAACGACAGTGGAAAGTGGAATGCTATGCATGACTCGTCCCCAGTCGTCTCTTAGAGAAACGTGTTTATAGACACGGCTCGTCTGTCTAACACGTTTCTCATAACAGTCGACTGGGGACGAGTCGGCTTACATACAACCTTTTTTTGTTTTGTTTTTTTTGTTTTTACATACAACCTTGCTTGCATGGGACGCGGCGAGAAGAAGGATAGTTATTGTCCCTCAAGACTTTGATGATGTAGTTTTTCGGCTCTGTCGAGCAAGAGAGTAGCACGACTGATCTTTTATGTTGTGAGGGATGAAATTTGAAATCGAGGTACCGTCACGCATGGGGGTTTCTCGCCGTAACGCATAAGGAAAACGCACCGTAGGGTATAGGGGAACAAACCATAGGGCATAGGGAACAAACCGTAACGCTTAAGGGAGCACACCGTAACGCATAAGGGTTTCTCACCGTATATATAGGAGAAACACACGGTAACTCACAGAGGGAACGCACCGTATAAACGACAAGGGAACGCACCGTATAAACGCACAAGGGAACGCACCGTATAAACGCACTAAGGAACGCACCGTATAAACGCACTAGGGAACGCACCAGTTTTTCTACCAGATATTAAAGAAGTACTGCTTCATCTTTCGATTCTTATGAAATCTCAAAATAATTATCCTCCATTTTCAAATCTTCGACACAAATTGTTTACGGATTTTTCGTCTGGCGGGGACAAATAGAACTAATTTTTTGATTGGCTGTTAAAACAATGAACAGACAAGAGAAAACGAGTACTCTACGCAAGCTCAGAAAATCGGTACCAGCCAGGACCAGCCAGAGGTTGTGATTTCTTGGTGCTGACCAAAAGGATAGCGTACTCTGGGGGTCACTCTGGGGACGAGAATGTGCCAAACGCACCCTGAGGAATAAACCCGGAAGTGGGGCGAGTTTCGTTCCAGGCCTCCACGGCTGAATTGCAACCAAGATGGCGACCTACACTGATGGAAAAATAGCAGAGGTTGTACCCAATATGCAGTTCTTTACGACAAAATTGGCGCTGAATTTAACGATAGAATTAAGAAATAATTAGCATGGGATTGTGTGGCTCAAACCGTGGGACTAAAAAATGGTATGTTGCTTGTTTTTAAACAAGCAATTATAGCTAATTGTGGTTTGTAAACAAAAACCTTAATAAATAGGCTCTGTTTACATCAGTGGATGCGGTTTCACATTCACAAAGATATCGGTTACTAGGAGAATAATGAGAAATAGTACTTCTCTGTGTTGTACTTTTGGACCCAGAGTAACATAATCCTGATAATGTTATATAATTTGTATGACTTTGCACAAGAGATGGGTGTGAGAACTGACCTGCAAAGGAGTTGGTTCCACCAAGAAAATTCTCTTCCTGAGTTTCTTGATCTGTGAAGCATAGACTGGTCCTAACAGTTAATAGCAACACTATCTCACTCTCCTCCTCCCCTTTCCCGGCTAGCTTCCAGCTCACTATTATGGTGCCTGTGTGAGAGGGAACGTCCCTCTCATTATAAAGAAAACTCTCAAGCCAAATATTGATCAAATATATTAATATATATTTTAATAATGTTGTTTTTCTTCCACAGACCAAGAAGTGGTTATTCATCATCCCACCATAAAACAGGTAATTGCTTCTTTCCTTTTGCAAGTGCTTGCATAAATGATTTTAGTCTTTGTGTGTAATTGGAGCTCCCTTAATTTATCAGTTGTAATGGTCTGACTCCTTAAAGGAGCTATGTCACGATATTTAAAGTCATTATTCTGATGAATACTTTTGAATTGAAGGAAACCTAAAAATACTAGTTCACTCAGGTAGAAAAACACCAAAGAAGTAGTAACTAGTTAATAAACTAAAAGAATGATTACGACTGAGGAAGATTTAGACGGATTGCAAACGACGAAAAGATTAGCAAGATGCGCCATCCGTGACATAGCTCCTTTAAGTCTGGTTTCCATATAATCTACCAGGGCAATCAAGATGAACAGGATGAATGGATGATGATAATCGTTGGATCGCTTAAAATTTTATCCTAATGATCTGATATTGGGACGGTCAGGGTGATCTAAATCTATGCCAGAATGCACCAGGATCTTTCCGAGTCCACCATGTTGTTGGACCCAGGCCTTATCAGGGCAGTCTCAGTTTTTGGGAAGATTAGGCGATTATATGGAAACCAAAAATTGCTCGGAATATACCAATCATCTGGATTGCTTCAAAATGTATTGAGATGATTGGGGAAATTGAAAACCAGCCTTTAGATACCTAATCAAGAGTAAAAATAGGTCCACTATGTATACATGTGTGAGCAGGGTATGAATAATTTGTATTCAGGTGATGTCACAAAATTATCGGCGCCATTGTTGGAGAACTGACATAATCAAAATGACGACTAATCCCACAACTTATTTTTTTATTATTATGTGGAATGGCTGGACTTGTTTACTCATCGGGTTTTTTTCTCTCGCCAAAGATAAAATTACCCAGCTACTCTGCCATGTTATACAACTTTCTGCTGATTGACATTGTTTTGGCCAAAGAGAAACTAATTATTGATGCACAATTTTATGTGTTATCTCAAACCTTTCTCTGTTTACATTATTTTATATTGAAATTGAATACTTAGTACAAAATCAGGCTAAGTTTTTGCACAATTTTATTACATGGCTCCAGGACATTTTAATTTACTCATCAATTTTTTTTTTCTTGAAGGTAAAAATACCCAGCCATATTATATATGCTTATTACATGTAATAGCATCTTAGTATTTTTTGAAATCATGAAATGTTTTTACCTCATATGTTTCAGGCTTATATAGTAATTTCAATTTGTTTTATTCACACTTTTTTCAAGATTACAGTAGTACGAGTAGTAACACACTCTCTGTTCGTTGTTTGTGTTCTTTCCTCCTCAGGATGAAGGAATAAATGTTACATTTTCACCATGGATAAAAGGATTAGTTGCAAGCAGTAATTTCATTGAGATAGGTAAGTTGACATGACTGATAGTGATTGACATACTGTGTCTGTAACTACATGTGTACTGTAATAGCTCTATTAAGCCCCCAGGGGGCAAGATACCCCTAATGGTTAGTACATGGAGCCCAGGATTGAGTAGGCTCGATTTCCGCCACTCACTCGAGTCCAGTCTTCGTTCCTCCCCGAGAAGAACGACTGGACGCGTGAGCGAACAGCCATGTCTGTGACGTAATCGGGGGGAGGAGTGCGGGCTCACTTTCCCGAACAGCAGCTGGTAATCGAGCCTAAGGATTGAGTTGGTACCGGCAAACTGGTTTTTTTTTTTAAATTAATGCTATAGAAACTTAAAATAAGCTCCAGCACTGTGGGCTACGTTGGTTACCTTTTTATTCTTGTGTAACCATGGTTACAAGAGAATACTGTATGTGGTGATCACACACTCAGTTACAAAATGAAGTGCCAAACTGTACAATGTATGCTAACTGCCCAGCCAACATTGTTAACTCGTGTCGTACTGGAGTAAAAAGTGTAGACAGAGCTGCGTGGATATGTTCAACTAGTGGAAGATTTATTGCCAAGCTGTGCAAAAGCAAACAAAATGACATTCCCTGAGAAACCAGAAATTCTTAATTTAACTTCATTAGAAGAGAGACGGATTCCTTTTTTGCAAGTGCGTGAACTTCCAAGAGGAGGTCAACTGAGTATTCATGTATTCATGGGAATGTTGTAAAATGTGCCAGCTGATGTGAATTCCACAGTAGATTCTCTTCCGGGATCATTAAATGAGTCATATACCTATAAAGCTTAAAACGACACCTTAGTTATAAGCATCATCTTGTACAGACAAGTGAGCTATTTCAAAATGAGAGAATAGAAGTTTGTGATTCTTGGCTGGATAATGTTTGCAATAATAAGGAGGATGAAGATTGGTCAGAATGTTTCTAGAACGCACAGTAGAAACAACTTGAATGATGACAATTCACATGTACATGTATAACCAAATGTCAATATGCCAAACAGAGTTGAAACAGTAATAGAGTGTTTTCACTTGACGTCTTAACCGCCAGGTGTCCCCGTACAAGATAATTTTTATTAACTTCTTTTGTTAGGGACACCAACATAGCTGTCACGGCCTTTGTCATTTAATTCCCACAGGACTGAGTGAAAACGCTCTATAAAAGCTGTAGTAATACTGATGATGCAAATGACAATAATAATATTTGGAAAGAAAGGATGGTATATTTTTTAATAGTAATATTACTGATCACGATGATGATGGATGGGCTGAAGTTAATGAACGACCAGCATGAGTCATGGATACATTACTACAAAACCTGAAATAGCTGAAAATGTAAATAATGAATTTTGCTCCTAGAGAAGGTAGTCGACCACTGGGAATTTTTCTTTGTTATTCTTATTTACTAACGAACAAAAATCGTCCAGCAGTTGGGCTAGGCCGGGCCAACCTTGGAAAAATAAAGACCCTGGGTATGTGGTGTGACCGTGTCGGTTGGATAGTGCCCTTCACGAGTAACAGGGCTGGGGTGGGGGCAATATTTTAGCCAATGAGAATACGAGGAAATTCATCTTTTATATCGCAACCGTTACTTCAAACTTGATGATATTAAAACGCTTACTTTCAGCGGTGTGTGAGAAAAACATTTTCCACTTCTTTCGTTTCACTCTGCCAGTGGAAAATTACCCTTCATTTAGAAATGTGTTTTCAAAAGACTTCATTTCAATTGAGCTTTCCTCTGTAGATACGAAGTTTTATGGCTCGGCCGGCTCTGAGCAGTGCTACTCGAGTGATAAAATCCTCTAATTTAGTAAATATTCTGCTTCAATATTGAACGTCACACTTGGAGATATAAAACGTGAGAGCTCTAAGACTTATTTGATGAAGTATGGAAAAAATCAGTCGTCGGATTTCAAAATTATGCGCATTTTTGTAAAAGTGGGGTTTTAAAAATATGCTAATATCTCAAACGTTTTTACTCCATCAAAAAAAAAAAACATTTTCTTAAAATTCAAACATTTTTCATTTAGGATGCCAAAAATCAAAGAAATCGGTTAAATCTCAAATATGTGACCACCGCGCCACCTTAAAGTGGTACACTATTCCCAGTGGAAGTTGAAACACAATGCCTGTGAAATTTGCATACATCGCGTGTTCATTTTGGAGTTGGAGAAAATCATTTGAATTACATACTAATTTACATTAATATTCATTTATTCGTCCTTTTCGAATAGCTGTGCACGTGGAAAGAGCGGACGAACGACCATAAACTTGAAAACTTGAACTTCGTTTTGGGGTGGTTACGTTACTCTGGGGCAAAGAAATACTGCCAACTCAACGCTGTTACCTCGAAAATCGTCCACATTGACATGGTAGACGTACAAGACCTGGAACAAGATAGTGTTGGCCGGTTATTCCTTACAAGAACGTTGCCTTGAATGGACATCCAACGTCGAAGAAGTTTATTTCCTTTACGGCTCTTCTTGAGAGGTAACAACATATACATTGTTTTATTCCTTGTAGTTACCCTCGAAATTTACTCCTAAATATATCTACAGAAATCTTTATTATACATATTCGCCATAATAGAATGTATTCACAATACAGTCGCCATGTTGGTTTTCATAATTATCATAATTTAAATAAACTAAGTGATTTGTGAGGGGCAAACAACGAGATTTCGACCAGTTTCGTATTAGCGGGTTGATTTTTTTTTACAACTACTTTATGCTTTATCTATCTACTCTCTAAATAATATATATTCTACTACTGTATTGACGTCCTTGTTAAACGAACAAACAAACAAATGGATGCATAGTTACCCGAGTCATAATATAGAGTGACCAATTCAAACTAATAAAGAAACAATTATTGTTACGTTCTGTTAACAAACTCTCAAATTGATTTGTCGCGCAGCTGATCATTGACTATTTAGACGACGATTTTACGAAAATTGCAGACGGCGAGGCTAATTTACATTTACATGTATGTGAAAATCATACTGGCAGCATTGTCGAGATTGAAGACAAACAGAACCTCATCTTAGAGTTCATTATGTAACGGCCTCATACAAAGTGACGGGGGTGATCGTTGGAAATTTTGAAAGGAGCCTCTAAAAGGTACCAGAGTCTTGTTTTGTGGGTGTGGCTCATTTTCACCCCTAAGAGGTACCAATCCATTTTCTGGCAAGTAGTTCCTGTCATTTTTCTCCTGCTTAATACCCTAAAAGTTACCGGGATAACTCTAACGGTCGTCATTTCAAATTTAAACCGATACCCTATGCGGTACCAAGTCACAGATTTAACCTCAGTTTTAATTACATACATCATCACTGGCAGCATGTTACTCAGCACGTATTCACGTAGTGTTTATCTCTCTCTAGTCAAATGTCAAGCATAGGATGCCAGGAATTAACTGAGAGAAAAACAACTTGAGGAGTCAGTATGAGAGGTAAGTTGATTTGTAGACTCAAAGCTGTAGAGTTTCTGGAAAAATTATTGACGTTTTCTTTGACGTTTAGTTGGGTCTTTTTTCCTGTCAAATTGGTCTTTTTAAAATATCTGTTAAATGTGTTAGTTTGGATATTCCTTTCAACTAGTTTCCTTCAACGATGGGATAGGAAGGATAGGAAGTGGGGAGATACTCTTGGCATCTCTGGGGAATACTTGCAATCTAAAAGGCATTAGAACATTCATGTCAGCCTTGTATAACCATCACGTTATATTTTTCTTAAGGCAAAACTGATCACACGATTGTCATACTGCTGGACAAAGGTTCTCGTGATTGACATGGAAAGACAGACACACTAGGATAATGGTGTTCCTCGAACCACAGGTTAGTGTCAATATTATCAATATTCCCATCTTTGCGAGTCAGTTGTAGATATACATGTATACCTGATCTGAAAAGGAAAGGGGACAACACCTCGAAGATGTTCTACAAAATACTCGTTCCACGCGAGACTTCTTGCTTACTTTGCTGGGAATGAAAGAGACAATTCTCTTGTTTGCTGTAATACTAGCATTCAGACCGGGCTACCGGAGTATTAAAGATCATTATATGGCAACTTTTTCCATGATGAAAAGGAGCATTCTGATTGGTTCCCTGGACGGTCCAAATTTGCTAAACGGACCGCTACGATGGACCGCTCACTAATCAATTTCGCCGAATTCCTTTTATGAAACATTGAACAAAAGAAAACTGGACACTGTCTTGTATTGATTAAAAAATTAAGACAGGCATGCTGACCAGCTAGCTTGTATTCACATAATACTTATCTCTCTTCAGGAAAATCTCGAGCATAGAATGGGAAAGGTGAATCTGGGAATCAACGCTCCAAAGGAGACAAGGACATCAGGATGACGTCTGATGAGGTTAGTTGATTAGTTTAAACGTACTAAGCTACATGTCTGCCTGGTCCCGGTTGTTCGAAAGCCGATTAACGCTAATCCACGATTAAAAGGTGACCAACGTTTTTATTGTGCTGATTTTAAATTGCAGTTTGAGATTAACCAAAAACAAGATGAAGGGAAAATACATTAATCAAATGACGTTAATCCTGGATTACTTTAATCATATTTTCAAAAGCCGGGCCTTAAAATTTATTTATGTCGAACTGTTGATAATACGCTATCATTTTACAACAAAGATCTCACAATGGCAGTTTCTGTTACATACCAGAGGAAAAATAAGTACTTGCAAAGGAAGAAGGACAGTTTTTAATTCTTGGCAATCAAGCTCATGTGTTGTCATGTTGAATATTGTATCGTGAAAGTCATCATTCATATTTGCAAATTCTTAAAATTTGAACAACATTTTCCTCTGAATAATAGACCAATTTCGTTATATTAAAATTCTAACTTGGCTCCGAGGCTTAGGGTAATAAAAAAAAAATCGAAAAGAAACACATCGAAGTTGAGAGATGAATAAATAATTTATTTTGTTTTATTCCCCTAAGCCTCGGAGCCAATTTAGAATTTTAATATATCGAAATTGGGCGAAACAGGAGCTGGCAAAAATGATCAATGTTTTCGTTTTCGTTGTCAGTACAAATATATTTTTGCAGCGGAATAAATGGTGATAGTTCGCTTACGGAATAATTTTAAATTCCTTTGTTTATTAGTTTTGATGTATTCAGTCGTGGCTTATTTCCATATGATTGCTGGCAAACACTGGGATTGCGTGATTTTGATCGTTTAATTATTAATTACAACTTGCCGTATGCGCATCAGGATTCATTCTCTTGAAAGCGAACACAAGTAGACCAAGCGTCCAATTACTCAAATTGGATGTCGCGGTTGCCAGCGATCATATTGAAATCAGCGTTTAGTTACGCTGGGCTTTTTGCCCTTCGAAGGTATTATTTGAGTCGTCACACAACGCTTCCAGAAAAGTATCAGCTGGGGCCGTGTATAAACAGCACCAACTGATTAAAATAGCGAGATTGACCGTTGATTGAAGTAGTTGAGCCCAACATTGGTGTTTAAACGATCGACCAAAATTACAATGTATTTCCTTCTCATTTGCGGAGTAAATAGCGCCGCAAAAAGTCAGTTGTGCTGTATTGTAAAGAGTTTTTACACTGATTGCATTTATTGATTTATCGTTTTTATTATTTTCATGCAGATTGTTGCAGCCTTCAAGTCAAGTCAGAATCAACCAAGAAAGACTATCAAGTGAAGACAAACACAAGTTTAATCAGAGGTAGAAAACAAATTTAACGAAATTTTACTTCGAGATTGCTTCTAAGAGAATCGCAGCTAAGTTTCTTTTTTTGGAAGACCAAGCAATTCTAGCTTATTCTTACTATTGTGAAATCAGAAATTCAGATGAAATTGAGTACTGAAAACAAATTCGCCTAGCTTGTATTATTTTTTTCCTTATAGTTGTTTCCATATTAACATCTGTTTGAAAGTTTTAATTTTCCCGCCAAAAGACTTAGAAAAAATACGGGCGCTTAAAATACGCATGCGCCATTTTTTTGTTTTAATTATTTACTTCTTGTTAACATCTGTTTAAAAATTTTAAATTTTCCCGCCAAAAAACTTAGAAAAAATACGGGCGCCCAAAATACGCATGCGCCAATTTTTTTTTTTAAGAATATTTAATTATTATTCTCTTGTAGTTTTATTTCAAACTTATATATATATATTGTCAATAAAATCATTGTTTGTCTTGTCTCCTTAATATTTATTTATATTGTATACAATAAAGATGAGTCAATAAAGTATAAACATTGTTTGTGTGATCTTTTATTATCTTAAATAACAATCACTCAATAAATTAACTACAAACAAGTCTTTTGTATATAACAATAAGTTTTATTTACCTTCAAATATTCTTTAATTAGTTAATTGATTTCAATTAAAAAAGGTGTCCAGAAAAATCTTCCCCTATATATACTAAGTCTTTTGGCGGGAAAATTTGATCCAATTTGCACAGCGTTTCCCCTGACAACATTCTCGTCAAAAAATTCAAAATGGCTTCCCTTAAAATTTTCAGCCAAGCAATATTCAAACACCACCTCGTGCAAAAAAATTGAAAAATAACAGCCAATTTCTATCTGAGAAACATATTTTAAGCTCACTTTTTTCTAAATAAAATTTTGAATCGAATACATCCCTCTCCGAAACGTTTTAGAATTTCAAAGTTCTTGCACGAGATGGCGTATACATGCGATAAGATCTTTTTCAACCGCTAAGTTTCGTATGTAACACAGGACAAAATATATCCGATATTTGAAATGCGCCTAAGCAATTGAACTTGTTCTGAACAAGAATGGAAAATGCGTTAAAATATTGTTGGAGCAAACTCTTTGAATTTGGTTTTAGCTGCAAGAGCTAACAGATAGACAATTGGTAAGTGCTCCTTGTTCTTTATGCGATGAAATTCAACACGAGTTCATGTTTACGATATTTTCAACTGCAAATTTAGCACAATTCAGCTGTATTTCTTTATTTTCTATTTGCGATTTGTCCTGTGTTACACCGAGTACATGGCGGCACAAAAATAACTTAATTTAAGTAAATAAACCAAGAGTTCACAATAAAACCCAATGCCTGGTCCAAGAAGCCACAAAATAAGCGTTGTTACGAGTCCCACCCTTGACATACAAGCTTTTCAGTTGAAAATGCACCGAGAATGAACGAAGCTATATAAACCAGTATTAAGACAACGATAGAAAAATAAAAATCCATATAAAAGTTATCCGGCATCAAATTTGCATTTTAGTTTTGCACGTGGAAGCTCAAGTTGTTGTGTTCTTTTACAAATTTCAAATCCACTGTGAACATAAAAAAACGTACAATTTCGCGGTTTTCTGTCAGCGTGAACACGCACGCAAATTTGATAGTGTAAAAAAAATTGTATTTGTGTAAGCTATATGCATTTCTTGCAAACCAAAACAGTTGAAACACAAAGACGCACTATAAAAGCTATTGTACTTTCGACACCATAAATTTGCATTTTAGTTTTGTACGTGGAAGCAAGAATTATTGTGTTCTTTTACAAATTTCAAATCAACTTTCACTGAAAATAGAATTCAATTTCTCAAATTTCCTCGTTCGTCCATACTACATAATCCTTGGTAAATAAGTTACTTCAATTACAAATGGTTTTAAGCACGCAGGCTAATTTAATAATATCGTGTCAAAAAAATATCTATTTTTGTTAGCTATGTGTTTCTTGTTCAAAACAACAGAGCAAGCCGTTTAGTTTTTGTAAAAGCGCCGAAATTATCTAGCACAATCAATAGCCCTTTTCACGGTTAACCTGAAATATTTGCATAACAATACAGCTAAACATTGAAGCGAGGTAATTTCGGGCACAAGCTGTAAAACATCGTGATTTTCTTGAGCTCATTTAACTATGTTAGCATCAAAATAGTTTTTAACGGAGAAGAACTAAATATGCAACTATTTTAGTTAAAGTTTGCCGTAAAGATCGTAATCCGATCTCTCTGTTGCTTATACGAGTCTACTCTTTATTAATAGAGAAAAGTCGTTTTTACAATTTTTTCTAAAAACAACGTAAAATAAAAGAATTGTAGTTCTTCTACATTTTAAAACTGTTTTTATACTAAAAGAGTTGAAGGAGTTCAAGAAAAACATGTTTTGCAGCTTGTGCCCGAAATTGCCTCGCTTCTATGTTCAAGTGTATTGTTATGCAAATATCGCAAGTTAACCGTGAAATGGGCTATTGTTTGCCACCCTCAGAGAAATCACGTGCTCAATTTGCATAGTGTGAACACGAAAACAAAATTTCCACAAGATTATCAAATCACAATATACTTTGAACAAAAAGAGCTGTTTTTATATGAAAATGTCAATTTCATAGCACCAGAAGTTGATTTGCAAGGAAAACCAAGACAATTTTGCAAAATAATGCCAACTTTTCATGAATACTGATCGTTGCTGATTTGTTCTCAATTTTGTCCACTACTATTCTACAAATGTGCGTTTACTGCAAAACGAAATCTCCTCAAAAGGTGAAAACAATGTTTCATAGTTAAACATAGAAATGAATATTTACATGAATTCTCTCGTACATTTGTCAGTTTTTCTTGGTAAAATTTGAACAATCAACAGGTAAGGTATACTTTTGCACATATCGAGCTGGGTTTTTTTTATGAATGAAAATTCTAATTTCCCTAGCTCAGACAAGAAGTTAATTTGCACGGATAAACAACACAGTTTTGGCAAAACGATGCCAGATTTTAATGAATAAAATCGTTGCTGATTTGTTCTCACTTTCCTCGTTATTTTTCTACAAATTTCTTCGAAAAATAAAAGCATATTTCGTCGTCTAAAATTGTAATGAATGTCAACATGAATTCTCTCCTGAATTTGTCTTTTGGTATAAATAAAGTTAAATTAACACAAAAATGTACATTGAACAGATAGAACTGGTTTTTATATGAAAATTCTAATTTCTCTAGCTTGGCCCGTATGTTGCACCATTTGTTAAATTGCAAGGATAAACAACAAAATAATGCCAAATTTTAATGAATAAAATTGTTGATCATTGTTTTTTTCTCTTAAAATCTTAAAAGTTTTCACTGAACAAAAACGTCCAAGAAAGAGTTACAAAAAGATTCGTTTACAATTCTGTACACTTCATCTGAATAGTGAAATTTACGAAACCGACGAATTAAATCAAACTTGAGATCTGTTTTGACTGCAACTCTGTAATTTTGTTGTCCTTATACTACTGGTTTATATAACGAAATCGAAATATAAATCGGACTTTAAATATCGAAAATGCTTCTCGATAACCTCCGAACCAGACACCAGGGTTTTATAGCAAACTCCATAAACAATTAAATGAGTGAATCTATTCTTTAAGATGGCACCGTCAAGTGTATTGTAAAAATCAATATAAATATATTTTCTTTAACAGTTTTGGCTACCCAGTTCATAACAAATTGGTTCTGTAGTTCGTCTAGTGTGATCGTTTCCATGATGATGTCATTGGTTGTTTACAATCGTGTAAAGTTCGTAGACCAGTGATAGTCTATTCTATTTGTACTGAGTTCTTTCGTATGTTTTGTCAAGTCCGTAAAATAGTCGTTTGTAAGCTGCAGGTAGTTGTTTACATCGTTCTAAGTTGGTGAACCAGCTTCAAGTTCTAGAGTCAGTCGTTGAATTAATAGTTTGTACTGTAGGTAATGCATCCTGTACTAGAGTCCCAGACAATTCTGTGGTTTGTCAGTCGACGGTGTTCAACAATGTTATTATTGACATTACCATTTTGTTCAGTCAGTCTCGTATTCAGTTTTCTACCAGTCTCGCCGATGTAAGTGGCCTGGTTGGAGAAATTGATCTTGTAAACTGCTCCCTGTCTGTCGTTAGGTTCGTTCTTTGTCCCAGTTAACGTTAGTCAATAAATGTCGTTACGTACGTAGTTATCGGTTTGTGGGCTACGCGAATATTGTAAGGCTCTAAGATCCGCGCGATAGTCTCCTCAGATTGAACTGCCCTTGATGTAGGGTATTGTCGCTGTAGTAACAGGTGTCGGGTTTCTGTTCGTCTCGTTAGGTTCAGTAGTTCGGCGAGTCAGGGTTTCGTTTAATAAAGTCAGCGTTGTAGTTGTTCTTGTTAAAATACGTTCAAGGTATCTGTTTTCATCACATAAGCTGTCAAGTGTATCGAGCTGTCCGGCGTACCACTTATATCCATTTTTTGTATGTCGATACTGTCATGTTCGTTGAGGTGTTCGTGAAATGCGAAATGTGTCGTCAACGTAGCGTAACCAAAGCGGTATTGTTTTTACTTTTGGCCAAAATGGCTCAAATTATTTTGACAAACATCAAGGTTTGCATTTCAATTGGACGCATTTGGTTTTTTACTTAGTCAGTTTGTCTTTTTCCGAGCTCTCGTTCGTCTTGCGGTGCCACCTTAAAAAAATATCACCTCCCTGCGGCGTCAAATAAGTTGTAACCATAGTACAGAGTATTTTGCATACACAAAGTTAAAACCTTGAGCGATCCGCGACACGGAATCAAAAGTTAAAAAAACTGCCAATTGCAAATTACGTCAAGATCGTATTAACGAATTTCTTTTCGAGATCATGTAACAGCCGGCAGAAATTGCACGATTGTTCAAGGTATGCAAAATAATCTGTTCCAAAAATGTGGCTGATAATAAACTACACAGTACTTTTAAGGTTGTTTGCATCAATTTCCAAGTCCCAGATGACTCGATACAGCTAAACAATCAATAAATCCCGTCTGGATAAAACCAAGATCAAGAGTGATATCCTTTTACAAATTTCACAATAAATAATTTAGTCAGCCACCATTTTTTCTACAGTTGTTTAACAATTTCAAAGTTCTTATCTTTGCAGTATTTCCTCTTGATTCAGTGATTCCAGTTTCTCCTCTTGGCCAGATTCTTTACTCTTCTTGCCTTCTGACAATGGTAGTTTTCCTGAAGATAGAAATGATATGTGTGATCAGAAAATGCTTATAAAACGCGAACAAGCTAAGGAATAAGGAAACTCGCAAATAACGCTTTGAAGCACATTCTTGGCACCACAACAACACTGAGTAAAAGAGGGAATGGAAAACTTAGCAGTCTTTACTGAATGTTATCGCCACTCGCAGAGGCTCTATGTATTTAGAAATACAAATACAACATCCACGTGGATAATACTGTTGTTTCCAGTACATTTTGAAAACCATGCAAGAATCGACCAAATTGACCACTAAATAGTCGATAATTTCTTTTAAAATTTTACATAGCATTACACCCGGCCATGCATAAGCTCTTTCGTCAAGACCGCCACCCTTATTTGCTATATTGCAGACGAACCCGGCAGGAGATATTGCTTTTCTGTCGAGTTTCGAGTTGAAGCGACGCTCAAACCGAACAAGACGCGCACGTGTTAACTCACTTCGCTAACATTTTGATACCATATTAGCTTTCTCGACAAAATTAAGGTAATATTTTCCAAAAGCAATGCTCACCTTTGGTTGGAATAGCGTAAAGACATCTTTTCTAGCTTTGCACATCAAACATCTTCCTTCAGGAGCACACATTAGTCTTCAGCAGGACGACACGTCTTCACACATCCACGAACAGCATGGTTTGCTGAAATTCGACAATTTGTCATGAATATGGATTAGAAAACCTAACCCAATCGCTGACAAATACGTCGCAAATTTGTCACGGATTTTGTTTGCACGCTTTTTCAGTCAGCATATCAAGAATCGTGAAAAAAGGACGCCACCGTATCATTTGTGTGTAATATTATAATTCAGTTGTTGTTGCCTTTCAAAAGTTCGCATGTTAAATGAGAAGAAAAGCAAAAAAAGGAAATGGAACTGTGTGAAAAAAGTCAGATCGGCCTGATATTAAAAAAAAAATAATAAAATATGGGAAGATCAAAATCCAAAACTTCGTATTCTAAGCCTTTAGTATTTAAATGTTTTTTTTAGTATGGGTTGCTTTGTTCTCCTGGTTGCAAGTAATCTAATGTAGTATAAAAGCAGTTTTGTAACCAAATTTTCTGTAACGGAAATAAAATAAAAAATAAACCAAAAAGCTATTTGGACTCATCTGGTGCAACATAGCTCTCTCACCAAGAGCCACCGCGCGCCAGACCAACGTGACCACCCAATACAGACCTGTTTCCTTATTCTCGGAGAAGCACATTTCTGTGGCGGATCCAGATCTATTTATAAGATGGGGACCCGAAAAAATTTCCGGCTCTTCGGGTCTTAAATTTGGGTGGGAGTCCTAAACATTTAAGGCCCTTTGGCCCTAAATTAAATTGGCCCTAATAATAATAATAATAATAATAATAATAATCAACTTTATTTGGTGAGGGTGACACATAACAGTATATCAACTGACGAGCTAGTGGCCCTCCATCTTAAAACTATAAATACAATTAATATACCTAAATTAACAATAATAATAAAATACAGCTAAACATTACAATATCAGATTAAAATTTGGCAATGCTAAAAATTACAGCTAGAAATTACAATATCGGATTAAAATTTGGCAATGCTAGTTAAAAATCTACGAAGGATATAACTTACATTAAATTTAGAATAAAATGATCCACTTCTTCGTAGCGTGATAAAAAATAACTTTTAAAGTATTTTATAGGGAAAGAATTTGGTGGAACAAATTCGTTTCCATGCTCGCTCTTACATCATCGTCACCATCATCATCACGAATCCCCGTTGTAACGAACACATTTTACCAGTCCCTTAATGTAGCACTTCGTTATATCGGGGTTCCATTGTATACGTGACGGCGCGGAAGTGTGGGGTAGGGGTGGGTGGAGGTTGACGTCGATCAGTAGTGGGAGAGGGGATAGTAAAATGGCTATAGCATCCCGGTTAGCCTACTATAGCATCCCAGTTAGCCTATATAGGGTAACGTCTGATCTGACATTCTAGTGTAACATGTAGGTCCGCTATGCGTACATTTGTGAAGTTTTCCAAACTAGCTCATTGTCATACACGTGCTGGTGCGGCTTTGACTCTAATTGGATCCTGACGTTGGCTTCTGATACAAACACGAGTTTTGGCAGAACTTGAAAGTTTGTTTGAGTGTGTTACATCTATCCATTCTATCGGAACGTGTATTACTGTAACTATTTTGTGTAATGGATAAGCTAGGGGTGTTTCTGAGAGTCTACAATTGTTTTAGGTGTTTTCTAGTCTGTAGTTATCATCTGGGTATTTTTGAGGGGTGGAGGAGGGGGGTGTTAAATAGTGGCTTCATTCATACCCTAGTCTCTGTTGGGTCGATCATCTGACTGGTTAACAGTGTTGTCATTATCATTACCCGAGCCACGACAACGATCGAATAATGTACAGCAGAACACCGGAATAATGACTCGTATATAACGAACAATATAACATGCAAAACAAAATAATTTGTGGAACCAGCAATTTCTTCTTCTTCTTCTTTTTAAATTCTTTATTTAAACACAAACACGTTACATACACTTAAATCTGTTATGCCGATCTACCTACATTATATCTCTTACATTCTACGCGGTGCATATCATGTAAAAGGCATCCTCGTTACCAGAGAGTGTTGTGGGCATCCCCGGATTATGGGACGTGTGTCGAAAGGCATTACACTGTTGATTTTCTGGGTTTATTTTCATTTAGGGACTGTGCAATAATTACCAGGAGGGGGGGTTGGAATACCAGAGAGGGGGGGGGGGGCATAAAGTAAAATCAAAGCAAGGATAGGGGGGCTCAAGGTAAAATAAGTCACTCAAGAGAGGGGGGGCTTACCATTTTATTGTGGGGAACCGAAAAATTTTCCGGACCTGAAGATAACACACATGCTCTTTTCCTTCTGCTATGGCTCTGTTGTACATTGCTACAGAGGTGATGTTTGTTCCAGACGTGGATGTCCAACAATTAAACATGTAGTAGGAGCTCTTCTTTCTGATTTTAATCCACAGGTGCGTGTAGAGAAAATGCAGGGTACTTGTATAAAGGTGTGTGTATACTGTGACGGGGGGGGGGGGGGGGGGGGGGGGGGTCGTACATAATTTCTGACTGATTAGAGGGGAGGGAGGGGGGGGTAATAACTAAATTCACTCCTTTAGGAGGGGGGTATTACCTAATATTTTCCTACATGAAGCCCATTTTCCAACCCCCCTCCTGATAATTATTGCACAGTCCCTTATTTGTTGCGAGACTTGTTGGCTTCAAAATTATTCTTCATACATCTCAGGATTATATGTCTGATCATTAATGTATGCTGTATACAGATTTATGCTCTGAAATTATTGAATAATTATATTGTAGAATGAATGCTCACTCAGATAAAAGTAATATTCTAGTGTTTATATTGTTTCCCCCCAAGTATTTTGTCGCTGGTAACCATTTTGTACTCCTGGGAGGAGAGAGGCACTGCTAGTGTTAACGTGGTTTCCAATAGTTCAGACCACCCTGTCTTTGACATTTTACTACAGCTGGACCGTTGATGCTAACAAAGAACTTTTGTCATAATCGAACAATGATATCATCAGTGAACAATATAAGGCATATATGCTGTCATAATTAGTTGCCATGGCAATGCTAAAAGTGCTAAAACATTCCCTATGTTTGAACTTTTATGGCTTATAACAAATTTTTTGTGTTTTTGATATATTTTTATTTAATTGATATTATGAACAATTTGACCAATTTTCAAAAAAATATGTACAGTATACATTTTAGAGCCACCTTAAATTAATGAAAAAATATAACATAATGTACAGATTTTTTTTTAACTTGGTAGAAATGTTCCTTACATCAGGTAACTAAAAATGTCTGAAAAGAAACAAGTTATTGGCCTCAAAATGTCAAACATTTGTCATGTTTTGTCATTTTTAGCATTGTCATGACAACTGATGATGATGTCATAGTGGTCTCATATTATTTACTGACAATATCAATGTTTGATTATGACAAAAGTTCTATGTCAGCATCAGCAGGCTAGCTGTTCGACAATGTCAATGACAGGATGCTAGGAGCCACCTTAAGTGTCTTTCCCAATAACGCAACACAATGCCCATGGCCAGCACTTGAATTTCCTGAATAAAGTTCATTATATTGCACACGTTTTTCATCCTTAATGGACTAATACATGTACAGTGCTCAAAAGCGTTTGATTAAAACTTTTAACTCTGTTTTTAACTCCAGTTGCAGTATTGGGCTAACTTGGTTGATGGTACATGAATTCTGAAGAAGGAAAATGTCAGATTATTAGACATCAAGCTTATTACAAACATGTGTGTAATGCATATGTCTTCCCCCAATGGGGAGTACAGGGGCAGTATTACAGTATTATGGTCTCCTTTCAGCAATACCGAGTGACTGGAAAAATTACCTAAAATATGAAATTCAAGCCACCACGGTTAACTTACCTGTAGTTGATAAACTAATGTGCAAAACAATTTACAGCTCGCTAATTAACTATCAAAATTTCTCTCCTCCGACGGCATAGAAAAAACTAATAGAATGTGGATTTGATATCTATGAACGACAGAAAATATATTCTTTACCTTTTTTCGTGACGTAAGAAATTAAACTTTCAATGTTCCAATACAAGATTATTCATAATATTCTTTACACAAATAACATTTTGTACAAAATAAAAAAAATTCAAAATCCCCACTGTCCCTTTTACACAAATGTAGACCAAACAGTCAACCATTTATTCATATATTTGTGTCCCATCGCTGTTTCTTTCTGGTCTGAATTTATTGAATGGTATCGGTCTTTAAATTATCCAAAAATACCCTCAGTCTTTCCAAGAATGAAATTGTATAAAATGTATTGAGCGATTGGTCTTCTTGTTCAACCCTAAACCATCTAATTCTGATTCATATGGTAAATACTTTCTTTATTGTAAAGCATTAAATAACATTAAATTCCAGTTCATGGATTTCCTAATTCTTGTACAGAAGAAGATCAAAATAGGGAGGTATATAGCTATTATTATAGAGGTCTAATTTCACGAATTAATGCAAGTGATTTGCTTACTATTTTATCTGCGCAGCTCTAATTTGATCATTAAATAGAGATATATAGTACTACTGGATCTACATAATTATTAGTAATAGCAAAATTTAGTGGAATTTATTGTATTCATTATTTATCACTAGAGCTTACTGTAACTCAGACTATTGTAAAAGTCTTATACAATTTGTTACTGTTACTGTGTATATCGTAGTGTACTGTAACTCTGTATGTCTGTTTGTCAGTTAATAAAGTTTGTTGAAATAAAAAAAATAAAAAAAGAAAGAAAGAAACTCAAACTCCCCACTAACTCGAACAAGATCTGATTTCCCCTGGATTTGACCCCATTTTTTCAGTCATTTACTATCAGCTAACTCAAACTCGGGTAACTCGAAATCCCCACTAACTCGAACTAATTTTATTTTCCCTTGGCTCAAATTTACCCTGATAACTCGAACTTCTATTTAAAAACCTCAAAGTGTCAGAACATAGCTGATAATGTATGGAAATGTAATTAAAGCCCATGAAAGACCAATAAACATCTGTTTGATCACTGTTGACATAGCAGGGTAATTCATTTCCGGAGTGACGCAGTTCAGAGATGACATAATTATGTTATAAAACAAACTAATTGTACCAAAATGACTCGTGATTGTGAATGAATGATATTATCAATATTATTATTAACTGGATACTCGAAATTCAACACCAACCCCACTAACTCGAACCCCCGCTAACTCAAACAATTTTTTGTTTCCCTAGTGGGGCTCTACTGTATTACAAAAATACCATGCTAATGTATCCCCAAGGGTAGGTGCAATGGTAGCTTTTTGTGGAAAAATATTGCTTTTAGGTAGGGGGGTTGTCTGTGTCATTGTGCAAATGCCCGGGGTTCACCTCCCTCCCCCCCCCCCCCTACAGTACCCCCACCGGGATGGCCGATAAGTGCATTTAAAAGTTTTTAAGGCAAAACAAAAGAACCTAAAGACATGACAATGTGCAAACAAAAATTAGTAGAAATATAAGCTTAATTACCTTGGCGCCCACATTTCAATAACGACATCCCGAAGCAATTCCAAGCCAAAGAAAGAAGCATGCAGCAAAAATTCATCAATGCTGGTAAGAGTAACTTTTGTTCGCTATTCTCAGTTGGATCGGACTCGAGAAGTTCGACACTTTTTAGCTGATGGCGTTCAGTTCAGCACCAGTTCTTCCTTCCACGAATAGGTACTGTCATATCCTGTCTTCTGAACAGTGACAATTTCCAAAATCCAATCCAAAATGGCCGGGTACGTCATGTAAGCCACAATGAATTGTACCAAGATAACTCTATCAAGTCACGTGACCGCTATTACGTCATCATAATCCCGATAAAAACGTTTCTCAACAAATTTGACTGAGTTACTGAAAAGTGAAACGCACCCTACTACTACCGTTGAGAAAGTTTTTGATTAAATTTTCACAACTATTTTGACATCTTTTTGACAACTTTCTGATGGCTTTCGTTTCAACTGGCCAATCAAAATGCAGAACTATGAGAGGCTGTGTTGTCAGGCTCCACGTTCGCGTTCTGATAATTGACAAAGGAAAGGATGGAAAATCCAGGAAGCGTAGACTAATTATAATAGTTGTTGATTTTCTTTTTCTTTTCCTGTCACATTCCGTGAATCCAATCAAAGAATCCTTTCCATTCCAAGATATCCTAAACAGCCCAGGCGAGACAGCTTTGTGGAAATCGACCAATCAAATTATGTCATGCAACGGCGATTGTTTCTGAGAACACTTCCTCCTTTTCCGAGAAGCGATAAACAACATGGCTTACATTTTTCCATCTCTAATTATTTCGCTTGCAAATTGATGATGTTGAAGTTTTGTTGAAAGTTGTGTCGAAACTGAAGATATAACTTGTGCTGCAAGAGGAGTAGCTGATGGTAACCTGAGAAATTCATGGAACGAAACAATTTTGGTAGAGGAAGG
This sequence comes from Desmophyllum pertusum, assembly GCA_029204205.1. Lineage (NCBI taxonomy): Eukaryota > Metazoa > Cnidaria > Anthozoa > Scleractinia > Caryophylliidae > Desmophyllum > Desmophyllum pertusum. The sequence goes on along the minus strand of MU825883.1, from coordinate 1,997,641 downwards.
GGCCGTGGAAGAGGAAGGAGTAGACCTCCAAACACAAACACAGGCGCAGGTATCTGTTGTATTTTCAGTCTAAATTCATTTGCAAGAAGACGTTTCTGGCTTTTGAGTCGTCAATTACATCGCACAGCTATCTCTCCTGTTCACCAGATCTTGAGCTTGTTCAGAAGTTCAAACCATTACGCGTGATTTCAATTTCTGTTTGATCGTTTCCGCCTATCGATATTTTAATATTTTAGCAGACTGTTTACTGCGGGACTTTAATGACATGATTCAATTTTATAATGGTACGAACTGAAAACCGTATAAAGTCGAAAGAAAGTATATCACAATTAAATCGCGTTCAGATTCAATTCAAGATTTGGTACAAACGCGTATGTACGAAAGTTATTTTATATTTGTATTCCTTCAGAACAGATACATGTATTGAACATATATGCGGACGGAGTTATCCAAATTGAAACTTATTTATTGATTTCCATTAAGCTTTGATCCAAGCGTGAAGAACTCAGAGTTTTCAGTTAGATTGTTTCACATTAGCATGAATTTCGGTCGTCTCTTCGACTCAGACGGCAGGCTAGTGTCATATCTATTGAGTACTGAAATTAGACGCAAAGGTGTTTCGATAAAGGTTAGTAATGGTAATTGGACCGAGTGGGGTACAATTCAAAGAGTAATTCGAGTTCTGTTGGGTTATATTAACATTCATAAAGTCGGCTTACTTGTTGAGAAACATAGTCAGGAACAGTGTATTTTACACACGTTCTACATAGGCAGATGTTAGGGACATTATACAGCCCAAGTGCTTATCAATTGTCATCAACATCTAATTTCTCCTTAGGATATATAACAGTTGAAATAATCGGTCACTACTATTTGTCATTAGAACAATAAATTACACCAGTAAAATGAGAGACACACTCAGACACTTGCTAGTTTTGCATTTATTCTGTATCTAAAAATAAAAACCTTTCCGTGACATTTTCCAAATTGTCACGCAATATACAACAAAGAACAATCTGTTGTTTGTAAACATTGAACTTTTTTTACAATTCTTCAATTTAAAACGCGCACTAAATTACATATTACGGATGTTTCCTTGATAAAATGGCTGGGGTTTTTTTTATATAAAGCAAATGTGAGTGTTGTTGACGTACATTATCTCATTTTCATCATATTTAAATGGTTTACTGTACACAGTTCACTTCGAAATTAAGAAAAGAGTGATTGGGTCGGGTCTCTACAAGCATATACTCTTTGGGTGACATTAAATGGAAGCATTGAGGTCCAATTCTGAGAAGAGCCAAGACTAAGCATTGACGTCTCAGAGACTCAGTTTTACTTGCAATACTCTGCTTCCAGAAACGCTTTGATCAAAGGAAAGATAAGTCAGGGTCTCTAACAGGGTCTCTAATGTTTTAATCTGATAAGTAAATGAGCTGGAAGTAGTTAATGTACTTCTGTCTTTGCTAAAATCCGTAAAGTAATAACCCAGAAAGACCTACAAGCATCTACTCTTTGTGTGACATGAAATGGAAGTATTGAGGTACAATTCTGAAGAAGACCCAAGACTAAGCATCGAAGTCTCAGATGTTGTTCTGTGTTTTATTTACAATACTCTGCTGCCAGAAACGCTTTGATCAAAGGAAAGATAAGTCAGGGTCTCTAACAGGGTCTCTAATGTTTTGGATAAGCAAATGAACTGAAAGTAGTTGATGTACTTCTGCCTTTGCTAAATCCGTAAAGTAATAACCCAGAAAAGCCCCTTAACCGCAAGAAGAAACACTTACACTAATAGTGGACTATGCCTCTATTTATCTCTTGAAGGTGGTCATAGTAGAATGCAATCTCAAGAACGGCAACAAGTAGGTAGACAAAGAAGCGGCCCTCGTCTTGGTTATCGAAAACTACAAGAGCTGCAATCTACAGAGCCTTCAGAGATTGCTGTGAATCTCCTTCATTGCCGCGAAAGCTTCGAAATGTTAGTAAACGCTGAGGAAATCAAGGAAGATTGGATGACACTGCTTGTCGAAATCTTGGGCAAGATGTGCCGCACCCATATGGTGCAAAACCTGATTGTGGCAATGTCGATTTGTAAGGGATCTGCCTTTATGCGCATCCATTTGCCTAAATACATCTTAAATCTTCCAATGATACATGAAGAAATGGAATCTCAATCTCAATTCACCGTACTCGTGGAATGTTTGGTAGCTTTCTTTAAAGAATGGCTGGTTAGATTCCCTCGTTCATTCTCGTCCGATATTCCTATCGACCACCTTGGTGGGATCTTAAAGGACATTGACGTGAAAGGAGTTGTGGAGCTTAGGAAAGAAGTGGAAATGCTTTTGGTAAAAAGACGCGAGCTCATTGGAGAAGAAAGGAAAATGACACAGGCGCCAGTGAAAACAAAACGACAAGAAGTCGAGCCACCCCCACCAGATGACTTCAAGGGAATCTCCATTTATCCCAACGAGGAAGAAATTCGCTCAGAGGAGAAACCATTTCTACGACGAAACAAGACGGAGAAGACGGAGAAATACAAAGATCTTAACGATTATCTAGATGTCCAGTTTCGCCTCCTTCGCGAGGATTTTGTCGCTCCCCTGCGCGAAGGAATCAGAGAGATCACAAAGAAGATCCCCAAGGATGATCGATCTCAAAACCTGTACATTTACGAGAATGTCGAGATTATGAATACTGTTTGTACCAGGGCCGGCATCGTGCATTGTATTCATCTAGAGATGAAGAACCTCAGAAGGATTCCATGGGAGCATTCTAAGCGCTTACTGTTTGGATCCTTCCTTTGCTTGTCAAAGGATAACTTTAAAACCATGCTGTTTGCCACGGTAGCAAATCGAAAGCCTGACGATCTCAGGGCGGGAAGGCTGGACATTCGATTTGTCGACGGTCTTGAAGCCACGCAAAGAACGCGTGATAAATATGTGATGGTAGAGTCGCCAGCTTACTTCGAGTCCTACCGACCCATTCTGCTACAACTGAAGCAGATTACTCCGGAAACATTTCCTTTCCAAGAGTACCTGGTCCACTGTAACTCTGATGTGAAGCTTCCTCAGTATCTTAGAGGCACGAAATCGAGAAGACAAGTACAGTACGACCTGGGAGAGACCCTCGGGGTGCCTGATGTAGATGGTGCAAACAAAGTATCCATTTGTGATTCCCATGCATGGCCCCACGTTGATGATGTTAACTTGAACGCTTCGCAACTTGAGTCGTTGAAAGGTGCCCTTACTAAAGAGTTCTCAGTGATACAAGGTCCTCCAGGGACAGGTATGAGTGGTTTCAGTTTTTATCCCTATTTTGGTTCTTGGTTTTCCTCCTTTTTTGATATTTTACATGTGTATGTAGTATTACACTTTATAAATCCTTTGTAATGCAGTTTTCTAATCTGTTTCAGTACACTTGATTTACTTTTGATGATGGATATAGATGAGCAAAGCTTACAAAAATAAGAACGATGTTTTTGTAAATGCAGATAACAAAATCTAGAGATTTATGGATTGTTAGATATGTCGATGTGACATTCATCCGTACAACTACTTTTGTTCGCAAAGACAAAGTAGCATTTAACTTTTTTTTAACAAGGCTGGGAGAAGAGTTTGCAACTGTCTTATCGAGTCTTAGTTTTCCCTGTTGGGGCGTTGTACAGTTGACAGTACAATTGCCATGAACTGCAATTTAAAGGTGGTTTCTTCTTTTAATTATCAGGTAAAACGTACGTTGGCTTGAAGATCGTAAGAGCCCTTCTTGACAACCGACATGTCTGGGACGCAGAAAAAAAGTCCGCCATGTTGATGGTATGTTACACAAACCACGCCCTGGATCAGTTTTTAGAAGGCGTGTTGACATTCCAACAGACAGGAATAATACGGGTTGGTGGACGAAGTTCTTCAGCAAGTCTTCAAGCGTTCAACCTACACGAATACACAACGTCCTCGGACAATAAACGTCGCGTCAAAGTAGAAATGACCAAATGCCAAGACGCCATCGAGAAAGCAAGTGTTCGACTCGTGAACAGCAAGCAAAATATCCTAACTCTCAAAGACCTCAAACAGTTTGTTGGCTGGAGTCACTTTGAGCAGCTGAAAGCGGAAGAGAACAGTTTTCAATTGCAAGGGAGATCTGTAACTCAAAGTTGGCTTGGTTTGAAGCATTCCAGGCTGGGGAGTTCTTCGCAAAGAAATCCGCCTGCCGAATCCATGAGAAGTGAGAGCGATACAATTGACGATGCTAATGAAGACACTGAAGATGGTATCGAAGTAGACAAAGATGCTGACATTATTCAAAACCAACGCTTGCTTGGTGAGAACCAGTTCCAGCTCGTAGGAGGACAAGACAACGCCAAACAAGTAAAAACGCAACCCTCCGGTCTCACGAAAGATCATCTGAAGGTTCTCAGGGGAGAATCCAAGCTGCAACCTCTCGCCCCAGCCATGGTTGCCAATATTCAAGACATTTGGAGCCTTGCCGTCGAGGACCGTTGGAGGCTCTATCTGTTTTGGCTCCGAATTTTCCAGTACAACTGCCAAGAGGATATTTCAAGAAAGAGTCAACAATATGAAAACATCTGTAAACGTTTCACAGAGGTGCGAGACTATGAAGAGCTCCACGCGCTGAGAGAAGCTGTAGTGATTGGCATGACCACGACTGGTGCTGCAAAGTACCGCGCCATATTGGAAGAAATCAAACCGACAATCGTCGTTGTTGAAGAAGCAGCCGAAGTGCTAGAGGCGCACATCATAACCTCCTTGACTAAATGCACACAGCACTTGATTCTCATTGGTGATCACAAGCAACTGAGGCCAAACCCAACTGTGTACAGTCTGGCAAAAAGCTACAATCTTGACGTGTCGTTGTTTGAAAGAATGGTGAACAGCGGAATGCGGTGTCACCAGCTAAGCACTCAGCATCGGATGAGACCAGAGATCGCGAGACTGATGCGATTTATCTATAAAGATCTTCAAGACCACGAATCTGTTCATAAGTATGAAAATGTAAAAGGCGTCTCCAAAAACATTTATTTTATCAATCATCGATTCCCTGAAGATGAAAGTGAAATAAATGACAAGCTCAAAAGCCATTCAAACCAACATGAAGCAGAGTACATTGCAGCCCTGTGTGAGTACTTCATTTTGCAAGGGTACGCGCCCCAACAGATAACAGTTTTGACTATGTACACTGGTCAGGTTTTGACCCTGAAGAAGACGATGCCCAAGACTAAATTTGAAGGCGTCCGAGTCACTGCTGTGGACAACTTTCAAGGTGAAGAGAACGACATCATTTTGCTCTCCCTGGTTAGATCCAATAATCAGATGAAGATTGGCTTTCTGGCAGTAAAAAATCGAGTCTGCGTCGCCTTGTCTAGAGCCCGTGAAGGCCTCTATTGTATCGGCAACTTCGCCTTGTTGGCTGAGAAAAGTGAACTGTGGAAGCGTATTGTCAAAGACATGAAAGAACAGGATGCCATAGGAGAATCGTTAGAGTTGGTTTGCAGTAACCATCCGGAGAGAATGATCCACGCAAAGGTTGCAGACGACTTCAAGAAAGCACCAGAAGGAGGTTGCACCTTACCATGCCAGTTTCGCCTTCCTTGTGGACATGTTTGCGAAAGGGTGTGTCATCCTGATGACAGTGACCATGCGTTATACAAATGCCAAAAGGACTGTCCCATGGAACTGTGCTCTGAGCACCAAAGCAGATGCAACAGAAAGTGCCACTTTGGCGAGGATTGCCCTGGGTGCCCTGTTGAAATGGAAAAGGAGATCCCGACATGTGGACACACGCAGATTGTACCATGCGGAATTCCCGTGGAGACATTTATGTGCCAGAAGAAGTGTTTGGAATTTCTGCCATGTGGTCACCTCTGTCCTGGAAAGTGCTGGGAAGAATGCACATCTTTCCAATGTCTACGGATTGTCAAGAGGGAATTTGATTGTGGCCATGAAATTGAAAAACCTTGCTGGGAACTTTCGGAACGTTATCAATGCGAAGAGCCTTGCCGTGCAACTCTGGAATGTGAGCACCCCTGCGTTGGAAACTGCAGTGAATGCAAGCAAGGAAGAATGCATGTCCCTTGTGAAGCCGATTGTGAAAGAAGGCGAGTTTGTCTTCACCTCTGTCAGGAGCCTTGCACAAAGAATTGTCCACCTTGTCCCGAGAAATGTGAGAACCGATGCACCCACAGCAAGTGTCCCAAGAAATGTATGAAATCTTGCACACCGTGCAGGGTAAGTATAACGATAAGTGCATGCAAAATCATAACCTGAAAAGGGATATTAATAATTGGGGCTACACTACTGATTCCGACCCGATATTTTCGTGATAATTTAACTTGCAACCACAAAGATCTTATGATATGCGCACCTCATGTAACATGATGAAACACTAATCATTTTTGCCAAACTTTTTTCAGTCGTATCTCATCCTTTTATAGGATGTTCCTCCATTTTGTGGATACCATCTATGATTACTAAGTAACAGGAAGCAATTTCTTTAGGGAATTCCATGTTACAGCTATTATTTTTGCATACGTTGTTCATAATCAATTCCATTTCCAACGCCATTGTTAGTCATTCTCTAGTCCAGTTCTGGCCCTCTCTCTGTCATGCAACGCTATGCCCAAGAGCATAGCGTTACGTGACAGAGAGAGGGCGAAAGCTGGGCTAGTCGTCTTCACGTCCTTATTACGTTTTAGTCTGTGGATAAAATCCTCAGTAATTAAGTGTGACCATTCAAATGAAAGCTAAATTTGAGATGACAGTGCCTCTGAGCTGATTGACTGTTGATTACGTCTTTCGTAGGAACGTTGTTCGTGGATTTGCCCACACTTCAAATGCACGAAGCTTTGCTGTGAGAAGTGCAACCGTCCTCGATGTAATGAACCATGCAGGAAGAAACTACTAAGAGGCTCGAGCTCGTGTAATTACCACCACCCATGTATCGGTCTTTGCGGGGAACCGTGCCCCAAGTTGTGCAGAATTTGCCATAAAGATCAGGTTACCGAGGTGTTCTTTGGAACTGAAGAGGACGAAGATGCGAGGTTTATTGAGCTGTTGGATTGTGGACACGTGTTTGAGGTTACTGCAATGGACTACTGGATGGACAAAGATGGCGAAAACGATGATATCAAGTTGAAGGAATGTCCCAAGTGCAAGACGTCCATCCGAATAAGCTACCGGTATGCTGACATTGTCAAAGAAAAGTTGGCTGACGTCGAATTGGTGAAAGATCGACTGAACAAAGAGGAACAACAATATCAGGCTTTGACAGAAAAATTGAACAGGAAAACTCGCTCTCTTGTACGAAAATATCCAGATATTCAGCAAACCAAGGCCTCGTCTGAGATTGAACAGTGCGAAGAGCAAACGTACAGTGACGAAAACACTTCAAGCTATGATGTTTTGAGGAGCTGGCTGCAGCAGAGGAAAACCATGGCCGAGCTCAACACAATTGAGAACCAAGTGAAGCTGCTGGAGCAAATATACAAGGTGCGAGAAAAAATTAAGACCGACCTGCTAAGGAATACTTGTTATGGTGTACTTACACCGCCCAGTACAAGTCAGACTGACCGGATGTACCTCCAAGCAGCAGGAGAAGTCGACGAAAAGCTCAACCATCTAGAAGAGGACCTGATGAAGTTCCAAATCTCTTCTCAGAGGCTGACCGACATAAGAGATGAAGTCATCTGTGTAAGCCTTCTTCTGAAAATTCGCGTGGTTCAGTGTGAGATCGTAAAGCGTTCCATTACTCTCGCATTCGACAAAGATGAGTGGTTAGGAAAACATGGGAAGCAGCTGGTCGCAGGCAAAAAACTCAGCAAGCAAGATGCTGATGACGTTGAAGCCACGATAAAACAAATCCGAAGAGAGTGTGGTTTGGAAGATCTGACTCCTGAGGAGCGTGTCATGATTGTGAAGGCAATGGATTTCTCACAAGGTCACTGGTACAAGTGTCCGAATGGTCATATCTATGCCATAGGTGATTGTGGTGGAGCAATGCAACAGAGATCGTGCCCAGAATGCGGTACGATAATTGGCGGGATGCGTCACAGACTGGCTCAAGGAAATCAGGTATGATATTCAGGCTGTTGATATTCAGGCTGTGGAGGTGGCTAGTGGTGGATATTTACCGAGCCGCTTTTGTTTTAGTATATACCAAACCAGTGAGATAAAATCACCAAAATAATTGATTTATTATCTCTCAAAAGACTGCAAAAAAGTATTTCACAAATACATTCGCGAGCAAGATGTGGATAGTACATACTATCCCGAGTTTGAGTAGCCAATCAGAGCGCGCGAAAAACACTATCCACTGGTTTGGTATATACTAATACTTGATAACCACACTAATAGTCTCGGGGGATTACAAGTTTCTATTTTTTCTCTGCCTTGAAGTCAAGAGCGATAAAAAACAATTAAATATGGTAACCAGGGTAACCTAACCAAGTTTGGAATTTTTCTTAGCTTGTATTTAATTAAACGTGCTTTAATTTGTTTGGTTTGCGAATGCAGAAACCCATAATGGAAGGGGTTTCTGGTTTGGGAGATGCACTCGGCCAACTAAAGACGGACGTTTGCAAGAAATTTTCACGATGTCAAAGAACTTGTAATTTGGTCACTTTTCGTCCAAACCACGCTCAGACTTGATGAAGCTAATAATTTCTAGCCCCGCCACGTGAGCGATACCATAGCGATGAGAGACTTAGAATAACCAGGCTGTGGTGTTCCACGACCAAAGGAAATCTCACAAACAAATGATTTGAACGGCAACGAATCTCCAGTTGTTCCTTGTAAGCTTTAATGTCTTCGGCTCATCCAAAATACTCGATACACAGCCTTATACAGAAAACTCCCGTGCAACCGCAGCGAGGAAATACATACATAAGCGAAGCAAAGGAAAAACAACTTAAAATTTCGTGACCGAACACATGTCACATAAAGAAACCTTCGCGCTCCCCGGGGGGTAGCGAAATAAATTATAATAATTATCAAAAACGCGGGAAAAGACACGACACAGGCAGTTTTTTACCTTCGTTCAAAGAATTGGTGTATACATTGCTTTTAGGTTGCAACAGAGATGGATGGGGCAAAGTATCCTGCTTGGTCCAACCAAACCAACATACAGAACTATGACCCTGACGAACTGAGACGGCTGGAGTTTGAATGAGAACATGTAAGGACCTGTGAGCTTCTGATGTGCATACGAAGCAAACCCATAGGTTTTGCTAGACTAGAGACCCTGTTGAGGACAGTACTACAGAAAGGATGATTATTACCAAAACAAAGATAGAAAAGTCCCCCCACCCATAAAATAATTTGACAACAATTGCATGAAAAACATTTTATTTTTACGAGATGAACTTGTATTTCCAGTACCTGTAGGGTAACTCGGATTTGGTATCAAATATTTGTGGCAATTGTAGATTACAACACATGCAGTTTGATTAAAAATCTTAGAGCCCTGACTGGCCATCTTAACTGATGGTAACATATTTGAATTGCTTTCGTTCAAAGAACTCTAAGGACAGATAGATGTCAATATTTTTATCTACAATTAATGAGACTCAGCTGTTTGCATGGCAATAGCTTATTCCGAAAATAACTAGGTGTGATTAGAGCTTTTCTTATTTTCACAGGTCATGGTTCTATGACCCTTATAGTTTTAATTAAGTACACTACAAGAAAAAAACACTGGTAGCGATGGCAAAACTAGGGTGGCAGGGAAGACAGAGCCTTATTCCCCTAGAGTAGCAGCGACTCTAGGGGCACCCAATGTTAGAGTGTAACGAAGGGTGAACCAGAAGAGGGGTGCTCTTCTGGGAGGAGGATAGGTCAGATGGGTACCGGGGGTACCATCTTGGAATGTTAGATCCGGACCTATCTCCGAGGGTGGCCATTTGCACTTACTGTGGGGTAAAGTGCAGCCAAGGATGCACTTACCTGCCACCGTTTTATTTATTACAACAATAGGATTACAGGATTGAAAAGGAGACTTAAGCTACCAATGTGAGGGAGGGAGGGAAAATGATGCAAAGACTGGAGGTATAAACAGCGTGGGTAGTAAACTCAAATGTGATTTAGGTAGGGCATGCAGACGTTGAACTAGGGGCTAGCACGAGGCTAGAAAGGAGTAAAAGTACGCCAGCACGTGCAAACTAGATGGGAAATAACTGGCAGCCTTGACATATCACTTTGCAGCGTGATAGTTCGATCATAAGACAGTAGACTTTGGCTTGTGTACATTTGTATGTTTACACAAGGCTTCTTGAATAATGCAAATGGATTAAATAAATAAGTGGAAAATGCTTGTGAGATAAACAGCAGGGCTCATTAACCCCAGTTTATAGAATAAACTTCTAATTGTAGTTTTGATTAAAATGATCAATTTTTTCGAGGTAAAATAAATAAAATCTCATGTAAAGAAACGGAAGAGATATGTCTTTCCTTTGCGCATAGGACATTACTTTTTTAAGTATTAAAATACTTTTAGGTCCTTTGCCTAGGCAGTTTGAAAATAATATAACACCAGTCAATTAAAGAACGTGTAACTGTTGAGGGTGATGCATAGGTGCCTCCTATGGTCTCTTTTGGAACGTCACGCAATCTTTCCATGTGTCGAGCCACTGACCGACTGGTTGGATGGCTGGCTACTTGATTAACTGATTGACTGATAGTTTGATTGATTGATTGATTGACTGACTGACTGACTGACTGAATGTGATTGATTAATTGATTGATTGATTGATTGATTGATTGATTGATTGATTGATTGATTGATTGATTGATTGATTGATTGATTGATTTGAACACAGTAACTCCTTCAGATGAAAACTGATATACACATCAAAGCTTGAGCTGTGTAGTAAAACATGTTACAAATGTTTGTGCATACACGCTAAATGCTTAATGAGGTTTATTGACTTGAAAGTTCCATCATAAAACAACAAGAAGTCCTTTATTTTAATTCATTCCAAAATTAAGACATCCTGTTACTGGGATTTATTTTCAATTTTTTACATTTGTTTTAACTGAGAAATTAATTATGCACAATATATCTATAAAAATGTAAAAAAAAAGTGAAATGGAAAAATGAAAATACTACTTTATGGGAATACATCGCAAATAAAATACATGTACGTTTTGCGTCTCACAATTCAAAGTATTAGTAATCAAATTGTAGTCAATTTATTATAATGCACTTAGACTTACGTTTACACTAGAGGAAAAGTTTCCGGATTCATTAATGTTTCCGGATTCATCGCATTTGGGGTATTCGGATTCGTCGGCGTTTACACTGGAGAGTTATTCAGATTCTCAACTGTTTACACACATCGATGAATCCGGGGATATTCTTATGATCTCAGGCGGATAAATATCCGGATTCATTCGAATAACCGTTTACACTACAAAACATTCCGGATTTAAAAGTATTCGGATACAAAGTATTCACTTTGATTTCTGGACACGCGACAAAACCGGGACAGTTTTATCCCGGATTCGTCCACCTGTGTGTAAACTGCAAAACGAATCCGGTGCCAAAACGTCCCGGATTCGTCACGAATCCGGAAAAATCTCTTCTAGTGTAACGTAGTCTTAATGTAGTCAATGTGAACGTCTTCTCATTTGAAGCACAAATCAATTAACAAAGAAGTAAAGTTTCGATCTCTGCCCAGGATCGAGGCTGGGGAGCTGGCACATCCTCATCCACCATCTTTACCAGGGCGAGAGCCGGGCTAAAAGTAACGGGGCCGGGATTTTGAGGGCCCACTTTTGGTAAGAAAGTTATGCAATTGAGCTTGGCCGTGACGGTTTGTTGAACTGAAGTGGTGACTAAGCGCCCAGCTTGTTCCATCTTGACAATGTCGACGGCTACAACTGTGGTATCTTTTCGTTCCGTGGTTTGATTATAAGATAACGACACATTTTTGCACATCACCCAGCGCAAGTTAGGGATTGGTTGATCCGCACAGACCAGACGGCGGGTCTGGTCAATTGAGGCCGAAGGATACGCTGTATTGAAATGCTCGTTGTCTGAAATGGACTCAAATGCTGGGCAGAATAGTTGAAACGCTTGCGGAGTGAGGAGTCTCAGGTGATCAACATTGTCTGCCTATAAACGAGAGACAAATGATGACTGCGTCAAAACTATTTGTGTGTTGACAACGGGATGTAGTTACAATGGTGGTCACAGTAGTTACACTGTCACTTTATCTCTCGGGGTTAAGGAGCATTAAATAATATCCGCCTAGAACCAACGGAAAATAATTATGTAGACTTAAGCCCTGGTCAAACGGCACATGAGAGTCGATGGTAGTTGAAACTCGCGCTCCCGTTTGACCACCGATAGTTACGTGAGTTAAACAATCATCGACTATAATGCGCCGTTTGACCAGGGCTTAAAGGCTGATTTTCACTAGCAGCATAAGCATAAACACAAGCAACATACGCAGACGCAGTAACGTGTTGATCATCAGTGCCTTTTGTTTAGGTAAAATCAACACGTTACTGCGTCTTCCTATGTTGCTTGCGCTTGTGCTTGCGTCGCTAGTGAAAACCAGGCTTAAGTGATCAACACGTTACTGCGTCTGCGTTTGTTGCTTGTGTTTATGCTTATGTAGCCTCCTACGCAGACGCTCTTTGGGCTCGTCACGCAATCTTTGGGAGGAAAGATTGCGTGACGAACCCAAAGAGCGTCTGCGTAGGAGGCTAATGAAGGCTAGTGAAAACCAGCCTTTAAGAAATAGATTTTAGGATATCATTAGAGTGCACTCTTTTCTCCATTCTTGTCACATGAGAATATTTTATGGGATAGTGAATAGACTACCTTCCAGTTTGCTTCGACGAAGAGCTGACGCTCGAAACGTCAGCTTCCCAAATTCGCTACGGTGGTTAATTTATCTTAATCAACTTGCCCGCCGACGCAACAGAACAGTTTCTTTAAGGTGATTCCTTAGTATTGCACTGCGCATCCTTTCTGCGCATAATTTCGCGCGTAATTAGCGCGCGGGTGCGCGCACATAAAAAATGGCGGCTTTTTATTTGTGGCAATGCTCGCCAGAGAGGTAAATGATCGTTTTCTCGTAAACGAGCACAGTGACCTATCATTTGTTCACATATTTTAAGTCCAGTAATCATCTTCATTCTATACAAGGAGTATAGACCAATTCCTATTTCAGAAAAATTAATAATCACTGGAAACGTGAAAAAATATGTGTTTTTGGTTGATTTTGTAAGGAATTATGAGGTATTTTTAGTCGAATATATCTCTTTCGCGGTAACCGTGACCTATTCTTTTTATTCTATATTTTGAAACATAACATCGCAATGTTCAACTAGGGAAAGTTTCAGAAACTTTCTATTGCAACTTTTATTTCGATGGAATCACCTTAAATTCCTTTATATCAAATCAAACCAAGCCGTCCGCCTCAAACACCCATTCCACGATAAGGTTTTCAATTGATATTATTTCATTTATTATCACGTACCTCTGTTTTGACGTATCTTTCTTTAGCGTTCACAGTAATAATTGTTCCAGGAGTTATCCTTGCATTTTCTACTTCTTCCAGTAACCATTGGCGTTCTTTTTTCGATTGTTTCTTTAGTGCCGCCGCCCCAACATCCACACAGAAAATGTTCCCGTCCAGGGAACGGCTATTTTCTGACGAGATTCTCTTGACTGTTTGAGCGTACACCAGGAGTTTATCTGTCTCTACCGAGCTCACACCTGTTACTACAGCTTTCTTATTGAATTTAAAGGACATTTTATCTGCGAAAGAAAAGGCAAAAGAAGTAAGCAATTCTTCAAAATTTACCTAACGCAGTATTTTAACAAGACTGCATTAACCTGGACACCAGAAGGGCACCGAAGGCGGGCAGACACGAGACAACGGTGGCGGACAGCTGAGAAGGACCTCTCCTTTTCAACGTGTCCTCCACCGTTGTCTTGTGTCTTAGCACACCTTCACTTTGATTGGTTAAGCATAGCACACCTTCACCCTGATTGGTTAAGCATAGCACACCTTCACCCTGATTGGTTAAGCATAGCACACCTTCACCCTGATTGGTTAAGCAGAGCACACCTTCACTCTGATTGGTTAAGCAGAGCACACCTTTACTCTGATTGGTTAGATTATGTTGAACAAGTTTAAAACCCAATCTTCAAATTAAAGAACCAGTCATTGCAATAGTAAAATCGAAATTAACCAATAAGAACTCGAACCAAAATGATGGACACAATTTTCACTGACTATAATAAGACTGTTCAAATAAAAATTATTCAATTTTCTTTAAATTTGCAGAAAACAGTTTCCATAGTAAGATGGTCGTTTATCAACAACACTCATTGTCAAAACCCACAGCAACCTTAAATGTAATTTCCTGACAGAATAATAAGACTGATTAAAACGAAAAATAGCCTATTTACGCTTTTTAAAAATTGTCTTTCTTTTGCATGACTAAACTGATAATTTTCCAATAAAATCGTCGTTATCAACAACACTCATTATCAAAACAATTCCCTCACTGACTTATCCCTGACTTTTCCTTGACCTTGAAAAGCTTTTCATTGACTATTTCCTTAACTGTGACAACCGATAAAAATTTATCGTTTTCATACGCCAAATCACTGTAAGACTTGTGGTTATTGGCTTAATTGGTTCTCCGGATCCAGAGCCCCTTTGAGATATGAAAAAGAGAGTGGGCGAGATATTAATTAGCTCTAAACCGACTGTGAAGACATTACACTGAAATTCGTGTTGTACTAGTATAGGAGAAAATCCACGGAGATGTACTGTGTTGTGTGACCATTGCTTTTAAATGGTTTCGAAAACAGTAACGGAAACAAAGACAGAAACATGCAAGTCAATATAATTGTATATAAAATAAGAGGAAGACGATCTAATTATTAAAAGAGTTCCTGACTACAATAAGGTCAGTGGGTATTATTTATTAATTTACCATATGATAAATAAATGATATCAATCTAAAATAAAATAAAAACATGTGAGTTTCAACACGATATGAACCGGTGTTGGTTTCCCGTCCCCGTTTATATCAATGTAGAAATCGCGGATTCGTGATCAGGACATTCAAATCAAAGACAACAAGCCAGCAAGGACTCTGTAGCTGATGATTACCTTATCAGCTACAGATGAGTAGTTCCTGTTTGACCCACTTACGTCACTTACCAGTCAACAGTCTAGGTAATAAGTCTGAATATTTCTCATCCTTTACAATATATCAGCATGTTATCAAGTCAGACCGGCATTGTATTCAGTGATGAACTCAGTCTCAGCTAACATTTCAAGGAATGTTTGGCAATCAATAAGATTGATATGCATGACCCAGTCGTCTGCATAAACGTTTTCCTGTTTAACGCGATGAAAAACATTTAGCACTACCGGCGACTAGCAAGTAGAATTTTCTTACGACCCCCTGGAAGGCGAGCGCTTCAAACATGTTACATTGTTGATGTAAAAGCAAAGGTTACCAATAAAAAAGGTGGAAATTGAAACCGCCAATATAAATGCTAATGCTTTTCAAGTGTTTTAAGTTAATTACACTTTCGTGTTTGATACAGCGAGATGGGTTTTGCTTTCAGATGATCTCATATAAGCCTCACAGGTCCTCACAGATGGCTCTATTTACCTTAGTACATTTTCACAAAAATAATTAAATATATCAGAAAGCAATTCTTATCGGTTTTGGACGAACAATCAGAAAACAGTTCACTGTTTAAATCGAGCATTGTCTTGTAGTGCCAAAATTAAGTTGAATACACAAAAGGCTTGCACGATAAATTGTACTGAAAAATAATCGAACATTAGCCGGCATCTCGCTCACAGATCTTGTCTGATGTGGTGGGACAATGATTAAAACCGTTTCTAGATCAGGATAGGAAAAAGTTCGAATCACACTATTATTGGTGTACAATAAAGTATCGGCCTTATCACTTTGAAAACAAAGCAACCACCGGGATGAAACGCCAATCTGCATTTGCATTTTGACTTTCATCGGCCCGTTTATGCTCAAACTGAAGCATATGTACATTCAGAGGACATTCAGACATTCGTTTGCTATCGATAAACTGTGTGTCTGTATATAAAGCGAAGATAAAGATCGTAATAATCATCGCCGACGATAATTCTTATAAACAGCAGTCCTTACCTTCAAAACAGAATTGTCCTGGAAAGTAGAGAATTATAAATTTGCGTCGTAATCCAATGTTGACGAGCACTTCGCACGCTAGCTTGATCCGACAAATCGATCGAGACGGCTTGGAAATCTGCACAATGTATTCAACTCCGCTCAGACGTCTAAACCCATACTGTGATACGATTATGTTACCGCGAAAAGGTCAGTATTTTAAAATAGCGTCAGAGTGATAAATCTGCCAGAGATGCCGATTTGAAAGGTTAACCAGCTTAATTATTACATTCCTGAAGATCTAGCGAAAACACTACGAGTCCCCCGAGGGTGATGGTGGAATATTGGAACATGTTTTGAGGACAAATACACAAGGCGGCAATTAAATAGCGTCGAAGCTTTTAAATGGTGCCGAAATGAGGTAATTGTCTTTATAAATAAACAAAGCTTTAAGCTGTTTTATGTTTATGCTAATGAAACACATTTGCATTTCAATAGCCCATTTTATAGTGTATGCTTAGTTACCAGGCCTTTGAGTCGAAGCGAGGCTCGTTGACTTTGTTGGCTCACTGCTCACAGAATTCGCGCGAGAGGCGATAGCCGCGAAAACGAGAGCAGTCCCTCTTTCTTTTAGCCTGAGATCAGGCTCCTGAAGAAAATTTGTTCGCGAAAGCCTGATGTCAGGCTATCTTTCTTTCCGATAGCGAGCGTGAAGCGCGAGAGAGCGGAAGTGAAGCACGATCATTTCCGCTCGCTCGCGCTTCGCGCTCGATTTCCGGTCTCTCGCGCTCACTATCGGAAAGAAAGAGGGACTGCTCGCAGCCGGCTCAGTCGTTTTCGCGGCTGAATCGCCGCTTGCGCGTTAATTTTGTGAGCTTGCTCGCACGCTAACTTGGTTTTGATACAATTCCTTCTTCAGCTTCTTGCTTTTCCGCATATATAAGTCCTTATGTTCTCATGCTAACTAGTTTAAGTTTCTGGTTGAATGGATAGACCAAAATTAGATCAGCCTACTTTAGCACCCCGGTTAGCCTACTATAGCACCCCAATGGTTAGCTTTCTTTTGTGGGTAACGTCTGATCTAATTTTGGACTATCCATATTGCTATAAAACGAGGTTTCTTTGCCTCGTCACGCAATCGATGCAACAGGAAACATTGCGCGACGAGCGGCCCCATGGCTTTGTGGGTGACGGTGTCACAAAACACAAAACGCCAGGCTCAGTGAGGCGTTATTGATCAAATACACAGTACAAAAATATTCGAACCCAACATCATACAATATTGAGGCAATTTATAAAAATATTCCAACTAATGACAAATAAAGAAGCCAAAGTCATTTATATACTAAACTTAGAAAACACACCGGAGCCGCATACGAGGGTTATTTATTTTTATTTTATTTACAAATTTACGCCAATGGCGGGTAAACAGACAATAGGACATGGCGTCCCCTACTAGACCTATGTACCCAGCCCAGCCCCAAGTAAGAAAAACCCAAACCCAACCCACAACTAATTATAAGCCGAGGTTAAAAAAAGGTTAAAAAAAGCACGCCTGCAAGGGATTCTGAATGCGGCGGCATTTAGGGCAGACAATTTTGTAAGTTCGTATATTGTTTACATCAAAAACGTTATACAACGAGAAAAATTTCTCACGAGTTTTCAACTAACCGAAGTTATATGGCCTATGCTGCTACGAAAAAAACACATAATATTTCACTGACATTTCAGTTTGGAGATTGTATAAAGAAGACAAATGGCATGATTAGTCTCTGTAAATATGGCATTATACAAGATAAGGTAATCCCTCCATACACCATCTATTCAGTACACATTTTCCAACTATTGTGAACGCAATTATTCAATCTATCCCAGTTTTCGACGGACCCTTTCTTTTTTTCTCTACAGAGAAAGAGGCTACTATCTGAAATGTCTTGTCGTAAGCGAGTATGCATGCTCACATGCTTTAGCGGGCCCTAGTGCACAAATTCGCTCGCCTCGGCCCCAGTGCCCGCTCTTTTGCCCCAGACCTCGGAGACCCAGGAGTTGCCTGCGGAGGAGGCTAGTGCACAACCACTGTTTTATAACTTTACCTTCCTTGTACACTGAGCTCCAAACTGTGTAGTTTTTCGGCAGGTTTTTGGCATTTGGGGTAATCTAGAAAAGTTCTCTATTGTTGATAGAAGTCAATCAGAGCTTTGAAGGACACTCCAGTACCAACTATCATTATAATTACCCCGAAAAATACCAAAAAGCAATCAATACAAACTTGGTATAACTTGAGCTGCTTGTACTTGAGTTTTAAATGCGAAACAAATGGAAAGATGTACGATAAAAAAGCACAAGTTATGCTTCCCAGAAATGAAACGATTATAAAGAAATTTGGTACTAAAATGGCCACCAAAAGCGTCGAAAGAACCACCGTGACTCGAACCACTGCATACGTTAAAAAGATTGGTATTTCATAATTTTGAATGAGTGTTGCGATTGAATTTTGACAAGATTCAAGCAATGGAAAAATAACAAGTCCGTACGACAATATACAACTAAAAGCAAAAATAGAACTAACAGTGATGTGAACTGGCCCTGGGGGAAGATTGTTTAGAATAACTTCCTTAGTGTTGAAGCCGAAGGAAAGAAATGCACACAGAGAAAAAGATAATTTCAACAAAAGGCTTACAATATATGATAAAGTTAAAGCTCTGCTGAACTTTGTTTTTTCGGTCATACGTTCCTCTACTGATGGAATAATAAGAAATGCAGAATAGCTGTACAATATAATTGATAAAGACTTAACCACCCCCTCAGGGTCCCAAAACAGGACAGTTCCCAAGTCCCACTCGTTGGCATGCTCCGCTCCGTACCATACAACGGCCACTACAACCGCGACTAAAGCCAACATGCTGAAAACACTCAACCAGGCAATGTGTGAAAGAGACTTGAGGAAGGTTGTCGGTAGAACCAAACCTCCAGCGATGCATATCCACATGAGCTGTGTGATGGGTACAGATGGAAGGGCGTGGTGCATAACAGATCCGCAAAGTACAATGTAGGAAACAGACAGCAGAAATAGTTCGAAATTAAAAACACCAGACACGATATAACCACCATATTTAGGCACAAACACGTCGCCTAAACCTTTATAGCCTGACCTCGCACGAATTTTTCTTCCCTGGTCGTCTTCGTCATAGAGACACTCGATTAAAATTGTTCCCATGTACCACAGAATAATTGGGATTATTATGAACGCTACAAAGGCGCCTATCCCTCCTTCTTTGAGCGCATAGGGCAGAGCTAGAAAGCCAACACCTTCCAAGTAGTTAAGAAGATTTACTACTGCTTTCCATACTGATATCTGATCACCGGGCACAGCGTCAAGCTTGGCGTCGTCAGATGAGCTCTCGGAGTCTGGCATGTCTGGAGACTCTGGCGGCATCAATATTTCAGTGTCTTCTTGCTCATCAAGGGATTCACTTTTTAAGAGACGATAGGCTGTGTTCATCGACGTCATCGCTAAAGAATCTGTAAGGCGTCTATACACAAATGAGTATTTAGCTCACGTCAGCAAGTGTTATTTGTCTTTTCGCCTCCTCAGATGCTCTTTGTCAGCTTTCGTTGTTTAAAGAGCCAATCCTAAACAAAAGCAGCAAAATGAGCTTTTCACAATAAAAACCACATCAGGCATTCGGCTTACGAGGGAGGTCTCAGGGAGAAGCGTTGCGCGACGACGCAAATAACGGCCGCGAAGAAGACTACTTAAAAACAACCTTTGATAATAGCAAAACCACAGCGACAAACCGATTTGGAGTGCCGGATCTAAATTTTGTAGACCTGGATCAGTGAGATTCCGGGGGGGGAGGACTCCCCGGCATATAAAAGTGACGGGGTTGATCGTTGGAATTTTTGAAAAGAACCCCTAAAAGGTACCAGAATCTCGTTTTGTGGGTGTGCCTCGAATTAATTTTCACCCTAAGAGGTACCAATTCTAAGACAAAACTACTGAGTTCTTGTCATATTTTATTCCGGCTCAATACCCTAAAAGGTACCGGAATAACTCTATCGGTAGTCATTTTAGATTTTAATACCCCTAAGCGGTACCAAACTACGAGCACCCCCGTAACTTTTATATCGAAGTCCCCCCCCCCCCCCCCCCCCGGGATATAAACAATAAATGGCAAAGGAAATTCGAGAAGCGATATAACAAAATAGAACTAAATTTATTTTATAGATACTGATGAAATACCAGGATTTTTCCAGTTACTAAAAAATGATATCTTCATCGCGCGTACTGTAGTGAAGATATCATTTTTATCTTTCACATTTGAGGATATTGATGTCGTCATCCAATAACAATAGAGCTTCCCGTTTATTATTTTCGTTGTTGACATGTTTGAAGCCCAATTTGACTTTTTTTGGAACAGAAACTAACATTTTCTTGGGATAAAACGTACTTCGTTTTCATAAGCCTGCCATGACATTTTTTGCGAACTTGGGCTCAGTCTAGGTGACCCTGATGTTTTCGCTGTTTTGAAAATGAATAAAAACTGTTTAATAATCCGGACATTTCATCAGTATCTATATAATAAACAGAACATTACATGGCCGCTCAGGGGATTTCGTGCTAATCACGGCTGCACTCACTCGTGAGAGATACTATCAACACTCGAAGATAAAATTCGCATTCCCGCGCTGCCATGTAATATCCCGTTCTACATAACATACAAATTTGCCCGATATTTCGGTTTGTAAAACAAACCTTTTTCGGGAGCTGAAAAGAAAAATGAAGAACTGAAGATTAACACTTACTTTGCTTTATAAAAAGCTACTTGTCCCGGCCTAATCCAAGTGACCGACGGGATAATTATTAAGGTGTCATCTGCTCTAATGTCATAGAAATGTTACTTATTTGAAAGAAAAGGTGGAATAAATACAAATAAATTATAATATACGTTGAGTGTTAAATTTTTGGCCGTTCGTCGGTTGTCCCGTTGAGGCAGACCCTCCTATATATGAGCTATATGCCACAGCGTAACCGAGATACACTAATGATAACGCTATAGAATAACGCTATTTTTCTGTCCTGTGCAAACCTTCTTATGTTGGTCGCGAAATATTATAATTTATTCTGCCGTTAAGAAAATACATAAAAAATATCGACGACAGTCAGCACAGGTATCTACGACATTCAAATTTCTTACGGTACAATAGAATTGCTATTATGAACATTAATCTTAATAAATCGGTATTTTGGACTGTCTATATATAATAAAATAAAGTCAAAATGCTTGGATGTTGTTTAACTTTGCTTTGATGTGGTTTTTACGGCGATTTGAAGCGTGCGAGAGCCGTTGTAAGACTTCAACGTTTTGGACTCGCTTCTTGAATACTTAGGCCCAGTTCAGACGCCGAACTTTTCGTGAGCCGAAGTTAATTCTCTAAACCGTTATTAAACAATTTCCGCGACCAAATTACCAAATTTTTGGAGAATACAATTAGTTTGTAAAACATGACAGCCTATCGACATTTTTTTCGTTATAAGAGTGATATTTGGAGGAATACAATCACCGTCTTACGTCGGTTGAACAGTAATCTAAATGCTATATTTCACCATTTAGGCCATTCTTACAAACGAGTAAACGAGTTATAATAAAGTAATTTGCCTGCAGACTAGTAGACTACGAGCAGTCCCTTTTAGCTCGCCCCCAGTTTTTTGCGCGGCCATTTTCCGATCGCGAATTTTTATCGCTCTCGCTCGACGGACTAAGCTGGGAAAGAGGGACTGCTCGTAGTCTAGCAGACTAGCGAATGTTTAGATTGAAAGTTAAAATTCGAACAAGAGAAAATATTAAAGGGTCCCTCTCAACCAGTGTGCTTTGCGGTCGCGTGTTATTGTTTTCATCCGGGGAACTCGATCTCTCGTGGAGCTAATGTATGCCATACTTTCCAAATTATACTAACTTGGGTCGTCTAACTGCTTTTTGTGGCCAGAGCAAGGCCAGAATCCTGCAAAAAGTAGTTTTTAACTTCAAGCCGCTATTTTCGCGGCACCCAAAAATGGCCACCGTAAGAGTATTGGCGCGCAAAGCACACTGGTTGAGAGGGACCAAAGAACGAATTTCCTTTTTCGCGAACCAGCGTTTTATTTTGGCGCCACTCTTGTTGTTTTTAAGCAAGACTGGTCACGTCAACTGATAGCTTTCAACCGATCACGAATGCTGTTATGTCGAGAAATACATTATAATAATTTATGCATTAGGTTCGGCTCATGAAAAGTTTGGCGCCAGAATCAAAACCGTTCCAAAGCCGAAATTTTCGGCTGAGCCAGGCGAAAAGAACGGCTGAGGCGTTCCAATCTCAATTGATTCAGACGCCGAATTTTCCATGTACTTACATGAAATTCAAGGTATTATAGGTTCGGCTCATGAAAAGTTCGGCGTCTGAACTGGGCCTAATACTGCAACAAGCCGTAGTATTCAAGAAGCGAGTTCAAAACCTCGTAGATACATGTCACCACACAAACAGTGGATGATAAGCCTGTGCTGGTACCCATGGCAAAGAATGAGGGACACGCACGCGCGGGCTCTGGGAACTAGATTGTATGAAATTAAATAAATATTTTGACTTACCGCTTTATGTTCCCTTCTTTTCCACCTGTATCAATCGGATTCTGGCATTTGACACCGATGACCGTTTTCTGACACAAAAATCACCATTTTTGAAGGCTTATTCTCCACGGTAAATGCGTTTGAAGTTATGGATCTTTTCCTGACTACCAACAGTATGAAAGAATAGCAATTCCGGTCAAATCACTGAAATCATCTTCGCAAAATGGATCGCAGTAATCCACAGCGCTTGAAAATTCACCCGTATCAATCGAAAGTATTACTAGTAAACAATGTCATCCACGTTGATTAAAACGATTTTCCATGAAATGTTGGATCCACCACGGTAAATGGCTTTGAAGTTTGGCTTTTTTCCAGTTCCATGTCCTAAGAACAAGCGCGGAGAAAGGCGTTTTTGCCACCTTAAGTGTAAGTCTTTTCTCTCACATCTGTAGGTTTCGTGAAGAACATTCGCCATATTGATCTCATTTCACTGGTAACCTCCCTTCTTTTCCCCAGGACTTTTTTGAATAAAGTTTTCCGAGTAAGACTGAGAATGAAAGTAAAATTCTGCGGGAAATACAAAATACATAATTTCGGGATGGTCCGTACGATCGAGTTAACTGAGTTCATGTAGTCATTTTCACTATAAATAACAAATTATAACAGTCAAATGATATTGTAACGACAGACGAAAAATAATTAAGCTGTGAATAGCTTTCCGGCCTGAGAGAATCACGCTTTTGGCCGCCATAGTACTCATATTTGCCGCGCGCCATATTGGTTTCTTTGTTATTATGGAGGAAGCCGCGTACCGCTGCGCGGGCTCAAATGTCCCTCATTCTTTGCCATGCAGGGTATTACATATGACATACTTACCTCTTGGAAAAACATTAATGGTTGACAACTTCATTTCGCATGTGGGAGCAAGACCAGTTGATGTGTAAACAGTTTCCAATTCAATTGAAACGTTAATCGATAAAATGCGAGTGATTGAAAGGGAGTGTTTCACGGTTCGGCGCAGGTTTGAGTGCCGGCTGATCAACTTAATCCGTTAAAAAAAAAAACAGTCACATGTACAAGGAGTTTCTCGACGATACTTCAGTAATCACACTAATTAGTCCAAGAAAAACGACGAATGACCAAAATTCACAACAAAAATTTCAACGGATTACACCGAGAATATCGACATTTGAATACTAGAATAAAGTACTAGAATAAATCCTTCGGGTCAACACTTTATTCTTGTAATTTATTCTGATATTCAATGTCGATATTCTCTAAATTTCTCTCGTGTTCTCAAATTCCCGTCGTGTTTTTATGACAGTATAATACATGGTTTTGGCTTCTTTATTTGTTAAACAAAGAAGCCAAAGTCATTTATATACTAAACTTAGAAAACACACCGGAGCCGCATACGAGGGTTATTTATTTTTATTTTATTTACAAATTTACGCCAATGGCGGGTAAACAGACAATAGGACATGGCGTCCCCTACTAGACCTATGTACCCAGCCCAGCCCCAAGTAAGAAAAACCCAAACCCAACCCACAACTAATTATAAGCCGAGGAAAAAAAAAAAGCACGCCTGCAAGGGATTCTGAATGCGGCGGCATTTAGGGCAGACAATTTTGTAAGTTCGTATATTGTCTGCATCAAAAACGTTATACAAACGAGAAACATTTCTCACGAGTTTTCAACTAACCGAAGTTATATGGCCTATGCTGCTACGAAAAAAACACATAAATTTCACTGACATTTCAGTTTGGAAATTGTATAAAGAAGACAAATGACATGATTGGTCTCTGTAAATATGGCATTATACAAGATAAGGTAATCCCTCCATACACCATCTATTCAGTACACATTTTCCAACTATTGTGAACTCAATTATTCAATCTATCCCAGTTTTCGACGGACCCTTTCTATTTTTTTTTTTTTCAGAGAAAGAGGCAGCTAACTGAAATGTCTTGTCGTAATATGCATGCTCACCACACAGCGGTCAAACGTACTGCGCGCGCGCAGTTCCCGCCAAAACTTTGCAGTCAAATGTCTTAAAATTGCGAAGTCGTCCGCTTTAAAGCTCAAACTTAAGAAATTTACTGAAAACTTAAGCTTTATACTCGGAGTATGCATAGATAATGTAATAATTGTTATCCAAAAAGTGTCTCAGCTCGTATTTTGGTTTACCATTGCATGTTCTATAACGTTTCCTTACAAACTTCGCGGCCATTACGCTTCAAACTCATGGAAAAGTCAAGGCCGCAGAAACCGGAAGTGGCGCGCAATTTTTGCGTTTGACCGCTGTGTGCATGCTCACATGCTTTAGCGGCCCTAGTGCACAAATTCGCTCGCCTCGGCCCCAGTGCCCGCTCTTTTGCCCCAGACCTCGGAGACCCAGGAGTTGCCTGCGGAGGAGGCTAGTGCACAACCACTGTTCCACTGTTTTATGACTTTACCTTCCTTGTATACTGAGCTCCAAACTGTGTAGTTTTTGGCAGGTTTTTGGCATTTGGGGTAATCTAGAAAAGTTCTCTATTGTTGATAGAAGTCAATCAGAGCTTTGAAGGACACTCCAGTACCAACTATCATTATAATTACCCCGAAAAATACCAAAAAGCAATCAATACAAACTTGGTATAACTTGAGCTGCTTGTACTTGAGTTTTAAATGCGAAACAAATGGAAAGATGTACGATAAAAAAGCACAAGTTATGCTTCCCAGAAATGAAACGATTATAAAGAAATTTGGTACTAAAATGGCCACCAAAAGCGTCGAAAGAACCACTGTGACTCGAACCACTGCGTACGTTAAAAAGATTGGTATTTCATAATTTTGAATGAGTGTTGCGATTGAATTGTGACAAGATTCAAGCAATGGAAAAATAACAAGTCCGTACGAAAATATACAACTAAAAGCAAAAATAGAACTAACAGTGATGTGAACAGGCCCTGGGGGAAGATTGTTTAGAATAACTTCTTTAGTGTTGAAGCCGAAGGAAAGAAATGCACACAGAGAAAAAGATAATTTCAACAAAAGGCTTACAATATATGATAAAGTTAAAGCTCTGCTGAACTTTGTTTTTTCGGTCATACGTTCCTCTACTGATGGAATAATAAGAAATGCAGAATAGCTGTACAATATAATTGATAAAGACTTAACCACCCCCTCAGGGTCCCAAAACAGGACAGTTCCCAAGTCCCACTCGTTGGCATGCTCCGCTCCGTACCATACAACGGCCACTACAACCGCGACTAAAGCCAACATGCTGAAAACACTCAACCAGGCAATGTGTGAAAGAGACTTGAGGAAGGTTGTCGGTAGAACCAAACCTCCAGCGATGCATATCCACATGAGCTGTGTGATGGGTACAGATGGAAGGGCGTGGTGCATAACAGATCCGCAAAGTACAATGTAGGAAACAGACAGCAGAAATAGTTCGAAATTAAAAACACCAGACACGATATAACCACCATATTTTAGGCACAAACACGTCGCCTAAACCTTTATAGCCTGACCTCGCACGAATTTTTCTTCCCTGGTCGTCTTCGTCATAGAGACACTCGATTAAAATTGTTCCCATGTACCACAGAATAATTTGGATTATTATGAACGCTACAAAGGCGCCTATCCCTCCTTCTTTGAGCGCATAGGGCAGAGCTAGAAAGCCAACACCTTCCAAGTAGTTAAGAAGATTTACTACTGCTTTCCATACTGATATCTGATCACCGGGCACAGCGTCAAGCTCGGCGTCGTCAGATGAGCTCTCGGAGTCTGGCATGTCTGGAGACTCTGGCGGCATCAATATTTCAGTGTCTTCTTGCTCATCAAGTAATTCACTTTTTAAGAGATGATATTCTGTGTTCATCGACTTCATCGCTAAAGAATCTGTAAGGCGTCTATACACAAATGAGTATTTAGCTCACGTCAGCAAGTGTTATTTGTCTTTTCGCCTCCTCAGATGCTCTTTGTCAGCTTTCGTTGTTTAAAGAGCCAATCCTAAACAAAAGCAGCAAAATGAGCTTTTCACAATAAAAACCACATCAGGCATTCGGCTTACGAGGGAGGTCTCAGGGAGAAGCGTTGCGCGACGACGCAAATAACGGCCGCGAAGAAGACTACTTAAAACCGGAATAACTCTATCGGTAGTCATTTTAGATTTTAATACCCCTAAGCGGTACCAAACTACGAGCACCCCCGTAACTTTTATATCGAAGTCCCCCTTCCCCCCCCCCCCCCCCCCCCCCCCGCCGTTCGTCGGTTGTCCCGTTGAGGCAGACCCTCCTATATGAGCTATATGCCACAGCGTAACCGAGATACACTAATGATAACGCTATAGAATAAGCAAGAGATATTAATTAAACCAGCTTGCTATATTTTTTTTTATTTCTCTGTCCTGTGCAAACCTTCTTATGTTGGTCGCGAAATATTATAATTTATTCTGCCGTTAAGAAAATACATCAAAAATATCGACGACAGTCAGCACAGGATTACCATCCTCTGTTTGTGTGATCATGTCACAGGTATCTACGACATTCAAATTTCTTAGTACAGTAGAATTGCTATTGTGAACATTAATCTTCCTAAAATCGGTATTTTGGACTGTCTATATATAATAAAATAAAGTCAAAATGCTTGGATGTTGTTTAACTTTGCTTTGATGTGGTTTTTACGGCGATTTGAAGCGTGCGAAAGCCGTTTTAAGACTTCAACGTTTTGGACTCGCTTCTTGAATACTTAGGCCCAGTTTCAGACGCCGAACTTTTCGTGAGCCGAAGTTAATTCTCTAAACCGTTATTAAACAATTTCCGCGACCAAATTACCAAATTTTTCAGGAGAATACAATTAGTTTGTAAAACATGACAGCCTATCGACATTTTTTCGTTATAAGAGTGATATTTGGAGGAATACAATCACCGTCTTATGTCGGTTGACCAGTAATCTAAATGCTATATCTAAATGCTATATTAATTATTTCACCATTTAGGCCATTCTTACAAACGAGTAAACGAGTTATAATAAAGTAATTTGCCTGCAGACTAGCGAATGTTTAGATTGAAAGCTAAAATACGAACAAGAGAAAATATTAAAGAACGAATTTCCTTTTTCGCGAACCAACGTTTTATTTTTGGCGCCACTCTTGTTGTTTTCAAGCAGGACTGGTCACGTCAACTGATAGCTTCCAACCGACACGAATGCTGTTATATCGAGAAATACATTATAATAATTTATGCATTAGGTTCGGCTCATGAAAAGTTTGGCGCCAAAATCAAAACCGTTCCAAAGCCGAAATTTTCGGCTGAGCCAGGCGAAAAGAACGGCTGAGGCGTTCCAATCTCAATTGATTCAGACGCCGAATTTTCCATGTACTTACATGAAATTCAAGGTATTAGGTTCGGCTCATGAAAAAGTTCGGCGTCTGAACAGGGCCAAATACTGCAACAAGCCGTAGTATTCAAGAAGCGAGTTCAAAACCTCGTAGATACATGTCACCACACAAACAGTGGATGATAAGCCTGTGCTGGTACCCAGGGTATTACATATGACATACTTACCTCTTGGAAAAACATAATGGTCGACAACTTCATTTCGCATGTGGGAACAGGACCAGTTGATGTGTAAACAGTTTCCACTGCAATTCAATTGAAACGTTAATCGATAAAATGCGAGTGATTGAAGGGCCGGAGTGTTTCACGTTCGGCGCAGGTTTGAAGTGCGCGGCTGATCAACTTTATCCGCCACATGTACACGGAGTTTCTCGACGATACTTCAGTAATCACACTAATTAGTCCAAGAAAAACGACGAATGACCAAAATTCACAAAAAATTTCAACGGATTACACCGAGAATGTCGACATTTGAATACTAGAATAAAGTACTAGAATAAATCCTTCGGGTCAACACTTTCATTCTTGTAATTTATTCTGATATTCAATGTCAATATTCTCGGTGTAATCCGTTGAAATGTTTGTGAATCACTCTTGGTCATTCGTCGTTTTGCTTCGACTACTGAATTGTATAGTATGTGATTCCTGAAGTATCTAGAAGTGCATATGAGTGGGGGTTTTTTAGGCGGATAAAGTTGATAAGATCGCCGAACGCGTGAAAAACTGCTCAGTTCAGTTATTGTTGAAGATTTCATCATCATCAAATGAAACCAGTGCCGAAAGATTTCCGTTTCCTTCACTGTAACCGGTAACAGTGGAACAGTGATTTACAGAATTAGACGACCGCGAAGCGGGAATACGATTTGTTTTTTACAGACAGTTCACGCGTGGCCAAACTGACACTTTCAAAAAGTTCAATTTTAAATCAATAGAATAGTTAATTTGTATTTTTCTTTTGTCTTTTTCCTGTTAAATTGTTTAATTTACACAAGACCCCACAAGCGATACGGTACACATAGCAAAATGGTTACATGTCCTCAGTTCATGATTTCATGCAGTTCACTTTTTGGCCGTGACCGTGCACAAAACATAATAGATTTTAACGTGTTTTCGAGGAACTAAGCAATAGAAACGTTTCGGGTACGTAATTCAACCATAGTGTGTGAGCGCAGAACAAAAGATTGTGCACGGTCGTGGACCTTCCAGCATAAATCTTACCCTTTGAAGTTTGCTGGCGCAGAACAAAAGATTGTGCACGGTCGTGGACCTTCCAGCATAAATCTTACCCTTTGAAGTTTGCTGGCTTCACAACCATTCCCACTATTTACTACAGTCAAACCTCTATTAAGCGGCTACCCCGGGGAAATGGCAAGTGGCCGCTTAATAGGGGTTGGCATAAGGTTCGTCATAAATAAGCATAAGGCTAAGGTAGAAAATCAAAAGATTTGTGACAACGATCACATCAAGACGATTATAAACGTGTGTTTTGAGTGTTTTATTGGTCGTCACCTTTCGAATTCATTGGTGGCCGCTTAATAGGGATAAAAACAATAGAAGAACCCTCATCGGGACAACCAAATGGTGGCCGAGGCTGCTTAATATAGAGGTGGCCACTTCATAGGGGTTTTATTTACAGTATTATACTGACAATAGTTTCGGGACTTTGATAACTGACCGCTTAACAGGGGTGGACGTTTTAAAATAGGGGTTCGACTGTATGTACGAACAGATATTGGTAATAAGTCGTTTCCAAACTATCCTTAAGTGAATTAAAGGGGAAAATGTGCGCCTACTGAACGGAGATAAACATTACAAGGGAAAGCACTAAGTAAAGGCATATAAGCAAAAGCACAAGGATAAGCAGAAGCATTGTCCTCACTCATTGTAAGTGTGACATAGGTATAAGGCACAGACGATTGTAGTCATGCTCTTCGCATGCGCGTATACGTGTATGCCGCTGTTCTCAATACTCCCATACCATGTTGCTAATGAAAACCAGCTGTAATAATCTATTAAGATGTTTTACAAAACAATTGATTGAAAAAGCTACAGGACTGATGTTGCGTCCTTAATTACTGAGACTAGATCACAATATTTTAGACGATTCTGTGCCATTCTTCAGTAAAATCGAATTGAAACTTAAAATAACGTTATGAAACGATGGACAACAGAAGCTTGTCATTTTGTAGACAATTACAGAAGAAATTCGGCTAGCTGATTATTTGCTACAAATAATAATGTAATAATAATAAACTTTATTTAAATGAGAGTAAAAACACTCATGACAGCCAGTGTCTGACAAACCTGTAGCCCTCCTAAAATAATTACAATTACAATAAAGTAATTACAGTATAATGGTTACAATAGTAGTTACAATGATACAATAATAATAATAATAATACAGGGTGTTTTATATTCTAGAACTTAAAAGTTCTAGAATATTAAAGTAGTTATATTGAAAATAAGATACAGTAAAATGATCCAAGTTATCGTATTGATTTGATGCTGCTGTCAGGGGCGGATCCAGGAATTTTTGATAGGGGGGTTCCAGGGTTTTCCCAAAAATATGAAATACGTAGAAGGAAAACTTTTGGAAGTAGACGGCAATAGTTATTACTAAAAGCTTCCACAAGGGGCGGATGGGGGCGCTTCCCTCCAATGGGGGGTGTTTGGAGGGGCCTTGAGATTTCAGGTTCTGAAGAGTGCATTTTGGTGGATCCCGAATATGGTTTTGCTATGGTAATGGTGAAAGCAAAATAATCCTCAGGTCTGATAGGGGTGTCCGGAAAGGAGCTATGTCACAATATTTAAGTCATTTTGCGAAGTGCAAAATCACCTTCAAACTGAAGAAAGCTTAATAGTTTGCTAAGGTAGAAAAACACCAAACTGAGGAAATAATAAACCAAACAGGAACAAGGATGGTTGAGGATGGAGAAGATTAAGACGGATTGCGAATTGCGAACTTGAAAAAAATGGCCCATTTTTCAAGGTGCGCCAACCGTGACGTAGCTCCTTTAATCTGGATAAGTTATTTATTGTTTATAGAAGTCAATTAGAGACTTAACGGACACTCCAGTACCAACTATCATTTGGATTACGCCGAGAAATACAAAAAAGCAAGCAATACAAACTTGATATATCTTGAGCTGCTTGTACTTGAGTTTTAAATGCAAGACGAATGGAAAGATGTAACTTAAAAAAGCAGATGATATGCTTCCCAGAAATGAAACGATTATAAAGAAATTTGGTATCAAAATGCCCACCATAACCGTCAAAAGAAACTATTGTGACTCGAACCACTGCGTACGTTAAAAAGCTTGTATTTTATCATTTTGAATGCGCGCTGTAAGTGAATCGTGACAAGATTCAAACACTGGGAAAAGAATAAGAACGTACGAAACTATACAACTCGAAACAAAACAACAAGCAACAGTGATGTGAACTGGCCCTGGGGAAGATTGTTTAGAATAACTACATTAGTGTTGACACCAAAAGAAAGAAATGCACACACAGAAAACGATAATTTCAACAACACGCTTATAAGATATGCAAAAGCTAAAGCTCTGCTGAAGTTGTGTTTTTTCGGTCATACTTTCCTCTACTCTTGGAATAACAAGAAATGCAGAATAACCGACCAGTATCATTGATAAAGACATAACCATACCCTCAGGTCCCAAAAACAGGATAGTGTTCAGGTCCCAGTCTTTGGCATGTTCTGCTCCGTACCATACAACAGCCACTACAACCGCGACTAAAGCCAAAAGGCTGAAAAACACTCAACCAGGCAATTTGTGAAAGCGACTTGAGGAAGGTTGCTGGTAGAACCAAACCTCCAGCGATGCATATCCACATGACCTCTGTGATGGGTACAGATGGAAAGGCGTGGTGCATAACAGATCCGCAAAGTACAATGTAGGAAACAGACAGCAGAAAATAGTTCGAGATTAAAAAACACCAGACACCATATAACCACCATATTTCGCCACAAACGCGTCGCCTAAATCTTTTTATTAAAAACTGAACCATTGGATAATGCATTTCTAGAGTTTTGATTGGCTTAGAGGCCATGGGATATGAGCCATTATACCATGAACGCATCGGCGAGAAAGAGAGCTGAATTGTTTTCTCTCTCCAAGGAACAATGGCCGCCGGAGAAAATTGTTTCACGGCAGAATTGACTGAAGACGAAGTAACAATACCGCTAGAAAATGCAGCAAAGTTTGGAACGAAATATTTAATGGGAAATGCTTGTAATTGTACAACAAATGCAACTGAACGAGCACTGTTTATAAAAGGAAGCCTGAAACAATTTACGGGAAAGTCCGGAAACCAATACAAATCTGCACAAATTCGTTCAAAATGAATGAATTACACTACAAAATATTTAAGCTTAACCTATTCAGTATTGTTACCTTGTATTTCGAAGAGGCTTGTTAATTCCAGCTGGACTAAGCTTTTAAAATCAGCACAATAAATATCCATCAGAGACGAAGCATTGAAAACAATAACTTATCACAGTTCGTCAAGCGTTGGTAATGGTACAATCGAAGCCGGATCACTTCACAGTGAAATTATCTTGGAAGGTCACTCTTTTTCTCTCCATCCATGTAGATATTGACTCTTTCCTTTGCTCTTTACTTCAGTGAACTTGATTTCAACTGGCTCAGTTTCGCTCGTCTCAACACAATTCGATCTGCAGACGTGCACGATTTGCTCGCCGTATAAACAACCCGTTCAGCTGTCCATTAGTTCAACTTGTAAAATGAAAAATGTTCAGCTCCACATTTGCACAATTTTCCAGAATATACGAAACTTTAGAAGAAACAGCGAAGTTAATCCGAAGAAAATTCAGTCTTGCAGCTCTATTTTCATTCAGCTAGCTTGTTTACCGAACAGACCGAAGACAGCGCCGGTCGCCAGAGGTTTGCCGCCGTTTTCATACAAATCATGCTTCATTTAATCGAACCGAAAAAATCACTCAGTCGATTTATAGTCTTGTTTAAAAAGTAATACCGAAGTTTTCACCTAAAGTTACTAAAATTTTTAATAAAACAATTATTCCATTCGCCCTTGTTGGATACGAGACGATTATAGCCAACTCGCGCTACGCGCTCGTTGGCTATCTATCATCTCGTATCCAACGCGGGCTCATGGAATAATTGTTAAATAGCCTGACCTCGCACGAATTTTTCTTCCCTGCTCGTCTTCGTCATAGAGACACCCGATTAAAATTGTTCCCATGTACCACAGGATAATTGGGATTATTATAAACCCTACTAAGGCGCTTATTCCTCCTTCTTTGAGCGCATAGGGCAGAGCTAGAAAGCCAGCGCCTTCCATGTAGCTAACAAGATTTATTGCTGCTTTCCACGCTGATGTATCACCGGGTACAGCGTCAAGCTCGTCGTCAGATGAGCTCTCGATGTCTGGCATGTCTGGAAACTCTGGGGGCACCAATATTTCAGTATGTTGTTGCTCATCAAGTGATTCACTTTTTAAGAAACGATAGGAATCCTAGTTTTCGACGGACCCTTTCTTTTTTTCTGTACAGAGAAAGAGGCAGCTAACTGAAATGTCTTGTCGTAATATGCATGCTCACATGCTTTAGCGGGCCTAGTGCACAACCACTGTTCCACTGTTTTATGACTTTACCTTCCTTGTATACTGAGCTCCAAACTGTGTAGTTTTTGGCAGGTTTTTGGCATTTGGGGCAATCTAGAAAAGTTCTCTATTGTTGATAGAAGTCAATCAGAGCTTTGAAGGACACTCCAGTACCAACTATCATTATAATTACCCCGAAAAATACCAAAAAGCAATCAATACAAACTTGGTATAACTTGAGCTGCTTGTACTTGAGTTTTAAATGCGAAACAAATGGAAAGATGTACGATAAAAAAGCACAAGTTATGCTTCCCAGAAATGAAACGATTATAAAGAAATTTGGTACTAAAATGGCCACCAAAAGCGTCGAAAGAACCACCGTGACTCGAACCACTGCATACGTTAAAAAGCTTGGTATTTCATAATTTTGAATGAGTGTTGCGATTGAATTGTGACAAGATTCAAGCAATGGAAAAATAACAAGTCCGTACGAAAATATACAACTAAAAGCAAAAATAGAACTAACAGTGATGTGAACTGGCCCTGGGGGAAGATTGTTTAGAATAACTTCATTAGTGTTGAAGCCGAAGGAAAGAAATGCACACAGAGAAAAATATAATTTCAACAAAAGGCTTACAATATATGATAAAGTTAAAGCTCTGCTGAACTTTGTTTTTTCGGTCATACGTTCCTCTACTGATGGAATAATAAGAAATGCAGAATAGCTGTACAATATAATTGATAAAGACTTAACCACCCCCTCAGGGTCCCAAAACAGGACAGTTCCCAAGTCCCACTCGTTGGCATGCTCCGCTCCGTACCATACAACGGCCACTACAACCGCGACTAAAGCCAACATGCTGAAAACACTCAACCAGGCAATGTGTGAAAGAGACTTGAGGAAGGTTGTCGGTAGAACCAAACCTCCAGCGATGCATATCCACATGAGATGTGTGATGGGTACAGATGGAAGGGCGTGGTGCATGACAGATCCGCAAAGTACAACGTAGGAAACAGACAGCAGAAATAGTTCGAAATTAAAAACACCAGACACGATATAACCACCATATTTAGGCACAAACACGTCGCCTAAACCTTTATAGCCTGACCTCGCACGAATTTTTCTTCCCTGGTCGTCTTCGTCATAGAGACACTCGATTAAAATTGTTCCCATGTACCACAGAATAATTGGGATTATTATGAACGCTACAAAGGCGCCTATCCCTCCTTCTTTGAGCGCATAGGGTAGAGCTAGAAAGCCAACACCTTCCAAGTAGTTAAGAAGATTTACTACTGCTTTCCATACTGATATCTGATCACCGGGCACAGCGTCAAGCTCGGCGTCGTCAGATGAGCTCTCGGAGTCTGGCATGTCTGGAGACTCTGGCGGCATCAATATTTCAGTGTCTTCCTTGCTCATCAAGTGATTCACTTTTGAAGAGACGATAGGCTGTGTTTATCGACGTCATCGCAAAAAGAATCTGTAAGGCGTCTATACACAAATGAGTATTTAGCTCACGTCAGCAAGTGTTTATTTGTTCTTTTCGCCTCCTCAGATGCTCTTTGTCAGCTTTCGTTGTTTAAAGAGCCAATCCTAAACAAAAGCAGCAAAATGAGCTTTTCACAATAAAAACCACATCAGGCATTCGGCTTACGAGGGAGGTCTCAGGGGAGAAGCGTTGCGCGACGACGCAAATAACGGCCGCGAAGAAGACTACAGTATGTGTGCCTAAAACCGGCGTACCCTAAAACCGGCGTATTTACGAAAATGATGTAATTTTCCTTTGTAAATAAAATACGGCGAAAAAAACGAAGATGTCTGATGATTTATTGATTAGTCCTCTTTCACAAGACGAATTTGTGGCTCTTCAGGTGTTTTCGAAGGCGTGAAATTCAAGTCTGTTGACAGGTAGGTAAATTTGTCTTCTTGAAAATTCGCCGTTCACGGCTCCTCAAATTACATGGTTTTATTTATACAATTTGTAAGCGGATGATGTGCAATAACGAAAGCTGATTTTTGGTAGAAGAAATGTCAAAAGAATAAGCTTTCTGCCGGGGTAAATGATTTTGCTTCTTGCATTGCATTTCTTGGTAAAAGCGACATCTAAAAATATTCAGCAATTTTCGCATGGTGTTCCTAAAACCGGCGTACCGAACGCTTCAAAAACCAGACAAGTGAAGCCAAGGGCTGATTAAAAGAAAATAGTCCATTTTTTTACCCAAATAATCCCTGGCTCATTTCTTTATACAAGAAGGATTAGAATAGAACCAAGCAGCCGCTTTAAATCAAATAATAATTGTAACCTTGTAAGTTGCATCCAGACCCTAGCCTCTCGTCACGCAATCTACCCCGGCTCCTTCGAGCCTGAACATAACAGGTTTACATCATCCTCTAAAAGCCTTCTGGATACTTTTTTTAATTTTATTTGTAAGAAATGAAAAGAAAAGGTGAAATATTACTTAACTTCGCATTTTTCAAATTCTCGGTATTTTATGGTTACTTTTGGTGTGACTTACTCATACGCCGGTTTTAGGGCCCACTACGCCGGTTCTAGGGCCTTCGATAAGTCCACCATTTTGCGAATTACAAGAAAACTAGTGAATTATAGCAGTTAAAATGTTGAGACGTGTTAGTGAAATGTAAAAACTACATGCATGGAAAATTTGGGCTCACCAACGTTCTTTTGAGGTAAGATATACTGAATAATGTATTTTTACGCCGGTTTTAGGCACACATACTGTACTTAAAAAAAAACCTTTGATAATAGCAAAACCACAGCGACAAACCGATTTGGAGTGCCGGATCTAAATTTTGTAGACCTGGATCAGTGAGATTCCGGGGGAGGAGGACTCCCCGGCATATAAAAGGGACGGGGGTGATCGTTGGAATTTTTGAAAAGAACCCCTAAAAGGTACCAGAATCTCGTTTTGTGGGTGTGGCTCGAATTAATTTTCACCCCTAAGAGGTACCAATTCTAAGACAAAACTACTGAGTTCTTGTCATATTTTATTCCGGCTTAGTCATTTTAGATTTTAATACCCCTAAGCGGTACCAAACTACGAGCACCCCCGTAACTTTTATATCGAAGTCCCCCCCCCCCCCCCCCCCCCCCGGGATATAAACAATAAATGGCAAAGGAAATTCGAGAAGCGATATAACAAAATAGAACTAAATTTATTTTATAGATACTGATGAAATACCAGGATTTTTCCTGTTACTAAAAAATGATATCTTCATCGCGCGTACCGTAGTGAAGATATCATTTTTATCTTTCACATTTGAGGATATTGATGTCGTCATCCAATAACAATAGAGCTTCCCGTTTATTATTTTCGTTGTTGACATTTTTGAAGCCCAATTTGACTTTTTTGGAACAGAAACTAACATTTTCTTGGGATAAAACGTACTTCGTTTCATAAGTCTGTCATGACATTTTTTGCGAACTTGGGCTCAGTCTAGGTGACCCTGATGTTTTCGCTGTTTTGAAAATGAATAAAAACTGTTTAATAATCCGGACATTTCATCAGTATCTATATAATAAACAGAAACATTACATGGCCGCTCAGGGGATTTCGTGCTAATCATGGCTGCACTCACTCGTGAGAGATACTATCAACACTCGAAGATAAAATTCGTATTCCCGCGCTGCCATGTAATATCCCGTTCTATATAACATACAAATTTGCCCGATATTTCGGTTTGTAAAACAAACCTTTTTCGGGAGCTGAAAAAGAAAAATGAAGAACTGAAGATTAACACTTACTTTGCTTTATAAAAAGCTACTTGTCCCCTAATCCAAGTGACCGACGGGAGAATTATTAAGGTGTGATCTGCTCTAATGTCATAGAAATGTTACTTATTTGAAAGAAAAGGTGGAATAAATACAATTAAAACATAGACTGGAAAATGCGCGCGCTCTGATTGGTTAAAAACCATGTTTTTAACCATGTTTTTAACCATGGGAATTTGAGAACACTTGAGAAATTTAGAAAACACTCGCCTGCGGCTCGTGTTTTCTAAATTTCTCTCGTGTTCTCAAATTCCCGTCGTGTTTTATGACAGTATAAATACATGGTTTTGGCTTCTTTATTTGTTAAATAAATTATATTATAATATACTCAACATAATATGGAGCTTCTGATTGGTCAATGACGAATGCATAAATAGGTTATAGAGTGCAATACGGAATTGTGATAAACGGTACCGGACAAGTAGAGACGTTTTTGCCGCTTAATGGAATTGAAATAAGCTTTCAAGTTAATGGTTAAATATTTTCTAAACTATACTACTGTAATTCTTTCAAAAAAGTTCACGCTTGGTTTGCCTGCGCGTTCAAATAAAACATGTGAGCACTTTGGAAACTAGTGAAGCGTTTCGTGTGCAGAGTAGTGTGATGGCCGCAGCAAAATTTTGTTGAGAATATTATAAACAAAAAATCGTATGAACGCGAGTGCAATTCGTGATTTATGGGCACGAGTGATGTTTTGAAAGTTCTCAAAATTGCACGAGCCTTTAGGCGAGTGCAATTTGTGTGGTCACAGGTATCTACGACATTCAAATTTCTTACGGTACAATAGAATTGCTATTATGAACATTAATCTTCCTAAAATCGGTATTTTGGCCTGTCTTTATATAATAAAAATAAAATAAAGTCAAAATTCTTGGATGTTGTTTAACTTTGCTTTGATGTGGTTTTTACGGCGATTTGAAGCGTACGAGAGCCGTTTTAAGACTTCAAACGTTTTGGACTCGCTTCTTGAATACTTAGGCCCAGTTCAGACGCCGAACTTTTCACGAGCCGAAGCAGAGGTCTATAACTAGAGGTTTCCATCTCTGGTATTGGGTCTTGGCCCATCAGATTCGCAGTTAGGCTATTTTTAGACATTTTTCGCGCGAAACCAGCAGCCAATCACGTTGAACCATTTTAATGATATGCGAGCGCTACGCAAAGGCAGAAACTTTGCCGGCCAAGGAAAAGCAAAAAGCGTCACAGCAGAATGTAATAATTGTTTAAATACTTCACTAAATTTAGGTCAAACTTCGGTATACTTTTTGTAAAACTATAAATCGACTGAGTGATTTTTCAGTTCAGTTTAAATGAAGCATGATTTGTATGAATTCGGCGGCAAAACTTGGCGCGGTGTCCAGTTGGCAAGTTGAATGAAAAGAAAGCAAGACAAATTTTTCTCCACGGATTAATCTTCGCTCAATCTCTCCAAAGTTTCGTATATTCTGGAAAATTGTGCAGATGGTTTAGCTTAACATGGGAAGATTCGAAATAATTGTGAAGCTGAACACTATATTCATTTTACAAGTTGAACGGACAGCTATCAGCCGAAGGTTTCACTTGTTTACATGTAAGTTTATACGGCGGGCAAAACTTGCGCGACTACAGAATTAACGAACGTCTGAGCTTAAAATCAAGTTCATTGAAAGTAAAAGAACAAAGGAAACCCTCAATATCTACATGGATG
Organism: Desmophyllum pertusum; assembly: GCA_029204205.1. NCBI lineage: Eukaryota > Metazoa > Cnidaria > Anthozoa > Scleractinia > Caryophylliidae > Desmophyllum > Desmophyllum pertusum. The sequence continues at coordinate 1,958,419 of MU825883.1, read as the reverse complement.
GAAAGAAAGAGAGGGGTCTTCGAAGAGAATTTCACTGTGAAGTGATCTTTGAATGATTGACTGTCACGAACGCTTGACGAACTGCCGTAAGCTTAGTATAGGAAATCGTATGAACGCGAGTGCAATTCGTGATTTATGGGCACGAGTGATGTTTTGAAAGTTCTCAAAATTGCACGAGCCGTTAGGCGAGTGCAATTTGAGAACTTTCAAAACATCACGAGTGACCATAAATCACTAATTGCACGAGCAGTTCATACGATTTTTTGTTTATAATATTCTCAACAAAATTTTGCTGCGGCCATCACGCTACTCTGCACATGAAACGCTTCACTGGTTTCCAAAGTGCTCACATGTTTTATTTGAACGCGCAGGCAAACCAAACGGGAACTTTTTGAAAGAATTACAGTACTATAGTTTAGAAAACATTTAACCATTAACTTGAAAGCTTATTTCAATGCCATTAAGCGGCAAAAAACGTCAATAAGCTTTATAATATACTCAACAAAATATGCAGCTTCTGATTGGTCAATGACGAATGCATAAATAGGTTATAGAGTGCAATACGGAATTGTGATAAACGGTACCGGACAAGTAGAGACGTTTTTGCCGCTTAATGGCATTGAAATAAGCTTTCAAGTTAATGGTTAAATATTTTCTAAAACTATAGTACTGTAATTCTTTCAAAACGTTCACGCTTGGTTTGCCTGCGCGTTCAAATAAAAACATGTGAGCACTCTGGAAACTAATGAAGCGTTTCGGTGTGCAGAGTAGCGCGATGGTCGCAGCAAAATTTTGTTGAGAATATTATAAACAAAAAATCGTATGAACTGCTCGTGCAATTAGTGATTTATGGTCACTCGTGACATCACTCGTGCCCATAAATCACGAATTGCACTCGCGTTCATACGATTTCCTATACATATCTGACCATGGATATTTATTGTGCTGATTTTAAAATAATTCAGCTGGAATTGACAAGCCTCTTCGAAATACAAGGTAACAATACTGAATAGACTAAGCTTAAACTTGTGTGTTGTAAACAGGTTTTCATTCTTTGGACGAATTAATTGTCGGATCTTCCCGTAAATTAATTTCAGGCTGCCTTTATTGCTCTTTCAGTCGCATTAGTTGTACATTTTACAGGCATTTCCCATTAAATATTTCGTTTCAAACTTCGTGCATTATTTAGTAGAATTAACTTTTGTTTGATTTAGAAGGGCCAAGGTTTTTTACTTAATAATTTTAGCCAGCGTTTCAATCGACGAACAAACCGTCTTGAACAAAAATTGTCGAGCTGGCGCGTTCACTGACCATTTTAGTCAGGCATGGTGCGTGATTGGCTGCTGGTTTCGCGCGAAAAATGTCTAAAAATAGCCTAACTGCGAATCTGATGGGCCGCGCGCAATGCTAGATGGAAACCTCTAGTTATAGACCTCTGGCCGAAGTTAATTCTCTAAACCGTTATTAAACAATTTCCGCGACCAAATTACCAAATTTTTGGAGAATACAATTAGTTTGTAAAACATGACAGCCTATCGACATTTTTTCGTTATAAGAGTGATATTTGGAGGAATACAATCACCGTCTTACGTCGGTTGACCAGTAATCTAAATGCTATATCTAAATGCTATATTTCACCATTTAGGCCATTCTTACAAAACGAGTAAACGAGTTATAATAAAGTAATTTGCCTGCGGACTAGTAGACTACGAGCAGTCCCTTTTTAGCTCGCCCCCAGTTTTTCGCGCGGTCATTTTCCGATCGCGAATTTTTATCGCTCTCGCTCGACGGACTAAGCTGGGAAAGAGGGACTGCTCGTAGTCTAGCAGACTAGCGAATATTTAGATTGAAAGTTAAAATACGAACAAGAGAAAATATTAAAGGGTCCCTCTCAACCAGTGTGCTTTGCGGTCGCGTGTTATTGTTTTCATCCGGGGAACTCGATCTCTCGTGGAGCTAATGTATGCCATACTTTCCAAATTATACTAACTTGGGTCGTCTAACTGCTTTTTGTGGCCAGAGCAAGGCCAGAATCCTGCAAAAAGTAGTTTTTAACTTCAAGCCGCTATTTTCGCGGCACCCAAAAATGGCCGCCGTAAGAGTATTGGCGCGCAAAGCACACTGATTGAGAGGGACCCTTTAAAGAACGAATTTCCTTTTTCGCGAACCAACGTTTTATTTTTGGCGCCACTCTTGTTGTTTTCAAGCAGGACTGGTCACGTCAACTGATAGCTTTCAACCGATCACGAATGCTGTTATGTCGAGAAATACATTATAGTAATTTATGCATTAGGTTCGGCTCATGAAAAGTTTGGCGCCAGAATCAAAACCGTTCCAAACTGAATTTTCGGCTGAGCCAGGCGAAAAGAACGGCTGAGGCGTACCAATCTCAATTGATTCAGACGCCGAATTTTCCATGTACTTACATGAAATTCAAGGTATTAGGTTCGGCTCATGAAAAGTTCGGCGTCTGAACTGGGCCTAATACTGCAACAAGCCGTAGTATTCAAGAAGCGAGTTCAAAACCTCGTAGATACATGTCACCACACAAACAGTGGATGATAAGCCTGTGCTGGTACCCAGGGTATTACATATGACATACTTACCTCTTGGAAAAATATTAATGGTCGACAACTTCATTTCGCATGTGGGAGCAGGACCAGTTGATGTGTAAACAGTTTCCAATTCAATTGAAACGTTAATCGATAAAATGCGAGTGATTGAAGGGAGTGTTTCACGGTTCGGCGCAGGTTTGAGTGCCGGCTGATCAACTTAATCCGTTAAAAAAAAAACAGCCACATGTACAAGGAGTTTCTCGATGATACTTCAGTAATCACACTAATTAGTCCAAGAAAAACGACGAATGACCAAAATTCACAAAAAAATTTCAACGGATTACACCGAGAATATCGACATTTGAATACTAGGATAAATTACTAGAATAAATCCTTCGGGTCAACACTTTATTCTTGTAATTTATTCTGATATTCAATGTCGATATTCTCTAAATTTCTCTCGTGTTCTCAAATTCCCGTCGTGTTTTATGACAGTATAATACATGGTTTTGGCTTCTTTATTTGTTAAAGGAGAAGGTCACTCCAGAAATCGCACTTTTTTTCTCGCTACCATTAAAAGTATATATGAAGATGAATTACTGACCGTAGTTTGAAGTTCCAAAGACCCTCATAACCTCGCGAAATTTGCCTTCAAAGTATCGAAAAATTCGAATTGACCGCCGCCATTTTGAAGACTACTCAGCAACCTGGCCGCATAATCGTGACGTCAAATAGTCCAACCTGAATTGGCGGGAAGCGCTGTGTAATTTAAACGCAGTTGCTGTTTTGGTGTGCCTTTGTTCGATGTTTCGAGTCCATAATGCGGCCTCTTGTGCAGCTCCAAACTGTTGTAACAGGTCGCAAAAGGATAGAAGAGGAATTATATTTCATCGTTTGCCGTTAACGTGTAACGCCCGCCCGTGCCCTCGACCTCCTAAAATTAATTATTGTCCCGTTCGACGAAGCAGAATCAAGTTCTACTTTTCGAAGCGATCGCGGCAACGCAGCATTTCGGTGTTACACTAAGCAACGCTTCTTTCAATTTGTCTCGCGACGGCTTAACAAAATTGCGAGACAAGTTGCACGAAATATTTTTAGTGTCACAGCGCCTTAATTAAATTGAATCATTACGGAATACTGACAAACTAACCTCTTGTCATTCTTTCATGGCTTTGCTTCTTTCGCTAGCGAACCGACTTTCCGTGTTTAAAAATTGTCGGAACAGCATCAGGTTTCTGCTTTCTTTTATAGTGTTACCATTATTAAAGATGTTGATCTGACTTAAAATCAATCTCAAAGCAGTCATCCGTAAAGTGGTCGGAAGAAACATAATGTTATCGGGTTTTGGCAAGAATTTCTTATCGCGGCCGAGTTTAACTAGCCATTTCTTGGCAAGATCTTTTCAATTAACGGCAAACGATGAAATATAATTCCTCTATCCTTTTTCGATCTGTTACAACAGTTTGGAGCTGCACAAGTGGCCGCATTGTGGACTCGAAACATCGAACGAAGGCACACCAAAACAACAACTATGTTTAAATCACACAGCGCTTCCAGCCAATTTAGGTTGGACTATTTGACGTCACGATTATGCGGCCAGGTTACTGAGTAGTCTTCAAAATGGCGGCCGCCTTAGTCGAATTTTTCGACACTTTGAAGGCAATATTCCCGAGGTTACGAGGGTCTTTGGAACTTCAAACTACGGTCAGTGATTCATCTTCATATATACTTTTTAATGGTAGTGAGAAACACTTTTATAGTGTTACCAGTATTAAAGATGTTGATCTGACTTAAAATCAATCTCAAAGCAGTCATCCGTAAAGTGGTCGGAAGAAACATAATGTTATCGGGTTTTGGCAAGAATTTCTTATCGCGGCCGAGTTTAACTAGCCATTTCTTGGCAAGATCTTTTCAATTAACGGCAAACGATGAAATATAATTCCTCTATCCTTTTTCGATCTGTTACAACAGTTTGGAGCTGCACAAGTGGCCGCATTGTGGACTCGAAACATCGAACGAAGGCACACCAAAACAACAACTATGTTTAAATCACACAGCGCTTCCAGCCAATTTAGGTTGGACTATTTGACGTCACGATTATGCGGCCAGGTTACTGAGTAGTATTCAAAATGGCGGCCGCCTTAGTCGAATTTTTCGACACTTTGAAGGCAATATTCCCGAGGTTACGAGGGTCTTTGGAACTTCAAACTACGGTCAGTGATTCATCTTCATATATACTTTTTAATGGTAGTGAGAAAAAAAATGCGCTTTCTGGAGTGACCTTCTCCTTTAAATAAAGAAGCCAAAGTCATTTATATACTAAACTTAGAAAACACACCGGAGCCGCATACGAGGGTTATTTATTTTTATTTTATTTACAAATTTACGCCAATGGCGGGTAAACAGACAATAGGACATGGCGTCCCCTACTAGACCTATGTACTCAGCCCAACCCCAAGTAAGAAAAACCCAAACCCAACCCACAACTAATTATAAGCCGAGGTAAAAAAAAAGCACGCCTGCAAGGGATTCTGAATGCGGCGGCATTTAGGGCAGACAATTTTGTAAGTTCGTATATTGTCTGCATCAAAAACGTTATACAAACGAGAAACATTTCTCACGAGTTTTCAACTAACCGAAGTTATATGGCCTATGCTGCTACGAAAAAAACACATATATTTCACTGACATTTCAGTTTGGAAATTGTATAAAGAAGACAAATGACATGATTGGTCTCTGTAAATATGGCATTATACAAGATAAGGTAATCCCTCGATACACCATCTATTCAGTACACATTTTCCAGCTATTGTGAACTCAATTATTCAATCTATCCCAGTTTTCGACGGACCCTTTCTATTTTTTTTTTTTTTCAGAGAAAGAGGCAGCTAACTGAAATGTCTTGTCGTAATATGCATCCTCACATGCTTTAGCGGCCCTAGTGCACAAATTCGCTCGCCTCGGCCCCAGTGCCCGCTCTTTTGCCCCAGACCTCGGAGACCCAGGAGTTGCCTGCGGAGGAGGCTAGTGCCACAACCACTGTTTTATAACTTTACCTTCCTTGTATACTGAGCTCCAAACTGTGCAGTTTTTCGGCAGGTTTTTGACATTTGGGGTAATCTAGAAAAGTTCTCTATTGTTGATAGAAGTCAATCAGAGCTTTGAAGGACACTCCAGTACCAACTATCATTATAATTACCCCGAAAAATACCAAAAAGCAATCAATACAAACTTGGTATAACTTGAGCTGCTTGTACTTGAGTTTTAAATGCGAAACAAATGGAAAGATGTACGATAAAAAAGCACAAGTTATGCTTCCCAGAAATGAAACGATTATAAAGAAATTTGGTACTAAAATGGCCACCAAAAGCGTCGAAAGAACCACCGTGACTCGAACCACTGCATACGTTAAAAAGCTTGGTATTTCATAATTTTGAATGAGTGTTGTGATTGAATTGTGACAAGATTCAAGCAATGGAAAAATAACAAGTCCGTACGACAATATACAACTAAAAGCAAAAATAGAACTAACAGTGATGTGAACTGGCCCCGGGGGAAGATTGTTTAGAATAACTTCCTTAGTGTTGAAGCCGAAGGAAAGAAATGCACACAGAGAAAAAGATAATTTCAACAAAAGGCTTACAATATATGATAAAGTTAAAGCTCTGCTGAACTTTGTTTTTTCGGTCATACGTTCCTCTACTGATGGAATAATAAGAAATGCAGAATAGCTGTACAATATAATTGATAAAGACTTAACCACCCCCTCAGGGTCCCAAAACAGGACAGTTCCCAAGTCCCACTCGTTGGCATGCTCCGCTCCGTACCATACAACGGCCACTACAACCGCGACTAAAGCCAACATGCTGAAAACACTCAACCAAGCAATGTGTGAAAGAGACTTGAGGAAGGTTGTCGGTAGAACCAAACCTCCAGCGATGCATATCCACATGAGCTGTGTGATGGGTACAGTTGGAAGGGCGTGGTGCATAACAGATCCGCCAAAGTACAATGTAGGAAACAGACAGCAGAAATAGTTCGAAATTAAAAACACCAGACACGATATAACCACCATATTTAGGCACAAACACGTCGCCTAAACCTTTATAGCCTGACCTCGCACGAATTTTTCTTCCCTGGTCGTCTTCGTCATAGAGACACTCGATTAAAATTGTTCCCATGTACCACAGAATAATTGGGATTATTATGAACGCTACAAAGGCGCCTATCCCTCCTTCTTTGAGCGCATAGGGCAGAGCTAGAAAGCCAACACCTTCCAAGTAGTTAAGAAGATTTACTACTGCTTTCCATACTGATATCTGATCACCGGGCACAGCGTCAAGCTCGGCGTCGTCAGATGCGCTCTCGGAGTCTGGCATGTCTGGAGACTCTGGCGGCATCAATATTTCAGTGTCTTCTTGCTCATCAAGTGATTCACTTTTTAAGAGATGATATTCTGTGTTCATCGACTTCATCGCTAAAGAATCTGTAAGGCGTCTATACACAAATGAGTATTTAGCTCACGTCAGCAAGTGTTATTTGTCTTTTCGCCTCCTCAGATGCTCTTTGTCAGCTTTCGTTGTTTAAAGAGCCAATCCTAAACAAAAGCAGCAAAATGAGCTTTTCACAATAAAAAACCACATCAGGCATTCGGCTTACGAGGGAGGTCTCAGGGAGAAGCGTTGCGCGACGACGCAAATAACGGCCGCGAAGAAGACTACTTAAAACCGGAATAACTCTATCGGTAGTCATTTTAGATTTTAATACCCCTAAGCGGTACCAAACTACGAGCACCCCCGTAACTTTTATATCGAAGTCCCCCTTCCCCCCCCCCCCCCCCCGCCGTTCGTCGGTTGTCCCGTTGAGGCAGACCCTCCTATATGAGCTATATGCCACAGCGTAACCGAGATACACTAATGATAACGCTATAGAATAAGCAAGAGATATTAATTAAACCAGCTTGCTATATTTTTTTTTATTTCTCTGTCCTGTGCAAACCTTCTTATGTTGGTCGCGAAATATTATAATTTATTCTGCCGTTAAGAAAATACATCAAAAATATCGACGACAGTCAGCACAGGATTACCATCCTCTGTTTGTGTGATCACAGGTATCTGCGATATTCAAATTTCTTAGTACAGTAGAATTGCTATTTTGAACATTAATCTTCCTAAAATCGGTATTTTGGACTGTCTATATATAATAAAATAAAGTCAAAATGCTTGGATGTTGTTTAACTTTGCTTTGATGTGGTTTTTACGGCGATTTGAAGCGTGCGAGAGCCGTTTTAAGACTTCAACGTTTTGGACTCGCTTCTTGAATACTTAGGCCCAGTTCAGACGCCGAACTTTTCGTGAGCCGAAGTTAATTCTCTAAACCGTTATTAAACAATTTCCGCGACCAAATTACCAAATTTTTGGAGAATACAATTAGTTTGTAAAACATGACAGCCTATCGACATTTTTTCGTTATAAGAGTGATATTTGGAGGAATACAATCACCGTCTTATGTCGGTTGACCAGTAATCTAAATGCTATATCTAAATGCTATATTAATTATTTCACCATTTAGGCCATTCTTACAAACGAGTAAACGAGTTATAATAAAGTAATTTGCCTGCAGACTAGCGAATGTTTAGATTGAAAGCTAAAATACGAACAAGAGAAAATATTAAAGAACGAATTTCCTTTTTCGCGAACCAACGTTTTATTTTTGGCGCCACTCTTGTTGTTTTCAAGCAGGACTGGTCACGTCAACTGATAGCTTCCAACCGACACGAATGCTGTTATATCGAGAAATACATTATAATAATTTATGCATTAGGTTAATTTATGCATCATGAAAAGTTTGGCGCCAGAATCAAAACCGTTCCAAAGCCGAAATTTTCGGCTGAGCCAGGCGAAAAGAACGGCTGAGGCGTTCCAATCTCAATTGATTCAGACGCCGAATTTTCCATGTACTTACATGAAATTCAAGGTATTAGGTTCGGCTCATGAAAAGTTCGGCGTCTGAACAGGGCCAAATACTGCAACAAGCCGTAGTATTCAAGAAGCGAGTTCAAAACCTCGTAGATACATGTCACCACACAAACAGTGGATGATAAGCCTGTGCTGGTACCCAGGGTATTACATATGACATACTTACCTCTTGGAAAACAACTTCATTTCGCATGTGGGAACAGGACCAGTTGATGTGTAAACAGTTTCCACTGCAATTCAATTGAAAAGTTAATCGATAAAATGCGAGTGATTGAAGGGAGTGTTTCACGGTTCGGCGCAGGTTTGAGTGCCGGCTGATCAACTTTATCCGCCACATGTACAAGGAGTTTCTCGACGATACTTCAGTAATCACACTAGTAGTCCAAGAAAAACGACGAATGACCAAAATTCACAAAAAATTTCAACGGATTACACCGAGAATGTCGACATTTGAATACTAGAATAAAGTACTAGAATAAATCCTTCGGGTCAACACTTTATTCTTGTAATTTATTCTGATATTCAATGTCAATATTCTCGGTGTAAGCCGTTGAAATGGTTTGTGAATTTTGGTCATTCGTCGTTTTGCTTGGACTACTGAATTGTATAGTATGTGATTCCTGAAGTATCTAGAAGTGCATGTGAGTAAGGTTTTTTAGGCGGATAAAGTTGATAAGATCGCCGAACCGTGAAAAACTGCTCAGTTCAGTTATTGTTGAAGATTTCATCATCATCAAATGAATCCAGTGCCGAAAGATTTCCGTTTCCTTCACTGTAACCAGTAACAGTGGAACAGTGATTTACAGAATTAGACGACCGCGAAGCGGGAATACGATTTGTTTTTACAGACAGTTCACGCGTGGCCAAAACTGACACTTTCAAAAAGTTCAATTTTAAATCAATAGAATAGTTAATTTGTATTTTTCTTTTGTCTTTTTCCTGTTAAATTGTTAATTTACACACGACCCCACAAGCGATACGGTACACATAGCAAAATGGTTACATGTCTTACATGATTTCATGCAGTTCACTTTTTGGCCGTGACCGTGCACAAAACATAATAGATTTTAACGTGTTTTCGAGGAACTAAGCAATAGAAACGTTTCGGTTACGTAATTCAACCATAGTGTGTGAGCGCAGAACAAAAGATTGTGCACGGTCGTGGACCTTCCAGCATAAATCTTACCCTTTGAAGTTTGCTGGCGCAGAACAAAAGATTGTGCACGGTCGTGGACCTTCCAGCATAAATCTTACCCTTTGAAGTTTGCTGGCTTCACAACCATTCCCACTATTTACTACAGTCAAACCTCTATTAAGCGGCTACCCCGGGGAAATGGCAAGTGGCCGCTTAATAGGGGTTCGTCATAAATAAGCATAAGGCTAAGGTAGAAAATCAAAAGATTTGTGACAACGGAATCACATCAAGACGATTATAAACGTGTGTTTGAGTGTTTTATTGGTCGTCACCTTTCGAATTCATTGGTGGCCGCTTAATAGGGATAAAAACAATAGAAGAACCCTCATCGGGACAACCAAATGGTGGCCGAGGCTGCTTAATATAGAGGTGGCCACTTCATAGGGGTTTTATTTACAGTATTATTACGGACAATAGTTTCGGGACTTTGATAACTGACCGCTTAACAGGGCGTGGACGCTTAATAGGGGTTCGACTGTATGTACGAACAGATATTGGTAATAAAGTCATTTCCAAACTATCCTTAAGTGAATTAAAGGGGAAAATGTGCGCCTACTGAACGGAGATAAACATTACAAGGGAAAGCACTAAGTAAAGGCTGGCTTTCACAAGCATATAAGCAAAAGCACAAGGATAAGCAGAAGCATTGTCCTCACTCATTGTAACTGTGACATAGGTATAAGGCACAGACGATTGTAGTCATGCTCTTCACATGCGCGTATACGTGTATACCGCTGTTTTCAATACTCCCATACCATGTTGCTAATGAAAACCAGCTTTAATAATTTATTAAGATGTTTTACAAAACAATTGATTGAAAAAAGCTACAGGACTGGTGTTGCGTCCTTAATTACTGAGACTAGATCACAATATTTTAGACGATTCTGTGCCATTCAGTCTTCAGTAAAATCGAATTGAAACTTAAAATAACGTTATGAAACGATGTACAACAGAAGCTTATCATTTTGTAGACAATTACAGAAGAAATTCGGCTAGCTGATTATTTGCTACAAATAATAATGTAATAATAATAAACTTTATTTAAATGAGAGTAAAAACACTCATGACAGCCAGTGGCTGACAAACCTGTAACCCTCCTAAAATAATTACAATTACAATAAAGTAATTACAGTATAATGGTTACAATAATAGTTACAATGATACAATAATAATAATAATAATAATAATAATAATACAGGGTGTTAAGTTCTAGAATATAAAAGTAGTTATATTGAAAATAAGATACAGTAAAATGGTCCAAGTTATCGTATTGATTTGATACTGGTGTCAGGGGCAGATCCAGGAATTTTTGATAGGGGGGTTCCAGGGTTTTCCCAAAAATATGAAGTACGCAGAAGGAAAACATTTGGAAGTAGACGGCAATAGTTATTACTAAAAGCTTCCACAAGGGGCAGATGGGGGCGCTTCCCTCCAATGGGGGTGTTTGGAGGGGCCTTGAGATTTCAGGCTCTGAAGAGTGCATTTTGGTGGATCTTGAATATGGTTTTGCTATGGTAATGGTGAAAGCAAAATAATCCTCAGGTCTGATAGGGGTGTCCGGAAAGGAGCTATATCACAATATTTTAAGTCATTTTGCGAAGTGCAAAATCACCTTCAAACTGAAGAAAGCTTTTGCTAAGGTAGAAAAACACCAAACTGAGGAAATAATAAACCAAACAGGAACAAGGATGGTTGAGGATGGAGAAGATTAAGACGATTGCGAATTGCGAACTTGAAAAAAATGGCCAATTTTTCAAGGTGCGCCAACCGTGACGTAGCTCCTTTAATCTGGATAAGTTATTTATTGTTTATAGAAGTCAATTAGAGACTTAACGGACACTCCAGTACCAACTATCATTTGGATTACGCCGAGAAATACAAAAAAGCAAGCAATACAAACTTGATATATCTTGAGCTGCTTGTACTTGAGTTTTAAATGCAAGACGAATGGAAAGATGTAACTTAAAAAAGCAGATGATATGCTTCCCAGAAATGAAACGATTATAAAGAAATTTGGTATCAAAATGCCCACCATAACCGTCAAAAGAACTATTGTGACTCGAACCACTGCGTACGTTAAAAAGCTTGGTATTTTATCATTTTGAATGCGCGCTGTAAGTGAATCGTGACAAGATTCAAACACTGGGAAAAGAATAAGAACGTACGAAACTATACAACTCGAAACAAAACAACAAGTAACAGTGATGTGAACAGGCCCTGGGGGAAGATTGTTTAGAATAACTACATTAGTGTTGACACCGAAAGAAAGAAATGCACACACAGAAAACGATAATTTCAACAACACGCTTATAAGATATGCAAAAGCTAAAGCTCTGCTGAATTGTGTTTTTTCGGTCATACTTTCCTCTACTCTTGGAATAACAAGAAATGCAGAATAACCGACCAGTATCATTGATAAAGACATAACCATACCCTCAGGGTCCCAAAACAGGATAGTGTTCAGGTCCCAGTCTTTGGCATGTTCTGCTCCGTACCATACAACAGCCACTACAACCGCGACTAAAGCCAAAAGGCTGAAAACACTCAACCAGGCAATTTGTGAAAGAGACTTGAGGAAGGTTGCTGGTAGAACCAAACCTCCAGCGATGCATATCCACATGACCTCTGTGATGGGTACAGATGGAAAGGCGTGGTGCATAACAGATCCGCAAAGTACAATGTAGGAAACAGACAGCAGAAATAGTTCGAGATTAAAAACACCAGACACCATGTAACCACCATATTTCGCCACAAACACGTCGCCTAAATCTTTATAGCCTGACCTCGCACGAATTTTTCTTCCCTGCTCGTCTTCGTCATAGAGACACCCGATTAAAATTGTTCCCATGTACCACAGGATAATTGGGATTATTATAAACCCTACTAAGGCGCTTATTCCTCCTTCTTTGAGCGCATAGGGCAGAGCTAGAAAGCCAGCGCCTTCCATGTAGCTAACAAGATTTATTGCTGCTTTCCACGCTGATGTATCACCGGGTACAGCGTCAAGCTCGTCGTCAGATGAGCTCTCGATGTCTGGCATGTCTGGAAACTCTGGGGGCACCAATATTTCAGTATGTTGTTGCTCATCAAGTGATTCACTTTTTAAGAGACGATAGGCTGCGTTCATCGACTTCATCGCTAAAGAATCTGTAAGGCGTCTATACACAAATGAGTATTTAGCTCACGTCAGCAAGTGTTATTTGTCTTTTCGCCACCTCCTGAAATGCTCTTTGTCAGCTTTCGTTGTTTAAAGAGCCAATCCTAACAAAAGCAGCAAAATGAGCTTTTCACACTAAAAACCACATCAGGGCCCATTTGTCCAAGGGATAACGCTATACATTGGATAAATCCCTATCCAGTCGATAGCGTACTTGGTTTTGTTAAGATAGTGATTTATGATTCACGGGTCTGGTCGGGATCCGGACCCCCCCCCCCCCCCCCCCTATCACACCTGAGGTCTACTTCCAAAATTATCCTTCTACTTCACATTTTCGGTAAAACCCTAGGACCCCATTCAAACATTCAACGGATTACATAATACCAGACTAAATTTATACCAGAATAAATCCTTCGGGCCAACACTTTATTCAGTAATTTATTCTGGTTTTCAATATCGACATAGTCGGTGTAATCCGTTGAAATGTTTTGTGAATTTTGGTCATTCGTCGTTTTGCTTGGACTATAAATTATAGTATGTGATTACTGATGTATCGAGAAGTACATGTGAGTGGGGTTTTCTTTAGACTTGAATTTAGCTGGTATTTAGACCTTATTCATAAATGGCGGTGGATTAATTATGTTTTTATATTCATGCTAATCAGCCTCCCTAGCCTCATTTGAGAGTAAAAATTCTTTTGAATTTTGCACATACATACTAACGAGGCTAGGGGGGCTGATTAGCATGAATATAAAGGAATAATTAATCGGCCGCCATTTATGAATAAGGTCTTATAGACCTTATTCATAAATGGCGGCCCTTTATTCAGATCTCTTACTTTTCACAGTAGTAATTCTACAATAGCTATGCATTAAGAAGTGGTAAGATTTCTTATACTTGGTCCCTAATCCAAAGCGGCAACCAACCCCCGGGGGGGGGGGGGGGGGGGGGTACTTGACCCATGTTTGGGTATAGGGGTGCCGCTGAGGGTTTGAAACCCTGACCCTGTTTAGGACAAAAAAAAACTAAAATACCCACCCTGTGTAGGGCAACACCCTCTATTTTAGGACCCTGTTTAGGGCAAACGACAAAATACACACTCTTGTTCTAAACAAGTGTAGGATACCGACAACAATAGCATTTATCTTGTCTTGAAAATGATGTGATGTTGACTGATGAGCTGCTAAACTGACCGGCAAACGTCTCCGTGCAACAATAGCCCGGAACAATACCCTGTTTGACTCGCATGAAATTATATACCCTGTTCAGGGCAGAGAGGCCAAAAACCATACCCTGTCCAGCGGCACGTCCCCGTATAGGCCAGATAAGGGAGTACCCCTCCCCCCCCCGGGGGGGGGGGCAACCAACCAAATAGAAATGTTACTTATTTAAAAGAAAAGGTGGAATAAATGCAAATAACATTATTTGTTGTCTAATCACTCTGCAGTGAAACGACAACAAAATAATTTCTAACTTAGTATAAGTAACAAAACCAGACCATGGTATAGGAGGGGGCATCTCGTTTTAAATATTGATCAGACATAAACGGTGTTTTTACTAATATCATTAGTAATACAGCACATATAAACTAATGTACTAAAGTAAATTTTCGTAAGAGAAACGATCAAAAACGGAGATGCCGTCGAATGACAACTCCTAACTGACAAACTGCTTAAATATTCAATTTGTAACATGATTACGTAACCTGCATACCAGCGGAAAATAGAAAGGATTACATAATCTACATACCAACCTGAACCAACGCACAGCTATAATACATTATAGTTCACCACTAAATTTTCTTTGATTCTGATTGGCTTAAATCGAACACGTGACGTGATAGTGTTCATCCGCGGAGAGACACTGTCAGGTAATAGTGCCCGTCGGGCAAAAAACCCCGGATCGATAGTGCCCGCCTGAGCGAAAAACAACCGTTTTGTGCAGTTTTGAGCTAAACAGTTGAAAGAATAAATTAAAAAATAGCGAGAATTTACTCTCTATCAATTCTTTCATAACATGTGGGCATGCACGAAGTTTGGAACGAAATATTTAATGGCAAATCCCTGTAAATGTACAACAAATGCGAATGAAAGAGCACTAAACAATTTACGGAAAGATCGGTAAACAGACACAAATTCGTCCAAAAAATGATAGCCTGTTTTCACCACAAGTGTAAGCTTAGCCTATTCAGTATTGTTACCATGTATTTCCAAGAGGCTTGTCAATTCCAGCTTGAATCAGCACAATAAATATCTGTTACGAAGCTTAAATACGGCAGTTCGTCAAGCGTTTGCCCGCAGTGAAACCTTCGACTCCGTTCAGTTGTCCGTTTGACTTGTAAAATGAATATAATGTTCAGCTCCACAATTATTTCAGATCTTCCAATTTTGTGCTAAATCATTTGCACAATTTTCCAGAATATATGAAACTTTAGAAGAGATTGAGCGAAGAAATAATCCGAACACAACTTTTTGTCCTGCTTTCTTTTCATTCAACTGACTTGGCGGAACCCGCGCCAGGTTTTGCCGCCGTTTTTCATACAAATTATACTTCATTTAGATGGAACTGAAAAATCACTCAGTCGATTTATAACTTTTGAAAAAGTAATACCGAAGTTTAACCTAAAGTTTTGTACGTATTTACGAGACAACAGTTGAAATGCAAAACTATTTTTGAAGCTCCAAGCGTCGTGTGTTAGAAATCGAAATAAATAAATTCATGTCGTTTTCAGTTTTAAGCCCCCGCACGGAAAATTTAGTGGTGAACAATAACGACAATAGAGTGTTTTTGTCTCGGAACTATCGGTCTGATAGTTGACCTTGGAAATTTTATGTTCTAAAAAACTAGCATATTAGCCCTCGAACTTCGTTCTCGGGCTAATATTTGTTTTTTAGAACATAAAATTTCCGCGGGCAACTATCAGCCGATAGTTCCTCGACAGAAACACTCTATTGTTATAATAACAAACGTGAAAAATTACGTAATACAACAGTGGAACCCCGATTTCTCGAACTGACCTCGACCTCGAACCAAAAGTTGTTTCCCTTGGACTTGTTTTTACCCCCGATATTTCGAACTTCTCGATTTCTCGAACCAATTTTTGTTCGGAGGAGGGTCAAGAAATCAAATTTCCACTGTATGTTGACCGTTAATTAAATTTTTGGCGGTTCGACGGTTGCATGCTCCCCATTGAGACTCTCCCCAGGGGCACCCAACGGATCGTTTCGGTGGAATATCTGTACGCGGTTCGGAAGGCCTATAATTGCCTCAGATATTCGGCTAGGGAAATGTCATCTCAAACTTTCGTAATATGGGGAAATTAATGCCTTTTGTTTTCGGAGAGATAAAAATGTCGTTTTGGGTACAAAATAATGTTAGCTAGGATTTTCGGAAAGGCAAATTCAGCTCGTAAATTCGGGTAATAAGAGTTCAATCCCTAAAATTTTCTGATGTTTGAAAGTTCAGCTAACGTATCCGAAAAGAAACATTTTTCTTAGCGATTAAAAATAAGCCATTAAACTGCACAAAAAGCACAATTATAACGTAAAAACAACGTTCCGACACCAACAAGAAAATGTTGTCGTTGGGTGCCCCTGTCTCCTATTATGCCGGCACAGCGTAACCGAGACACACTAACGATAACCTCGCTATAGAATAAGTAGGAGTGATAGGAGATATTGATTAAACCAGCTTGCTATAATTTTTTATTTCTTCGTCGTGTGGCAAACCTTATGTTGGTCACGAAATATTATACAGTGGAACTTCGATTTCGAACCTCCATGCCACGAGAAACGAAAATTGGTTCGAGAAATCGGGAAGTTCGAAATATCGGCGGTGAAATTAAAGTGAAACAAGTCCAAGGGAAACAACTTTTGGTTCGAGTTATCGGGGTTTTTGAAAAATCGAGGGTTCGAGAAATCGGGGTTCCACTGACTGTAATTTATTCTGCCGTTAAAAAAAATGCATCAAAAACATCGACGACAGTCAGTTACATATTTACCCGCGCAAAGGAAAAACCTCCTCTGGTACCCAGGGTACTACATATTCTGAGAGATAATTATCTTAACTTACCTCTTGAAAACTTCATTTCGTGTGGGAGCAGGACCAGTTGATGTGAAAACAAACTCCAACGACCAGCCTTTCCACGGTTGGATGGTAATCGATAAAATGCGAGTGATTAACCATGCGATAAGAATCAGGCTTTGTGAATGTTATGGTTCGTGAACTCGTCAACTTTAATTTAATATGCTAATTGTATTGTGGAGCTCTGTATGCTATGGTATTGTTAGTATAGTTCAGTGCTTGAGTTATTGTTGAAGATTTCAATTCGTCGTCACATATTGACGTGTTTGCGGTTCCTTCACTGTAACTGTAACAGTGGGAACCCCCTCCCCCCCCCCCCCCCCCTCCAAAAAAGAAAAGAACTGAAGTACATAAAATATAAACAGAAAACCTCATTGAATGCTAATCCATCGTGCTTTGAACAACCACCGGATCCCGATGTTAGTACCATTTGTGTCTGTTCAAAGCTGCTTTTAGAAGAGTTGAGTTATTTTCCTGTTTGACATATATGTAGTGTTTTGAGATATTGGTTATTCTTGTAGTGGAAGCACTCATTTGATTATAAGAATCAAAGTTGATAAAGGGCACGGTTATGAAGTCTAGAAAATGGCTGCATGTTTTCGTTCGCTTTTTTTAGCCGTGATTTTAACGTGTTTTCGAGGAAAACTAAGCAATAGAAACTATGTAATTCCAACCATAGTATACCCCCAGGGTCACCCCTACCTTCAAAACGAGTAACCCTCCACCCAGGGTTACCCTGCCCCCCGAGCCAACTTTATGATTTCTCATGTAAACGGTTCGCTGCTGTTTATAAAGAAATGTATGAAAAGTTACTCGGTATGGATGGTGACCCTCCTACCAAGTTATACGGACACTGCGTGGGGCGAACTTTCAGTCACTTGCAGCAACAACTTATGAGCTGATGTCTGTAATTATCAACCAGAGGCATACAATAGGGAAAATACCAAACTTCTCAAAATAATTCACAAGATAGCCCTTGGTAAACTATTACTAAAAATATATGTTTTACTTCAATCCGGTAATTATTTTCGAGATACAGAGGTAATCTTGGTTTTGCAGCTCTCAGACCGTTTTTTTTAGGCGTCCCTGACACCACACATTGTGGAGGACGTTGTTCTGAAAACTCAAAACAATATTATTCCGAGAAACAAATTACTCATCAGATTAATTAGATAATAACGATTATATTTTGAGTGGTTATTTTATCAATTTGAATTAAAATTGAATATTTGGAAGATTTTTCATTATTTACATTATTTTAAGTAATTTCTTGCAATGGCAAAATTGACGAAATTGAGAGGCTTAAATCATTGACTGGTACATAGCCTAGAGTAATAGAGACTTATAACCACGTGGAAAGAAACATTATTTCTTCTTTTAAAAATCGTTTTTTCAAAAACCATGGGCAACTTAAAAAAAAGAATTTTGAGGCCGTGAAAATACAAGTAGTACTTTTTGTGTAATTTGAGCTTTTTCCGTCACGGCATTCCGATGCCTAAAACTCAGATAAACACAACATTTAAAAACATTTTGGAACAACAGAGGTTTAATAATATTTGCTATCAGGCAACCAGCACATGTTACAAGACTATTTTCTGTGAATTTGCTATCGCTTTTTTGGCAATAATAAAATAATTTAGCTATTTTAATTCGACCTTGAGTTCCAAAGCGTACACAAGTCAGAGGGTCGCCCAATAGGTTTGGCGGGATACGGGATTTGGCTTATTTTTGTGGCGATATTCGGGATGCGAGCTAAAAAACTGGAGCGGGAAGCGGGAATTTCAATTACGAGCGGGAGCGGGATTTCGTGTTTTTAAAAGGGTCGGGAATGCGAGAATCGCAAGGGGAAAAGTAGCGGGATACGGGATTTTTTTTAATTTGTTTTTCTTTTTACGCGACTGCATGAATTGAACAAGCGCGCAAGGCAGACTGATACAAATGGATCCTTTGTGTATAACTGTGTCGGGTTTCAATTAATGAATAGCAAAGGGCGGTGTGTAGCCTGTTTAAAAACTTATTCATTATGCGTAAGTGTGAGACCCGTATGAGTCCTTTTCTGATTGTGTTGATTTCCGAACATTTCTATCTTCGTCGCTTTCGTGGACAAGAAAGAGGTATCAAGTCACAGATGGTCTTTTGCATGTCCTGGCCTTGTCTGCGTTCTTGGCCATTCCAATCATTTCCAATTTCCATTGAGGCGTTTGTTGAAACAGCTATATCAGGAGGGGACATT
>MU825883.1:0-16895 GCA_029204205.1 Desmophyllum pertusum | reverse complement strand
ATATAACATGGAACAAGACATGTGCATAACGCAGTAAAAGGCAAATTGCATCGTTAACATTTATAGAGAACAGAGTGAGCTTTACTAATACATAAGTTGACAACTCTTTTATTTTGAGTGTCCCCTGACTGGAATAGCAGGTTATAAACCCTCTAAATGGGGACCAGCTGTGTATACATGTACTAAACTCAATTATTTGGCTACAAATAACTCCCCGTCCTCAAAACAACAAACTAATGTTTCTTGGGCTAACAGAAAACTAATTTTATTTTGAGGGCTAACACCAAAAACTTAATTTAATTACTAAATATTATTACAAAAAGCGAGAATTTTAATGGCAATGATTATATAAACAATTATTTAACATAATATACAAAATCTGTTAGTAAAGTAGGGGACATTGAAATTATTTACAATAGATAAATTAATCGTTTGTAGGGGGACTTTAAGGCATATACATTTAATAGAATGCGAGTGTGATCAAGTAGTTTCCAAGTTTTTGCATTTCATTTAGTTGTATAGCTAATGTTAGATTCTATGTTGTCAGCCGTGGCCTAACAATTGAAATTGACTTATTTGGTGGCAAATCATGGGATGAACAAACCTAGTTATGGTAGTGATGAATGGGGAGAGCTATTACATGGTAGGCAATCTACTGGGGTAGAATGTCCAGACAATAAACATTTATCTGATTCACTTTCAAAGGGAATACTTTGAAAAAGCGAGTACACTGGATAACATTGTAAAGGTCCCACTGGTAAACATTAACGGGGGGAGAAATGAAGTATGCTGGCCCCAAGAATACAGTGAAATTTAACAGAGCCCAATGACTTGCGGGGCTAAGCAGTGGCGCCCTGGTCGATCATCCTCTAATTGAACAGAAAAACAGGCAGGGAGCTCCACAGAACAAATGGGGCTTTGAAACCAACAATGTAGTTTTTTCAAACATTAGTCAAAGAGAATTACATGGCAGCACTTTTAACCCTTTGGCAGCACGAAGGGGATTAATGTTGGGCCAGTTAGGTCGCAAAAGTATATATTAGTATTAAGAACCTGCTCTTGGGTTAGTTTTACCATTGTTCGCTTGGCCTACAAAAAAAAGGGCAGATTGGAGTCTCACCCCGTATTTTGTGTTGACTTTTCAAAGCTTGATTATGATGAATTAACCAATCAGTGGCTAAAGGCTTCACATTCCATTCCAGAACGAGGATTTCTGATGTTGCTGTTCCCTTGTAATGATTGTGTGTGGATATAGGCGCCACGCAACTGCTGAAAGAGACATAGAGGGTATTTGCAATTAGTAATACCATTTATTTTTTTTTACCTACAAATGGAAACAATTACATACCACATGTATGTTTCTACGACTTGGTTCTGTGGCTCTAGAAAATGAACCTAGTTTTGATAATCAGGGTTCTCAAACAACCGTCTTTGCATTTTCTACTATACACCCAGGAGCGTAAAAACAATGTGGCCACCCTGGGCCAGCACTGCCCTTCGTTTACTTTTTCCCTCCACAACTCTTTCCAAGCATGGTATTAGTCACCGCCTTTACCACTTATCAACACGTGGCACATCATCGCACTACCGAGCAGGTGGTTCAGCAGGTTTAATCTAGGCTCAACTAGAGAAATATGAAAACCGATAGCATGCAACAGATAAACCAACATCCAAGAAATAGCACTACCAAAACCCATTTTTTTACTTGGTGGATTTTCCCCAAAGCGAACCAAAACTTGACAGTGAACTAGTAATAAATAATACAATTTAACATTTATATAGCGCAAATTTCATATCATGGTCAAATGCGCTTCTACTATGGATAAAAAATTGATCAAAAAAGTAAAAATGATAATATACTAGCAAAAATTTACAAACGAATGTAGTCAGGGCTTAAATTATTAAAGAAAATTAAAACTAAAATATATACAGTTACATAGTTAAAAAGTCTAACGTTTAATCAAAAGGAAAATGTCCTTTAAATATAAACGTTTGTTAAAAAAAGTTGTGTAAAGAAATTTTATAAGAGTGGGTTTTATTTTTTCGCCTTGGCAGATTGTTTTCGCAAAAGTTCTTTTTGGACATGGCGCCTGCTTTCGACACCACCGAAATTAGTCGCTTCTGTTCCTCCAATGGTTAGGCAACAAGCATTTGGCCATCGCCGGAGACATCCAACAAAAACCTATGATCAAGACCACCGTATATGCGTTATGAAAATCTAGTGGATTTGTTTTTAGCCGACGTAAAGAGTGTTAACAGATTATATAGTCGGAATCTGTGCTCATTTGCCATGTTATTGCTTTTTTAAAAAGTAATTGAGGCGAAAAATTTTTTTTGAATTTCTGATACGGTAACTTACTTGGCAGCCAGTGAAGCCTCATAGATAAGGACTTGGTGTTGATATGAAGCTAGACTTTAGTTGCTTTCGGGCAGAATTGAAGCCTTGTCAGGCCTGCGTTTTTCCTTTGAAGCTCTTTGTCAACTTCTCGATTTGTACTTGTGGCAAATCCAAAAAGCAAGCTGTTTGCAATAATCCAGCTCGGCTCGAGCATTAACTAGCTGTTGGGAACGCAAGTGGGCTGCGAGTGACTAGTGAACAAGTTGTTGACAGGTCCTCCAGGGTCTGCAGTGGACCTAGTGAACAGTTTTGTGTTGACAAGGGGGTACTGAGAAAATCATAGATCTGGGAAAATTGTCGCAGTACACGATACAAGGAAATTTCGTTAAAACGGCATTCTCGGGGAGGAAGGAAGACAGAAGTAACACCTTTAATGAAAAACCGTTTGGTTTTTATAATGGTTTTATTTGCTTTTAGTGATGATCAATCAAGTTCCAATCTGTCTGACAACAAAGGCTCTCAGGGAAGTGATGAAGATGAAGATGAGATGGTAACAGAAGCACTGCAGTTTAACCAGCTGTCCTTGGAGGAGTTTTGTATAATTCTGCTTTCCAGAGTTGTACCTATGTTTCAGGGATCCCTGTGTACAGATTCAGCCATTAATGAATTGGCAGTTAACTTGTTACACAAAGTTTTGAGTTTGATGACAAACGTTTTCCCAGTTGATCTGTGGAGAGGAGGAACAAAATTGAACTCTTTGATGGTAAGTGAAAAAGATGATACCACATTGCGATTTGACAATTATATCATGATGGTACATCCACAATAAAAAAAATTATTACTGTGTACCCTGAGTACTTAGTAGCTTTCATTGTGGCCCATGAAACAAAATACTTTAAGTAACTCGACATACATTAGAATCCCATGTGGCAGGAGGCTGACCAGTTGGCAATTTACAAAGCATGACCAAGGAATTGGTACCCATTGCAATTGGAACTCGTACCCAGCTAGTGACAGGAATAGAGGGCCTGAACCCATGACCTCTGGATTGCAACACCAGTGACCAGTGCCCTAATTACTTGGGCCTTTCTGGAAGATACAGTGACATTCTGACTCATGGGAAGGACTGTGGGTTATATTGTTGACCCTAGCTTGAACAGAAGTTTGTCAGGAATAAAAAATTCCCTCGTGCAAGATTTACCATACTGTATATTAAGTACATTATAAGGTATATTAACTCAATACAGTGATGCGCACCATACCTTTGCCCACTTCAAATGTAGTACCTGAAAGTCTTAGTTTTTATTTGGTGTGGACTGGATGGAAAGAGGTCTTGCATAAAACGCCACTGTCATTTAATTCTGTTCCTTTTTGCAGGGGGACTACTTCTCTTATTAATATCATGAAGAACGTGGGTGTAGAGTATAGTGACACCATAATCAAATATTACGTACAGCTAGGGGCCAGATGATGGTCAAAGAGAAAGGTGCCAAGCCATTAAAGCATACACTGACCCATACATCGAATGGCAGTTGTCAATCTGGCAACATCTTCTGGTGCAATTTTTTATAGAGCTTAGTTCCTCTGGAAATGGTAAGGACAAATAATGCTATCAGGAGAAAAATAACCACAATGAATTAAAAATTAATCTTCATCGTAATCAATTAGAAAACTGTGGATAGCTTAATAATGACAAGGGAAAACATAATTGGCTCATATTTTCAATTTTACCTTTCGATTCCTTTGGTCAATTTTGCAAAACATCTTGTGGTATCACAGAGATTTCTTAAAGAAATTGCTTTCTATATTTCGATGGCAATTCGGAAAAAAAAAAGAAAAACATATCATTTTTGTTTCATAAACACAGAGAACGGCATGTCTTTGGGCATTTACTTGAGCTCATTTTCTGAAAATCTTCCAGTGGCTGTACTCCTTTGAATTTGACAGATTGACGAGCGAAAATAGTACTGCGAGAGATTTTTCCTATATTCATGAAAAACTTCGTCATTTAAATTACCTTTTGCCTGCGCTTTGAAATAAAGCTAATCTCTAATTCTAATTTATCTATGCAAGCTTATTGTTTTAATATAGGTTCTGAGTTCAATTGATAAATTCTTACACTGTACTCTTGCCTATCTGTTGATTTTCCTTACAATAAAGTTTGTTTTCCCCCCCCCAATTTTTTTTTGAGTCTTCCAAAGTCGGTCCTTCCGAGGTGACAACAGTCATGTGGCTCCACTTTCCTATGGATGAAAGTCCTGGCCATCACCCATGCTCACCTTACGACCTGCTGCTATGAAATTTTAAACCCCCCCCCCCCTTTGGACATGTTTCTGGATGCCTCTTGTGAGGATTTTTATTCGCACAAACTATGCATTTTTACTCCAAGATATTTTGTGAGTCGAATGGGCCAGCGCTTGCAAATTCTTGACACCCGGCTTGTAGATGTCTAATGGTAGTGTGAATTTTTTTTTTTTGCAAAACGTTGTTTGCCTGAGATTCTTCAAGTAATATATCAAGTAACACGAGAGCTAGTTGTTTTCATCCCATTTCCAAACACCGAAGAATGAGAGTTGAAAATACGGACGCGTAGCGAAGTATTTTGGACGAAATTCGAGGTGTTTGGATAGCCAATTTGAAAACACTGTCTCGAGTGTTTGATATATCTTATCAATCGAAACAAAAACAAAGGAGTAAAATAAAATGTGTAAAAATCTATGTTAATTAATACCTCTTTAGCTTCGTATGTAAATATGAACAATTTTCATATCATGTGTGATTTTCTTTAGAGAATTGTTCCTTAGTTCTATCTAAGAGTGATGCTTTCATGCTAATTAAAACGCTGAATATGAATCAATTTGAAAGAAAACAATTTCTCTAGAGTAACAGCACATGGTTTGAAAGGGGACAAACAAACAAACCATGGCTAAAGAAGGTCTATTAAGACAGGGTATCCAACCTCTGACACGGTTATGATTTCTTGTTTTTTAATTTGATGAATTATTAATGAGTTTGAGGAGAAAAAAAGAAACGCATGCATGCCATGTCACAAATATCGACTCCAAGTAGTCCTACATGTAGATATAAAACCATACATTGTGTTAAGACATTGTATTTTATTTCAATGTTTCATCTGTAGGACACTTGGGCACTCCCATGAAAGAAACTCTCCAACCTTGTACAAAGGTCTGTGCGTAGTGTGACATATCACAAGCACATGAGTTTCATCTCTGAGTGCTTCTGAAGATCTGTAGTAGGGTTTGTGGATTCCATTAAGTCAAGCTAGATGAAAGAGCCATCCCTGTTTCGTGCACAAGATAACACTCCAGTTGCTTGCTCATACCCAATTCTGATAGTGAGGCTGCAAGCTTACAAGTGCATCCCTAAGAGCTAGTGCACAGGATGCCTGCAGTGTTAGCCACGTGACTGAACCCCTTTCTGTGGTGTTCCAGAAAACACTGTTCATGTCCTGGACAGGGCAGTGCTGCATCAGATCTGCTGTTTTGGGATCTATGAATGAAGAAGGAAAGGTTAGTTATACGTTTTGCCCATAGCTTTGTGATACTAGAACAGCTATTATGGAAGAAGCTAAATTTTTAAAAACGGTTAACCGCCTACTGTGACTTAACGTTGATGTAATATTTACAAGCCAGAGGTCATTGTTTGAGTGATTTTTTAAGTATGGTTTAAGTGTGTGTAACTAACCAGGAATATGTATTTAGGTAAATAAATGATTAGTCTAGTTAGATATACATGTAACCCAACCCAGGTCAATTGGACTGTAGCGCACCTTTTTACACCCTTTCTTCTTAATCCGCTCTCTATTCCTGGTGGAACATACATTTTGGGTGCAAGAGCAGTGCTTTCCATTGTCACTTTGTCTATGAGCCTGCTCACTTAGGTATTCATCCAACAACTATCGTCCTGAAAAGTTCTGCTCAAATTTGTATTCATCCAATGTACACCCCATCCTTTCCCGTAAATATTGCTGTTGGTAGCTGGTGATGCCTGATCCACACATGCTGCGTTGGTGGCTGATAAATACCTGTTTGACCTCAACAGATCACGGTGGTGATAGGAAAACAGCAATAACTTCTATGCTATGTTATCTCTTGGTATTGTAACTTTCCATAGTCTAAAAGTGAACATTTTTTCCTGACAGGTCAGTGATGGTCAGCAGTAGAAACTCATCACCACTCTCCTTCTTGGTCGCCTTAGCATGAGTGGAGAACTGTGGAAGAAACTCTTAGATGGGTTGGAATAGACTATCATTACCCCAAATGCAGGGTTCAGTCCTGGTTGAATCAGCACTGGAACCAGTGTATACTGGAGGCTTGCTAGCATCGCAGGGTGCCACAGGTGGTACATGTCACTGCTGAGGGAGACATTAATAAACGTTGCCAACATTAGAGAGACTCAGGAGGGGCGCTGCGCCTTATGTTTGTAAAATGACTCTAAGACTACGACCAGGCAAAGGCTTCTGCATCGGTTTTGTCTGGCATCTCACAAAGGAAAGCAAGCAGTGAGAAAAGAACAAAGTTTATTCCATGGAATTCATGTTAGGACAATGCCCCAGACCTTTTCCCATTTGTGGATCAACTCACCTCTGCTGTTCATGCACCTGCTCCAGCAGCACACACAAGTGTGGATAGGAGTGAACTTCTTAATCTTCAGTCCATATTATCATCTTCCGTCCTTGGATGTTGCACTAAGGAAGTCCTCCGCTCAGCAGCTGGCTATCATTTTACAAGGTACAATGTAGGAAAGATCTATGTTTTTATCAACAAATAACAGAAACTGATCTCAATGTCAAGCCACTTATCATTCATAGTGTGAACTTTGCTTACAAGTTTACTTACTTTACATGGACATTACCAACCAACCAAGGTGTACAAGAATTGATTTGTACTTCTGTTCTCCTCAACATACATGTATGGTCCAATAAACAAGTGTCTCGTCGTACCTGCCCTTATGACTCATGAAATGTAAACATTACATGTACTTTCAAAAACCATCTAACTTTGTATTCCTTAGGAAATTGGGTTTGGGATTTGTCCCATCCTGGAGTTACTTAGCAAGGCTGAATCCATTTACTTACTATGATATGGTTAGAAGTTTTTTCGTTTTTTGTTTTATAATTTTCTCTAAACAATCCTTTTTCCTGTTTTGTTTATATTAGACCCTCAATGGCATGAGCCTCTGCTACAGGAACATACCGATGAAGTTTGCATGTCTATTCTGCTAGAGATACTGGATCAGGGATGCTCCCCTGCACTCCCTCGACCACACCCCGTCCTAGGGTGGAGCTCATCCCTCCTTGTCTGACCATCCTAAGGCTGCTAGCAGAGTACAATACTAAACTGTAGACATAGGCTAGCTACGAAATTGTCTACCTATACTCTAGTCACAAGGTAAAACTACAGCTCGTGAAGATAACAAAAATACTATTGAAAAGTCTATACTATTGAATTGTCAGGGCAACCTGGGGTTACTTGCAATGGACGGAGTGTCCCATCCAGGGGAATAGCAATACTCCTAGTCGCTTCATGCTATGGAAACTGGAGTTAAGCACTGGCCTACATGTATTAAAACCACCTAGGCTTGTAGACAAACTTTAAACCTAACCTTTTTTAACCAAACACTTTTATCTTTAGTTTTCTAGTTGTAGATCGAAGTAATCTTGGCAAACTGTTTTCATTCTCTTATCAGGTGTAGTCTCTTGTGCCAGCTTAATGGTCAAGTTAAGTATGAGGCTGCTTGCCTTATGGTTCTTCTACTCTTTGATGAGGTTGCAGTGGCAGTGCCTAAACAGTGCTAATGGTATTCCTTTCAGCTTACCAAAATCTCTGGTGAGAAGGTATGTGAAACTTGATGATTACAAATAACCAGAGATAGACCTTGGTGAGATTGAATCCACAAACCTCCAGAGTAGATCAACTGTTCCTCCCATATGGGCCTATGGGGAATCGGGAAAAATAGTCCTTTTTTTCTTCTGATTTTCAAACACTGCGGCAGCTTACGTGACATCCAAAACTGGGCCTTATCACCTCCTTCATGAGTGCTTGTGTACATGACCACCTTACCATTTATGAAATATCGTCATTTATATTATTTTTCTCTTCCTCTTTCTTTATTTTTAATAGATTCCAGTTGCCATTCTGCCCTCCAGTCCACATCCCAGTCAGTGTTCATCAAGCCCCAGGTCTCCAGGAGAAAGAATTGCTTACATCGGAACCAGCTGTGTCCAGGCTTAGGTTGGCCCTGGAAACCTAGGCTGGCATGAAAGTATTGAAAAACCTGTCAAAAAGTCAAAGGGGTAGAGGATATACGCCAATCAGACAAGGACTTAGGGTGAGCCATTGCTGCTCCATGTTACTTTAAAATTGAACCTTTACTGCTGTGCATAGCAAATTGGCGCGCGTGTTAAACATAGCCTGATGTAAACATGAGAAAAAAGTTTAGGGAGAATTTTAAAGTTTATGTAAACCTGGGCCACAGGCATGGGTTTTTCACAAGTACTTTTCGAATTCTCCCAAACTTTCTTGAGTGTTTGCATCAGGGCTATGTAAAACAGGAAGTGGAGCCCAAGGTAAAGCCAACCAAGCGCAATGATATCTAATAAACCATGTTTACATAGCCTCATGGCAAATCTCGACCAATCAGCATGCTCGTTTTCATGGTCAAAATTTAAAAAACAAAATAATGGAATGTTACAATTCAGTAGAATACTCCTACGTTTAGAAGTTTCCTTGTTAATTAACTCTTTGTGGGCGAAGG
The DNA here is from genome assembly GCA_029204205.1 of Desmophyllum pertusum. Taxonomy (NCBI): domain Eukaryota; kingdom Metazoa; phylum Cnidaria; class Anthozoa; order Scleractinia; family Caryophylliidae; genus Desmophyllum; species Desmophyllum pertusum. The sequence goes on along the minus strand of MU825883.1, from coordinate 7,780 downwards.
TTGGGTTTACCTTTGGAACTAGAGCTTTAGATTCATTTTGATAAGGAGAAACTTACATGTATGATATATATGGGAAAAAACGTTTAGATTTCAAAGGATAATGGTAAATATATGTGGGCAAATTGGTAAGCCTAACCCTTTGCTTCCCAACAGTGAACAAAAACCATTTTCTCCTTACAATCAGTATCAATATCCGACAGACACTGACCGATGGGGAGAACTTATGTAAACAAAAAATTACAGATATCATCTAGGGCTCAGCCATCATCCATAAGACATACGACAGATGTATCTATTACCTTGTCATAAAATGTGTAGACTTGAGAAGGATTGTCTCACTCTCTCCTTAAGTCTTCAATCAAGTGATCGTAGAAACGTGAAGTTTTTGATAAATACTGGAAACTTGTAGCTCGTGATGTGTTCAATGGAAGGCAGAAAATAAAATAATTTTCATCATTGTTTTCCAGCTACTGGCGAGCTCTGCAGTGGAGAACTCGTGATGCTGACCTGCCTCGTTGTAGCCATATCACCATAGCTCTGAATAACCAACTGCAGTGCATGGAGTCAGCAAGTTCACACTATGACGTGAAGGTTGCTCTCAGTAAGATAATGGCACACTTATTGGCTGATAAGGGAGCACTACCTGCAGGGAAGCAAAGACTTGCAGTGGAGGTCTTGTACACTTTGAAATGGGAAAATGCATTTGAAAGGTAACTATTTATTTTTGTAACGTCTCCAGGAAGTTTATGTCATTTGGCCCAATCTTAGCACAATGATCATCACATAAACGTTTTTCAATTCAGATGTTCCGTTTTCCTTCACGATGTCTCTCAATAACACACATTAAATCCCTGTCTATGCTTAAAAATGTATTTCGAATTCAATACCAGCTTGTCCGCATCACCTCAATGCAATTTTGTTAACATAAATTACCTTTGCATTCAGTTGTTCTTCATTATTGGTTGGTTTTGATCGAGATTCTGGCCTTTTCATAGGCTCCATTTCTGTCACTATTGTTTCTAATCACCATTTTTTTGCTTGGGGAAAAGGTGGAAGCCCATTTTGCTTTATGTACTCCTAGTGATCGAGCTTATTCCCAAAGTACTCAAAACAGTGTACATTTGATCTTGAGTTCTTCACTTTGAGTTTGTTATGTTATTGCTGTTTTGTAACATCTTTACAGGGTTGCTACTGGTCTACTGTTTCCTGTAAAAAGAAATGAAAGCAAATTTAAAAGCGTTAAATTGGTCACTTTTCATTTTGAACAGTCTTATTATAGTCAGTGAAAATTGTTTTTTGGTCAATGAAAAGGACGGAAATTTTTGTTTCCTTCATGGGTGGCAACCATGCTTTATGTGATGTGACATTAATGTGACATTAATATGTACCCAACAACTTTTTTTCTATACAATAATATAGATATCTACAAGTGGTGCCAAATAGCAGTGATGACGACAGTTTGCTCATAGAGTTACTAAGGGTGTTAGACATCATCCTATCCAGTCCCCGTCAACCTCCAGAGCCTGTGGTGGCCTGGGTAGCCAGGGCTGTGTTACAGAGAGATGGGCCACAGATGACTCTGCTGAGAAATGTTCAAACAAGTACTGCAGGCTCACAAACTGTTACTGAATCAAAAAGGTGTGTACTGCTGCTGTTATAACACTACTAAACAGTTATGTAGTGTCAGTTTACTAAGCAGCCAGCCACTTGCCTGAGAAGTTTTCACAACCAGCTATTTCCATGGTGCATGATTATAAAACTTCTCAAACTCGTTAAAACAAACAAAGGAAATCATAGCCGTGATGGTAGTTTGGATATATGATATTAATTACCATAGATTTTTTACAATTTTATTTTCTCCGTTTACTCTTAGTTTTAGTTTCGATTGAGAAGATATATTAAACACTCGAGACAGTGTTTCATCACATTTCCTAACACCTCGAATTTCGTCAAAAATACTCCACTGCTTGTCTCTTCTCGGTGTTTGGAAATGTGATGAAACACTGTCTCTCGTGTCTGATATATTACATAAAACATATTGAAAGCCTGCTATATATATTGGATCATTTAATAGGCGCTTGGCTTTGGAGGACCCTGTCAGATGGTGCAATGCATATTCCGATATGCAAGACGAACAGACTTAAGAACAGTTTTATATATAGTAATTGTAGTTAAATTAAGGAGCCTTTCTAGTTTTTACGATCGATCAATATATTTCCTAATTTTAATTTTTTAATGTCAATTGCAAGCCATTTTAATATTATTTTTATTACATGTATTTTTGTAAAGTTTTACACAATTCAGCCATCAAGCTCGCAATAGTATCACTAATAAACTATCTATCTATCTATCTATCTATCTATCTATCTATCTATCTATCTATCTATCTATCTATCTATCTATCTATCTATCTATCTATCTATCTATCTATCTATCTATCTATCTATCTATCTATCTATCTATCTATCTATCTATCTATCTATCTATCTATCTATCTGATAGTGTCCAATCATAAATAATGGACGCCAGTGAAAAATGGCTATCAGAAAGTGAAAGAGCATGTCAAAATGATCAAGCAGTAAAACTTTTATTGACATATTCGAAGTCGCCACTGAGTACTAAACTTTCTAAAATGCCCAAAATAAGAGGGCTGGTAAGCCAGGAAAAGGTCCATGGTCAATGTTCCCCAAAATAAGCGAAGATGGCCTAAGTAAGTCAGTAAGTACAACCTGGAATACAAGGCTTGCATTCAGCTCCAGTTTGACTTTAACAAACTTTATAATTTCTCCCGTTGCTTCTCAACTGGTACAAAGACAATAACATGAGCTTGATTGATTTGTGGAGAACATGAAAGATCTGATGATAGTGTAATCTTTCATTGAATTTAAAAACGAAGTTTTCAGAAAGAACATTAGGTAACAACCATCCTTCATAAATGAATTGTTCACTGTTAGTGTGTGGGCCGATGCATACCTGTAGGTACTCTGTTGGATGATTGGTTGGTAGTGTATTACCCAATGCGATAGCCAACATCCTACAAAACGTGTTGGCCTACATGTGGGTTGGATCATGTTCTTTGGTCTTATCTTTTAGTTTTTCAGGGATCACATGTAACATTTTTGAACAATTAGGTATCAAAGTTGAGTTAATTATTAGTGACGTTTTTATTTCCTGTTCAACAAAATTGCATCCACAGATCACTGCGCAAGCATCTGCTCTCTTTCCTGGTTACTTTGGTCAAGTGTCTGTCCCGGTACACCAAGGGCTGGAGACTGGATAACGAAAGGATTTTTATTGGCGACCTAGCGTATGCATTGGCCCTAAATCTGGATTTAGCAGACAATCCACAGTTTTATGATCTTCCTGTGCTTGAGACATCACTGGTCTGTTTGGCCTCATGTCACTGCACAGCCGCATTGGAGTGCATACTGCAAATTCTCGCAAGGCATGAATCTGTGCATACAACTGATGACATCTTTGGTGCAGGCAAGTTACTGTTTACTGAAGACAATAAAATAATGGTTGGCAGTTTTTAAATTTTCAGGAGGTACAGTGCTTAATGGTAATTAAGATCGACTCTGGATCGAGGGGTCCAGGTTTCGAGCCTGGACAGAGTTCTTGTTTGTGTTCTTGGGCAAAACATTTAACTCTCACAGTGATTCTCTCCACCAAGGGGTATAAATGGGTACCAATGAATATGTTGGCGCATCCTGACAAACATGCTAGTAGGGTTACATGCGATGGACTAGCACCCCATCCAGACCAGGGGGGAGTAGCAATACTTCTAGTCCTCCATGCTACAGCACCAGCACTGATGAGTCATACTGGTACCTTTCGATCCATTGGATTGGAACAGACTTGCTGCACTCTGAAGGCGTGATCCATCACCAACAATGATCTTTCTCAAGAAAACTCTCACCCTGGGGATCACTGCTCAGACTACTGGTACTCCTGGTTTAAACCATTTACTAAGTAATAGTTTTCAAGTTTTCGTCATCTTGCAGAAACCAGTCGGTGTGAAGTGTCAGCCTGTATAAGGCACTGGGCATAGCGGCAGACTTTTTGACACTTTTCACTATGACCAAATCTATAACAGAAATCAAGAGACGATGATGTAAGAGAAGGATTCCCCGTGCTCCATGATAATTGTTTGACATCTATTAATAGTTTCGTGCCATACTGTGAAAGTTATTTTTATTTCCTTCTGATCGAGGCTCCAACATCACGTTACTCGAACTGACCAAATCAGGATGCGACTCTTAAAATAGCTCAGCTATGGACTGAAAGTTAAAAATAGATTTCAACAAATTATCACTAGAAGAGACCCATGTGTGGGGAAATGCTTCTCTTAGATCATCCTCTCTTGCAGTAATGTAATATGTACTTTTATCACGGCAGGTGGTACTGGCCTTCCATGCTGGCAGACTTGGTGCTAGTTTATCTTTCATGGGTAAAGGTGTTACATATTATTCCAGTCTATGTCTGGTGCACCTCACACATGAGATGTCTGTCATTGATCCTGCACAGGTAATTCATTATTCCACTGTAATATATTGGCAAAAAGATCGTCACTAACTGTATGATAGTTCGAAGCTATGTAGCTCCACTGCAGCTCATTGGATTCGAAAAGCAAATAATCAGGTTTTCTTCCAGTGTGACTGCTATACTATAATATATAGCTGGGGCCAAAAAGGAAAATCAAACCATCTTGCACAAGGGAAACAAAGAAAGAATTTCAACTTCAATAGCCCTTTTCACGGTTAACTTGCGATATTTGCATAACAATACACTTGAACATAGAAGCGAGGCAATTTCGAGCACAAGCTGCAAAACATCGTGTTTTTCTTGAACTCCTTCCACTCTTTAGTATAAAAACAGTTTTAAAATGTAGAAGAACTACAATTCTTTTAGTTTACGTTGTTTTTAGAAACAATTGTAAAACGACTTTTCTCCTTGGTACAGAGGTATGTTCCCTGTGATTATTGTCTCAGATAAAACTAATGCCCTATATTTGAAAACTAAATGCCAGTTATTGTAATAGAAACATGTCAATTTCTAAGAGCCACGAGAATACCATTTCTCATTGCCTATCATGGTGTCATTATCCTTCACAAAAATAGTGTAGCTATTCTAGTGAAGGAATTTTACATTTTAAAAATCTGGCAGTAGTCCCTCATTTTTCAAAAAATGAGAGACTGTAAAGAATGTAAAAGGAACATCAAAGTAAACTGTTTCTATAATTTCCCCGCTGTGGCTTGACATAGACAAGAGTTAACTGGCCATTTTCATTACTTACGAATTTTCTATTTAGTAGCTTATTTCACAGTATGCTCTTCATGTTTGTGTGACGAATTAATATTAACAGTGGACACACTGTCAACATTCCCTTAGGCTTGGGTCTCACACTGAGTTACGAAGTCAAGAGACCCCCAAGATGAGCCCTTACCTGGGTTGGTCCCTTTGTTGACAGACCGGGCTGGCCTGATCGTCCGTCTGGATTGCGTCCTTTGTAGATCGCACAAAGCCTTGCAGACAGTGAGCAAGGCAGAAAGGGAACTAGAGATGGCTGGCCAGAAGTTTGTGGGGGGCTTATGGAGCTTTGTGCTTGAACCGTTTTGTTAGATGACATGGAATGTGGCTCTTGGGGGGGGTTAGACAGCGAGGTGTGGTCTTCATTGCAGTGTTTTGCAGCTGTTAAAGGACGTTATGTAATGAAATATTAGAGTTATTTTTTTATGGTCTACAATATTACCTTTCAATCGAAGAAAAAAACACTCCAAAGAGGTTATGATAAACTAAAAAGAATACGGATGGTCAAGATTGGGGAACATTGGTGACCAACCTCGTTCAAATATGATGATAGTATGATCCTATAATAACGTTGGCCAAGTGTAGCGAAGACGATCGATCGTGTGTCACGTGACAAAATACTCCATGGATTCGTGGAGTACGCCATGGTCTTCTCGACGCGCCCAGAGGTTGGATTGTGATGGATTACGAATGTTGAACTTGAGAAATTTAGTCTAACGATAGTAAGTATAAAATGGGTAAGGCGGAATTGCTTAGGTCAACGCTGGACAAGATCCTGCTGAGATTGAGTTGCGTGCCCATTTAATGGGGGGTACAATACTTCTAGACAGATCGGCACTTTTATTTAAAACTGAAAGGAATGCATTTTAAACAGAATCTGGTTTAAAATCTGGTGCAATATGTTCTCCTTGTAGGCGGCTACTACTACTGTGTAGTTATTGATCAAGGTACTATCTCCTAGCAAGGCCATTCCTGAGTCCAAACGCAGATCACTCAATGTAGAGACGATTTGTTACTTACAGTAATCATAGAGATGTTATTCCCTGTTATCAGTTCAGCTAATCCCTTTCTTACCTCGAGACATTTTTTTTTTTTTTTTACAAGGTCATATGAAACGCACCACATTCTCTTAGGCTGCGAGTCATTCCTCTTTCTTTTAGTGACATCGAGCGACAAGCGAAATAGAGGCAAGCGGAAAAAAGAATGTGTCTATATGAAATTTGGGGAGAGATGCACTTTCACCCGCTGTTCATGCAGCCATTTTTTCCCTCTCGTTTTAGTTTGCTTCTCGTTAGATTGAACTAAAGAGGGACTGTTTGTAGTCTGACCTTCTCTGGCTTCTGGATCATTGGTGGCCTGGTGTGACCCTACTTGGGGAATAAGTACCCCTGCTGGTATTAGCTGTTTGGTTTGTTGAGAAACAGAAGCTCCCTAGCTCAATAAAGTGGTTTGTCAACTGCCTTTGTTATTAAAGGATGCGAGATTTACTAGCTCTGGAGTGACACACTCAAGACTGGGACAACTCTCTTGACAAACTTACTAGGTTATCGAAACACTGTGGTCGACTATTAATTTGTCATTTTAATATAGCCAGTTTTTTTTCTTTTTAGACGCTTTCAAGGGAACTCAAGATTCTCCTTTCCTTCTTGAACACTTCAAGTTTGTTCAAAAAGCTCTCCAACATGCTAACAAGCAGTTCGCTTCCATTGATGGTCCCACAAGGAACGTCCTCCAGGGCCTGCCAAAGCTGCTGCTACTGTGTCCATTTCATAAGGCACTGAGACAGAGTCCCATACAAGACCCTTGGGTCAACTTCCCAGTCCCAGTAAGGCAGTGTGAGCTCAGAGGACAAACCATAGCTACAGAAACTGCTAATGGTAAAGCAAGCCGTGGAGTTCTTATCGGTAGCTTTCACACACCTCAAGTACAATGCTGTCAGGAGTGTCATCTTCTGCACCGGAAACACAACTGTCAAGGACTCCCACCTAGTTGGTTCCCTTAATCAATGAAAGAGGTCTCCCAAGTGGGTATGTTCCTGTCTCTGTGACATCTCTGATACTGTGTTTCACACTAGGCCGAACACATGTTTAGAAGCAAAACGTTGTTTAGAGGAAACAAGTTTCCCCTGAACGTGTTTGTAATTATGTTCACATTAAGCCCGCGATCAAACGGTCACAGAAACAACAATTTTTTCACAACATTCCCACTCTCAACATTTGTTAAGACCCGTACTGACACTCCCTCCTCAACAATGTTAGGAGATGTGTTCTCACGAACATTGTTGAGAGTGTGTTCTCCAAACAACATTGTTAGAGTCTAGGTGTTCTCAGAAACAATGTTGAGAGGTGGTTCTCAACAATGTTTGAGAGGTGTTCTCACAACAATGTTGAGAGGTTTTTTCTCAACCATTTGTTGAGAGGTGTGTTTCTCGAACAATGTTTGAGAGGTGTTCTCAACAATGTTGAGAGGT
>MU825882.1:2335309-2350008 GCA_029204205.1 Desmophyllum pertusum | reverse complement strand
TTGATTCGGGTGCATCGTGTAACTTGATTGATTATGGGACCTGGAACAATCTGAAACAGAAACATATCAAGTGTGAATCCAAAGTGTCAGACAAGAAGCTGTTTGCATATGGTCAGAAGGAACCAATGGAGGTTGTAGGAACATTTGTTGCACAAATAGCTTGTGAAGCTAGCGGAGAGGGGTGTGTGGATGAATTCACTGTCATCAAAAGTACCGGAAAGCCATTGCTTGGCAGGAGCACAGCAGAGAAACTTAAAGTATTACGAGTGGGACCGGGGAGTGAGCCCCGAGTTTGTTCAGTGGTGACAGAGGGGAGTGATGAAGGAATTCGTGAGGGGTACGCAGACATACTCACTGGTGTTGGAAAGTTGAAGAATTATCAGCTTAAATTACACATCAATAAGGATGTCAAACCAGTAGCTCAGCAAGTGCGGAGACTTCCCTTGGACTCAGGGATAAAGTCGACCAAAAGTTAGATGATTTGCTAGACAAGGATATTATCGAGGAGGTACCGGACACTCCTACTGCATGGGTATCACCATTGGTGGTAGCTCCGAAGCCGGACGGGGACATTCGAGTATGCGTAGATATGAGGAGGGCAAATGAAGCAATTCAGCGTGAGCGACACCCAATTCCCACAATTGAGGAAATCCTATACGATCTCAATGGATCCACCGTCTTCAGCAAGTTGGATCTCAAATGGGGATTTCACCAGGTCGAGCTACAGGTAGAGTCGAGAGAGATAACAACATTTGTTACCCACCGAGGCCTGTATCGGTACAAAAGGCTCATGTTCGGGATCTCGTCGGCACCAGAAAAGTACCAGAAAGTCATATCGGATGTAATACGGGGATGCCGCGGAGTAGCGAATATTGCAGATGATCTGATTGTTCACGGAGTAAACCTGGAGGAGCATGATCAGAATTTGCATGCAGTTATACAGTGTCTGCGGGAGAGTGGACTGACTTTGAATGGAGCGAAGTGTGGGTTTAGACTACCTAGGTTGACTTTTTTTGGACATGACCTTAGTAGTGAAGGGGTTGCACCAAGCGAAGAGAAGGTTGCTGCAGTTGTGAATGCACAGGCTCCGAAGAATACATCAGAAGTGCGGTCGTTTGTACAGCTTGTGCAGTACTCGTCAAAGTTCATCCCCAACTTTTCACAAGTGGCAGAACCTCTACGAAAATTACTCAGGAAAGGAGAAACCTTTGTCTAGGGTAATGAACAGCAGGTCGCATTTAAGAAGCTGAAACAACTGATGACATCAGCGAATGCGCTTGCCTACTTCAGGGGTGACTGCAAGACAAGAATCGTAGCAGATGCGGGTCCGGATGGACTGGGAGCGGTATTGCTGCAACTACAAGAGGAGGAATGGAGAGCAGTGTCGTATGCTTCGAGGAACCTTACAGAGGTTGAAAGGCGCTATGCACAAACGGAGAAGGAGGCGCTGGCTTTAGTTTGGGCTTGCGAGAGGATGAATCTCTACGTGTATGGGCGCGAGTTCGAGCTAGAGACAGACCACAAGCCTCTGGAGTGTATCTTCAGCAGAACATCTAAGCCATCAGCGAGGATCGAGCGTTGGGTACTTCGCCTACAGTGTTACAACTACCGAGTGGTGTACCGCCCAGGGAAGACAAATATCGCGGACGCGTTGTCCAGGCTGAACCAGGCCAATCCAAAAGATCCTAGCAGTGAGAAAGAGGATATCGTCAGATTTGTTGTTCAAGAAAGTACACCAGTTACCTTGACTCCAAGAGAGATTGAGAGGGAGTCTGAGAACGATCCAGAATTAGCAAGTGTGCGTCAGTACATCAACACAGGCGATTGGTCGCAATGCAAGATGCCAGGCTATGTAAGTGTGAAGAACGAACTGTGTACCATAGGAAAACTAGTGCTCCGGGGAGATAGGATCGTGATACCCCAGAGTCTCAAGAAATCTGTATTGGAAGCAGCCCACGAGGGACATCAGGGCGTCGTCAAAACGAAGAGTAGACTGAGGACCAAGGTGTGGTGGCCTAAAATGGACGTGGACACAGAACGGATGTGCAAAGGCTGTCATGGGTGTCAGGTCGTGGGACAGTTTTCACCCCCTGAACCGATGCAGAGGGCCGAGCCACCTATTGGACCTTGGCAGGATGTCGCAGCAGACCTGATGGGACCTATGCCCAGCGGAGAGAACTTACTAGTCGTTGTTGATTATTATAGTCGTTATTACGAGGTGGTAGTTATGCGGTCAACTACCACTCCCAAGATAGTGGAGGCCTTGACAGGAGTCTTCTCTAGATTTGGGTACCCCTACTCACTCAAGACGGATAACGGTCCACAATTCGTGAGTAAAGAGTTTGAGGAGTTCTTGCATGAGTGTGGAATTGAGCATAGGAGATCACCACCGCTTTGGCCACAAGCCAACGGCGAGGTAGAAAGACAGAACAGAACTCTATTGAAGACCCTAAAGATTGCAGAAGTAGAAGGGAAGAAGTGGACGGGAGAACTGCCAAAATTCCTCCTGGCATACAGGTCAACACCTCAAGTCTCTACAGGTGCTACGCCTGCCTTTCTAATGTTTGGTAAGGAAATCAAGACCAAACTACCAGAGTTAAGACCAGACAAGTCAGTGATCAATGAGAGTACGAGGGACAGAGACTGGAGTCACAAGTTAGCACAGAAAGCCTATGCAGATGGAAAGCGTGGTGCTGTACCAAGTCCGATAGTTCCAGGAGATCAGGTGCTGCTAAAGAACACCAAGAGTACTGGAAAACTAGCGCCAAACTTTGAGCCAGGACCCTACACTGTGCTAGCAAAGGATGGACATCAAGTAACTGTGAAATCCAGTGAAGGAGCCGTTTACAGAAGAGACAGTTCTTGGGTTAAGCCATATATTTCATCCGATGAAGTAGAACTTGACCCAGAGGACATTAAGATTAAAGACACGGACACTAAGATCAAACACACAGACACTTCAGACCCAAAGCCTGTTGACTTAGAGTGTTCGAGACCAAAGAGGACCATCAAACAACCGGAGAGACTTAAAGACTATGTTTTGAGTAAACCCTAAGAGACTACAGAATGCGAGTAGTATAAGGGGTCGGTATGGGCACAACCAATCAGCGAGCGGCATAGAGGTCACATGACCAAAATGGACCAATCAGAAGGCGTTATTTTCACATTCCATTCCAGCGCCATCTTGGATGGCGAGAAGGCGCCTGAGAACGAGTTTAGACCGCGCAGGCGCATAAGAGAGAGTAAGGCCGTACCAATGGGGTACGACATGACTCTTCTCTAGTGTAGCAGGGAGAGGAGTTGAATATATATAAGGGTCGGGAGTGAAGCGGGTAGGATTGTGGTAGGCGGATTCGTAGGATTGTGGTATCATGACACAGACGCATGCGTAATAGAAGTTTTTTTAATAAGATTTAAACATGACCTAAGTCATACAAGGGTTTTTCGAGCTTTACAGTAACATCCTCATCATCATCATCATAATCTTCGAAAAAACGACGGTAAACTTTACATAAACCACAATTGGTGGGATACCAGGCTTTGGCGCGATCGTCATCACCGCTTTGATAGGCTTCGTTTTTATGTTCGTTACAGTATTCGCATAATACGAGTTCTTCTAGCAAATCACTGAATCGATCACGCCATCGGTTCATGCGTTTGGCAAGTTCACCGATCACAACGCGGTGTTGTTTCTTCATGTCCCGGATGAGCAGGCGTTTTTCATCCAAGGCTCGAATCCATAGAGCGGGGTTGACCTTTTCATCTGGTAGTACGGGTTCGGTTTCTGTATCGCTCCAGGCGAAGTAAGGGCATCGTTGCGATTGGGCGCAAATGAAATAGGGTTTCCCGCTGTTTTTTCTTGCATGTACAGCTCATTCTTGATCTTTAGGATGGAGGGTTGGTCGTGATAGCATTTGGGGGCATCGAGGCCTTTGTAGAAATCGGCCACATCGTTGATGACTATGTCATCGTATTCCTCGAAGTCGTTGACGGAGCAGAAGAAGGCACACAGTTTGTTCTTGCATCGAACGTACTCTTTCCCATCGACCTGAGCGGTGAATTCTTCTAGGGTGCCTCGGTGGCATAAAGTGCAGGCACCGGTACTCATTTTAGGCACAGCAACAGCAACACCAGAAGAGGGAAAGGAGGCAAATAAAGAAGGGGTATAGAACCGCTGTACTTTTGTGATTTTTTTGTGGTTGAGGATGTTCCATGACTGAATAAAAAAAGAGTTTGAGAGGGTTATATACAAGTTTTTTTTGATAGGTGTCAATCTGATTCCATCCGCGCGGGGAGGTTTCCATCTGCGTGGGGGAGGTTTCCATTTGCGTGTTGAAGATGCGGAAGGAGGCTTCTTCTTTATCCTCTTCATCCTTTTTCCATTCTCTCCAACCTGACGTGAAACTGCCGAGAAATTTCCCCATGCATAGAGGAGACTGGCCTATTTTCAGGGAGTTTTTCCAACAACTTGTTTGACAAATTATTTCGGTAGTTGGTCATTTGCAACTTCAAATCATTGGCAAATGCACAGATTTCTCTATCGAGGATGATTTCCATCGAGAGTTTTGATGACCAGGGCTATGGCATCGCCTTCCAGGGCTCTCTTGAGAGTGCATCTCTTGGTTGGAAGACAATATTGTTTTTTTGAAAAATCCTGAGAGGGTGAGTTGTTTTTATATATTTTTTTTTTGATTGATAGGTGTCAGTTATGTCAATCTCCATTCGGTGGAAAAAGTGAATTGACAATGAAACCGATCCCAAATTGCAAATCTTTCCTGTCGCCAAAGTTGAGTGTCATCATCCCAGGGGCGAACGTTCCTGTAGTTCAGGAATCGATTTATATCGTTTTCTAGGGTTGGGTCCTGTCAGAAAAAAGAGACAACAAAAAATGGTTTTAAAAAGTCTTTTAATTGTCTTTTTTTTACAGAGATTTCTAAACTGGATACAAGGTATCAAACATGCGTCCGCTATCATACACTGTATATCTTCGAGTAACAATATAATTGGTTATAATGTATATAGGACTGTAACGTCCATCATAAACTCGTTGATGAGCTTCGTAGGCACTGTGGGCCCTATACACGGGGTCCGTAGGCTCATTGAAACCGTAAGGTCGATCGATTAAATTATTCAAACCATTGGCATAGTAATAGATATATAAATTATACATGGTGGACGGTATGAGCGAACTGAGCAGTTGATTTATGTGTGTATGTACCACATTTGTAGCCGTGCCGGGTCCTTTTATCCTGAGATAAATATAGATCGAACCGTCTCTATTACCTTCCTCCCAAAAGGGATGCCATCCTAATACATCGTGGACTTTACTTAACACGCAGTAAAGATCGCAGTTGATGGTAAAGCGGAACTGCACAAAGAGTAAATACACACACAGTATCAACCAAAAAAAGGTAAGTTTATCCGAAGTGTTAAGGCAATAAAAACAATTTAATTCGTACTCTACTATGGAGTCGAGTTGATAGAATTCAAGGGTTAAATCGGTAATGAGATAGCCGTGTAATAAACCCGGAATTAAAATTGTAGCAAAATAAAAATGTCTCTGCACACATTTGGTCTTTGAGTGCTAGGTCCTATCACGTCAATAAATAATTCCCCTCTGCCTGCCTGATTGAAGTAATTGATAAGGAAGTTAAGGAAGTCGCGTAGGTCCCAATGTTTTTATTCTGATTTGGAACTGAAAAAAATGAAAAAATCGATCATTCATGACGAATCATAGAAAACCGTCTTCTCAGTATGGGTTCAGTTGATGTTGGTAAGGGCACTTCGAAAAACATGAAATCAGAAGGAAAGTAGGAGGGGATGTCGTGGTCGATATCCTCCCAAAAATCAGAGTCCCAGGTTCGATAATCGAACTGGATGATATCATAGACTTCGCCCATGAGTAAGTAATCTAAAAAACATTTCATGTCGTCATTCACACGATCTGCAGCGTGGTCTGGACCCGTCACGTGTAAATCTATACCGATTATACGATAATGCCTATGTCTCAAATGTTCTTCCTCTTCTTCCCATCCTGTGGGTTCGAGGAAATCTATAAGACTGTCTACCATTGATTTGGCTTGTTGAATATCAATTCTGAAAGTTAACTGAAAAAAAGAAAAAATGACGACATCAAATTTTTTCATTCATAAATAATTCTACCGATGAATAGCCAGGCTCTATTTAAGCAACTACAGTTTGGTAATAATTGGATGGTATGACAAAAATCGTAATCGCGTTGAATGGTTCAAAGCAACCAATTTAATCGATCGACCAAATTACTATAGTCTCCTCGGTTCCCCACGAATATATCAAAGCAAATGTGATGATCTCTTTGAAGTCTGGGCTCAGTGCTTGGTAAAGTTAATAGTTTGTTGACAACACGTAATAACTTCCGGGGTGAACCTAAAATGAACTATTCAAAGATATGTCTCAGTATATTTCATTAAAATCTTGGTTTCTGACTTCGAGTATGGCTCCAAACCTGGCTCCATCTATTAAGGATCTTACATTGCATAAGATGAAATACCCATCGCATTCAATTTCTATTTCTTGGTATTGGATAAATAGGATTTCGTTCGTGGCTGAAGTAATGGCTCCAGTTAGGACATCAATCACGCGTAGAAAATATTCTTTACCAAAGACTATGATCGTGTAATCATTGACGCGTAAGACGGATAAAACATGATAATACGCTAAAAGACGTCGTTGTTCTCTTTCAGTACACTAAAGGGAGGAAAAAAAGAAAAAGCTAATAACTGGTTAATCTATAGGTTCTTCCATTTTCCCATTGAAGCACATAACTTCCTTCGTAGGTATTTAAAACATCAAATAGACCCTGTCTATCGTTATCGACCACGACAATGGTTTGGAGATGTAAGTAGCTCTCAGATCGTGTCAAAGCTATAGCTATCATTAGAAAAGATCTGATACCTATGATTAAACTATTTAAATTAGTCATGCTCCAGTTTGGATTGAGTGTAGATCTTCTATGAGGCCTCATGGCCAATAACAAAGTCTTGTAGATTAGAAGCGTGACCAAATCATTCGTTCTAGTCTGTAATAAAAAAAATTACGTAATGGTAATTAGAAAAATCGCCTATCTTCTTCTTCGCTGGTCCAAAAAGGCAGATAAGTGATGGCGTGAGAAGCAATACGTGATAAGTGATAAGCAATACGTAGGAATCTTGTCCTGCCATAAAGGATATGATGGTAATGCATGGAAGGTGGAGGATTTCTTTCATTTTGGGAATCAATGTATAGTTTATAAAACCATAAGGTTCTTGATTCGTTTGGGGATAACTGAAAAAAAGGAAGGACTAGACTAGTAAAATGAATAAGACTAAATAAAAGAAAAGAATAAACGTAATGTTGACTTCTAAAAGAATAAGTAAGATGAATAAAGAAAAGAATAAAGAACTCTCTACTTGTTGGAGATGTTTCTTCCAATTCGTTATTGACGAGCAATACACGCAGTCTAGCAATCACGGCTTCTCGAGTCATGCCTAGCACGTTTTGTTGAATGCGTCGCTGGTTATCTTGGAAATCTAGGGCATCGAGTCCCTGATGATAAGCGTCAATAGCAACTTGTCTGGGAGGTGGGACATGACCTATAGGCTGATCACCCTTCTCCAATACGGTAGAATATTCTTTCACGGCGTGGCGGTACAACACCGGGGGTCGGAGCAGCGCTTGACGGCATAATCCGCAAGTGGTTTGGGTGAGTTCCCAACGTGTCTGACAACGTCGGTGTAAAAAGTTATGGCAGCAGGGAAGTCGAATCGCATTGGCTTCACAAGTGTAGCCTCGTCCATGACAGATGAAACATCAAAGGACTGTTGTGTTATCTCAGGGGCTTCCAACTTCAAACGTTTACTTTGCCTACCAGCCATGACATGAATTTACCATCCGTAGCATGAATTTAAATAGTACCCGCAGTACTCGTAGTATAAGCACCATATTTCCATTCATCGCCAGGATCCAGAACTGATTTGAGTCGGCGGGTGCTTTCCTTTTATAGATTTTTTTTAGGGTCGCGTGATGGAAAAATAGGGGATACCCCCCATCCCCCCTCTCTTGGAGGGTCACGTGGTATAAATTTATTTCTATATAAGCGAGCGTTTGTTACATGTCGGGGTCGCAATTCACAATGGAGGACCATGAATGTGTCGTGTGCATGGACGAGGCTCAGGATTCCACGGATTGTTGCAAGCAGCCCTTGCACGAGGAGTGTCTGAGAGAATGGATCGATGAACGAAAATCCGCTGTGGCCAAGACAGAAGTGCACTGTCCTTATTGCCGACAAGAGATGAAAAATCTACCTGTAGACATTGACGAGTCATGGTGAAAGATGAATACTTTGTGGAAAAACTGAAGAAAGCTTGGGGAGAAAGACCCTTTTGGCGCGCTAACGGAGCTTACTGGGGGACGTTGGAATGGAACTGGGGATCACAATCCATCACTTGTTTCTTAGGACATGAAAACATCAAGTGTTTGGTCGCATAAAAATGTATTTGAGTTTCCAGTAAAAGTCCTCCATTTTGAATTGTGTCCACTCTTGTAATCTTGATGGATGTTTATTAAAAGTTTTTTTTGACGAGTGTCTTTTTTTGAGTGACAGGAAAAAAATGTTATAAATCGGAGGTCGACTCAAAATAAAATTCATATTCAAGATGAGTTTGGCGAATTCAGGTCCGACCAGAGAGAAGTTTGATGTGAAATATATCCATCAACTTCGCATTTGGCAAAATCAACATTTGAAGGCCGTGCAGGATAATAGCGTTCATTTAGCCGATGAAATAGAAGCGGGGGAAGAGGCAAATTATATCGACGATACGATACTGGGAAGAAACGTTGACCCGGCTCGAGGAAAATGAAAGCGTTGGTCACGTTGATCCTATTCCAATGGAGACAATTACGAGCTTCGTTGGAGGGGTATGCCAACCAGCGGTTGGATGTCAACAAACACAAGAAAAAACCATCGACAATTGAAGAAAGAATTGGACCAGCAAAAAGATCGCTATGAAATGTTGGTTTTGGAACGCGATGCTTTACTGAAAAATACCATCATCCTTGGGTTTGTTGATGACTAGCTGTCGAGAGACGCGGTTATAAATTTTCGTGGATTCACTTGTTCGGATTCAGATGAGATGCAGACCATGAATCCACAGGAACTTCGAGCTTTTTACTTGCGCATGAAAGCCATCTGTTTTGATTTGGAACGTGGGCGTGAACTCAGCGGTGAAGCCTTAATGAAACTCGATGTGGATCTACACACGATGAAGTTACAGTTGGATGCATTCAATATATATCTAACTTACACAGAAGGAATTGGTCCACCCATCAACTTCCAAGGGGTCGATGCATACAAATCGGACAAAGAGTTTATGGCCAAACTTGATAAAGTGTGGGGACGGACCCGTCCGTTTTGGCAAGAGAGGAATGGATTATTTTATTGCCAGATTTATAATCGCGACATTGAGAGATGTAAACATTGCCTTAGGGTTTGACAAGGGATTGGTGATTCAGCGGATAGAGACGATGGATGAGAACCAGTGAAAAAGACACGATTGAAAAAGTTGTAAACAAACTTTAATGTATTAAAAAACAACTTTACAATTTCAAGCGTTGTTAGCTTTAATGATGGTCTTGACTATTTTTTTCGGTGAGTTTCTTTTTCCCGGGTAGATTGTCAATGGATTTCACCATTTTTCGATCCGCCTTCCATTTGTCTTGTTGGATTTGGCTTTGGCATATTCGATGTCGTGTTGCTTGGCAATCTTATCCAACCTGTTGATACCGGGATCACCACGCTTTAATCTCTTTTTCAATTTGGTGAAAGGTCCCATGTATTGATAAACCGGGCCAATGCATTTCGGGTGGGTTTAATTTTCTGTATGGCTCCCACTAAGTCAATACCACCTCGTCCTCCTCGCTGCTTCTTTCGGGTTTCTTCTTCCTTCTGATCTTTCTAGGCATTATGGGGTGTAAGATAATTTCTGTTTGGTTCTTTCTTTGGGATCCCAAGATTCCCAACCTTGACTGGTTCTAAGTCGTCTGACGGCTAAAGGGGTAGCGGCGGCTGTCCTCTTACGTAGTCTGCGAATGGTCCTGGCAATGGATGTATTGATGTCGGGTTTAGGTAGATCCTCTCCCCAGAATGGCAACTGTTGTGAAAGTTTCTTTTTGGAGATCTTTTGCGTTTACGGGGTTTTATAGGCGTCTCCTCCTCCTCCACTTCTTTTTTTGAGAACGGCATCTAGTTTTTCTCTTTTGGCCGGGGTGACGTTTTTCAGAATCCTTTGTAACAGTTTTTGCTGCACGGGTGTGACGAGATCTTCACCTTCTTCTATTTCGTCACCCGGTTCGTCTCCGCTTTTTCCACCCGCTGACAGTCCTGCGGGTAATCGACGCATGCGTCTTATCAAGGAATTGATTTTAGGGTTGAGTTGCTGCACCAAACTTTTTTTCATAGCAGCACTGATGACGGGATCTTTGAGAATCCTCAATTTCTTGGCAGATAGGGTAGCCGCTGTCTGTAGGAGCGGATCTTCTGTTAGTTGGCCTTTGAAAAAATTGATCATCGAGGATCCTCGGCCGGCACCAAGTACATTTTCTTGTATTTCCTTACCATAGTCATGATTAGCGTCGGATGCAATTGTTCAATACAGAACCTAAAGCGCTCCAAAGTTCTGCCTCCTTTCTGATTTTGAAGAGCACGTTTCCTCTTTTTAAGCGATTGACTGCGAGCTCCGATTTGTCTCAAAGTTTACGATAGGGTCGAAGTTTAAGCCATGGTCACGGGGGAGATGCCAATGTTATTTTTTAAAAGATTCAATACCATCTCGCTGACCGCATTGATTTGATCTTTGTTGGCGTGTTTGATGACATCATTTCTTCTGTGACTGTTGGCTCGATTCAAAATCGACCGCAAGAACGGTAATTGACGTTTTAAACGTTTCATCGTTGTAGGCAATTAAAATGGAAAATGTTCGATTTTTCCTTCTTATAGTCTTTACGGGGAGAAGGTGTTGGACGAACGGCTGACGGTGGGTCGTCCTCCATCTTTGTACGTGGTGGTAATGGTATTGGTGTGCGTCACCCCGGCAATGTGTCTGCCTCTAGCATTTTGGATATTTCTCTGTTGAACGCGTTGCAAGCGACGCAATAAATTCTGTCTTCTATCGTCATCGTCATCATCATCTCCGTTACCGCCGTTACCTCCGTTACCGTTTCCACCGTTACCGCCGGAGCCACCTCTTCGGGGTGGAGTTTCCTCTTCGGGGTGGAGTTCCTCTTCGAGGTGGAGTTCCTCTTCGAGGTGGAGGTGTTATTTGAGGTGATCTTGGGGGTGAGGCTCCAGGCGTTCTTTTTCCGCTAGGCATTCCTCTGTATCTCACATTGACACCTCTTCTTATTAAATTTCGACCAGAAACACCTGTAAATCCGATGGGAGGTGTCTTGGGAATGGAGGGAGCGCCTAGCGAGGAATCCGATGAAAAGAAGGGTGAAAGAGATCTTGAATCGACCGGAGGTAATGGGGGTGTGTCTGTTCTCCTGCTGGGTGTTCTTCTATTCACCGTGATCGAATCGGTGATAAAATGGGTGAGATGGTGTTACCGTGGATCGCTATCCATTCGAGAAATGACTGATCTTCTGGACCAACCTGGGGTGTGGAAGTCCCCAACCGGCCGGTGTTGAACTTCTGGATGTCGTTCTGATCGGAGTAGTGACGCCGATGCTTCCAAACGTAGCAGCTACATCGTCAAAAAATCTTGGTTCGAAGCCAGATTCTGCTGCGGCTTGGGCAAATATTTTCGAATATTGTTCCTCAGTCAGGTCATCTTTACTCATCTTTTCTTGTAAATGGTGGTAAATCCTTCTTCTTTTAAGATATTGGATTTCAAGCGTTCGTTGTCGTTTGAACTCGGGTGTAAATCAAATAGTAAATAACCGTAGGGTTTCTGTGTGGCTTCTCTATATACTTTTAGAACTCTTCCCATTCGCTGGGAAAAGCTTGCAAGACTAAATTTCTCACACCGAGTTGATCTCGAGGGTTCTTGAAAGCCACCACGTAATGAGCATTCCTGGAAATCGTCTTGGCATACTTGCCGTTGGGAAACACATCTTGACACAGATAGATCACCGTGATATCCTGGTGATGAGAATCTTTGGTGAATAAATCCAAGACGCGTTTATCGTTTCCACCTTCATCCATCAGATCGTCCATCACCAATAATCCGCCACGTCCTTTAAACCATTGATGCATTACATTTCGTTCGGGTAGACCTTCGTGGAAATGAACCCCTTGTTTCTTTAATTCGTTAAATTTATCCTGCCAGGCACCGTAACAATAGCATACTTTGAAAGGTCGACGTTTCAAATAAGGCATTTTTTTCTTGAATTACCTTTTGAACAAAGACAGATTTTCCACTGCTGGAAGGACCCACCACCAGTATACTACTGGGGAAAGTTGAAACGGAATTCACCACTCTCGGTCATTTCTAACTTTAAACTTTTATTTTTTCTGACAATGCTGTTATATAACTTTCAATCATGTCAAACTATTACAATTGTATTGCTGATGAGGTTTTTTTGACTGCAAATCGCGTAAATCCTTTTTAATGATAGATTTGACCATTTCTCCTATCACGTGATCGTTTTTTACATAATCTTTTTTCTTAAACGATTTCACAAATTCATCCATGCTAACACCTCGACTTCGGTATTTCAAAAACATCAAAGCATATTGTCCGCAGGATTGGGATTTCATTTCTTGCAATGTCTTGGCATTACTCGATAAGATGTCCCAATTTCAAATACCAGGGAATGAGAGGTGACTTGTACCAATTCAAGGGTAGACCGTAACTGTCCAATGACTTCGCAAAACCTTTTTCGGTGTAAATTCCAAACCAATGAGATCCTTGTTGTGCGAATGGGATCCGTGTTCACGATGTAAGCTTGCCGTTTTCTCTTTTCCGTTTGACGTGGTAATTGATCGGCTGGCAAATACACCCACGAACACAGCCTCGAGCATGGGGTCATCTCTGGCCAAATAGTCTAACTGCCTGGTGGAGAAGGGGACGAACTCCATCTTCACATTCGCTGCATTGTAATGTCATATTCGATGGCACCCGTGGGTTTTATTTCCATCACGTTTTCAAATTCTCCGTAAACGATCATATTGACTATAGCACCCTTGTCAGCGCCCATTTCAGAATGAAATTGACTCTCACCTTCTTGCCGGGGATTGAGTTGATTGCTGTCGGCGCACCCGAAGCTACATTGTCCCACATGAAGAGGGTGGTGGTTTTAATCTGTTCCCCAATGATCTGGGCTGATCATGCAGCCTTGTCCTGTCTAGGCAACCGGCCATGATTAGCCTGTGATACCCCATCAATGTCTAGCTGTCCCATTGTCATGAGTTTAGTTCTAGTGTTTGGTAGAGGTATTCTTCTCCTTCTATCACCTGCTTGATGCTGGACAGACTGAATTTTTCAAAGCAGAAGGGATTCCTGGTGACTTTCTCCATTGTAGGCGGCTTGATGAACTAGGCCTATCACGACACGATCGGGGATGCGTCCGTTAAACACATCGAGACTTCAAAGTTATTCTGGTTTTTAGCGATGGGATGCACTCTGATCTCGGACGCACTGTGGGGTAGTAGATGGATTGTCCTTGGGACAAACGTCTGGTGGAAATCTCGTTGTAATTATCAGAGTGGAGCCTGACTAGACACAGGTTAAGTTTCATTTCTATGATATCTTGCGGTTGGCAAACGACCCCGGTTTGCCTCGACCCATTCAAGAAGAAATCTGGGTCATTAAAGGTGAACCTGATCTTGAGATCGACACCCGGTATGATTAACCGCTTGACATTGAAGATGTCGATGTGGGGTCGCCGATCAAGACGCACTCTTTACCATCACTCATCCTGTCCTGAGCTTTGAGACCATTACTTATGGCTTTCTTTCGTTCGGCGTTTAGAGCAGTATAAGCTGCATTGGTCGTGTCATGCATATTAGCCAATATCGCTTCTGGGTGATCCAAAGCTTCATACCATCCTTGCGTTCTCAGGTGGGTCTCTCCCGCTTCTTTCGAGTAAATTCAATAATGTCTCCAGATAGGCCTTGTAAGCATATGTGTCTGTTTGCTCTGAAACTAGCTTGCCATTCATGTACACCGAGGGTTGAGCAATCATGGTGTGGAACAAATTGGGGGCACCCCACAACGCTTTCGGCAGCACCCAGATCTCCACCAGCTCTTTTTGAAATTTCACTTTCATGCGTATGTAACTCCTGGTCAAATCCACGTACTCGCGTCCTCCCGGAACATTGAATTCCATGGAGGTGATGCTGGTCTTGGTGATGAGAATCGTGTGGAACAATCCTGTAGTTTGAAATGGGATGTGTCGGTAGCTGGAATACTGAAAAGGTCCAGTGTGGCATAGAGACTTCGCCCGATCGGGCATGCGCTGACTCCGGTTCGGCCATCGTGAATGATTGAAAATCGTTTCTTGTCTGTTCTTTTTATAACCTCCCAAGGTTTACGATAACGTTTTCCGCCGGTATCTGAAAATCCTGAAAGACTCATGCGTCGATAATTTTTTACTCTTACCTAATTTCACACCCATTTAACGGCTGGTCCATATAACGGGTTGGTGCCGTTTTGCTGTTTTCGTCGATGACGACGACTTTTCTT
>MU825882.1:2312045-2327202 GCA_029204205.1 Desmophyllum pertusum | reverse complement strand
ACGCTCATATGTCCTGGGAAATTTACAAATGGCACCGGGAGGGGGGGGGTTGATGTAGGCTTGGGAGTCTGGGAAACGAAATAAGAGGATAAAGCCACTTCCCAGTCATCCTCAAGTTAAGGCAAAAACAGTTTTGATTGGGTAATCTGACCTTTGTAATTGCTGGTTGGTGCTGTCTGGGAAACTTGTCCGGTACTAGCATTCGCTGGTGTAACGTGACAATATAAAAACATCATAAGTGATACAAGATCCTGTCTGCGCGATCCTACTGTTATACTTGCTGGGGGGGGGCCAACCTTTTCCACTGAACCACGACGTTCGTTTCCGTCACACTGCGCTTTGAATACTTTTTTTCGAATGCGGAAAAAAATTCCTCGTCGTCGGCCTGTGAACTTTCTGTAATTTCGGGATCGTAACAGGTGCCTTCCACCGGCGTCCCGTCGTATTCGGTGATCATTGTAAGGGCCGGGGGGGCACGATGGAATCGGTGTCGTACGAAGTCGTCGACGAGCGACGATGAAGACTTCTTCCGGTCCAACCGGGGCAAATAACTTTTCTTGAACGTGCGTCTCACTTTACTCAATCATGACTTTATCTCCGGCTTTCAGGCTTTAAAGTGTTTACCCCTCGAAGTTTCATCACATCGGACCGTACAAAGGTTTTTCCCAGACTTTTCCATCGTTGGCCAATCGTCACGTCTTGGGGAGCCCATGCCGATCGAACGAATGGCGTCGAGTCATTGTAACTTTTTACCAATTTTCGGTAGCAGGGTCCCAAATACGTTCAGCGAATTATTGGCCAGTGAATGCCCGATACATGCGTTTCTTTCAAGGTGCATTGAAACCGTTCCATCCACACGGGCTTTGGTATCCCCGTGTGTACTGAAATGTTTAAATACCTTCTTGCTTCAAAAAATCTTGAAACGTCTTGTTGTAGAACTCACACTTCCTTTGTCGGTCATGTAATTGGACGGGTTTTGCGTCCTTTTTTGATAATCGCTTCAAATCTCGGGTTTGTGCACCTACGGCCCTACGACTTGTTTCTTATAACGGTACGACCCCCACGCCTTTTTTACTCAATACATCCACCACACGGTTTAATAGATATTTATAACCTTTGTTATAGGCCGACTCAACGTTTGAACAATCGGCTAAAATCGGCTGCTCATTGATGATCTATACTCAATGCCACGGTATGAGTTGGGTCGATAAAACGGGCGTCGGAACGGGTTTGTGAAGCGAATACAAGGGACATTTCTTTTGCTTTAAAAATTCGGTAGGCAGTTTTTTCAAAGGTACCCCTGTGGCTTTTTTGTTAAACGTTGTATTCCGCCATAACTACCAGAGGTTGAGTTTTGGATCGTGAATACACACTTCATCACTTTTTGCTCCAAAAGTTTTATTCTTTTTCTTTTCTTGGCCATTTTTTTTACAATGACGTCACCAAGCGACGAACAAAAACGCAAGAATTAAGCCATGCTCTTAAAAAGTTGAAATAAACTTTGCACACTATTCGGGTTTGGTTCATTAAATACCACATCGTCTATGATCTCGGGTAACGTTGCGGGCGCGAAAAACCCGTTCCTCATGTTTTGTCGCATGTGCGTGATAAAATTGAACAGGGTGAAAGGGGTTTGACGATCCCTCGATCTGACTTTTGAAGATTTCAGCGGATCGAGGCGATTCCATATCGAATTCCTCACAACACGTGCGCGTATTCTTCCATGGCCATCGTTTTCCAAACTTTTTTTCCACACCCATTCCTTGACTAGAAATGCCATTTTGAAATGACACTCCTTCAAATCATTTATATAATATTTTTTTGATTGACAGCTCCTCCCTTTATAAAAAGAAAAAAACCAATTCTCGAATTCATTCTTGCATGGGTAAGACCATGTGTAAATTCGAAAAGTGTCCAGGCAAACCCTCCCACATGTTAAAGAACTGGTGGAAGATTTCTCCCTTCAGGAGCGATGGGGGTGTAGAAATCAACAACAATTTTTTTACAGAGAATTAAGAAACGACCGTGGAAACGGTATTGGTTGGTCTCCGTTTTGAAATGTTTGCACAAAAAAGAAGACTTGGAACCACCCTGTCAACCCATCTACTCCATTGAAGCTCTCAGTTACCTGGATGCCCTCGACCTTAAGATTCATCGGGGCTTGAATCGTTTGAGATTCTGGGACGTGCACGACGAATTTAATCGATGTCTGACCGATCAAGGTATGCTGCATCCTCATTGGTCAGAATTAGATATCGATTTTCGCCAAGAGGACAACCGTCAACTCGTCATTCACGACTGACCTCTACAAAGAAATCCTGTCATTCAGACGTCAAGGCATGGCCTTCACCTACGAACTGATAGGTTTGAACCACGAACACCTCGACGACGTATTCAACTGGATGAGAATGTCGGGTGAAGGACGATTCTATTCCGGTTTGGATGAAGTGGATACACCTGTCAAAACAGCCACTAAATTTATCCCGTAAAACCGGTTTTTTCATACCGGGTTAAACCGGTTTTTTTTCACAACCTGTTTGTACCTGTTTGTAACCGGTTTTCGCTGTAAATTCGTCATCCATCACGTCCACTTGGACCACGCAATTTCATTGGTTGAGAAAGTGACAGGTGCCGTTCTGATTGGTGGAAACAAATTCTTCATTTTCGTATATAAACTCGCGTCGATCTTCATTTCATCCTATTTCGTCTGCTTCAACATGAGTTCAAAACGTCGTCCCCTGCAAGCCCTGCAATCCATGGTGGATCAACTACCTGCGCCGGTTCAAAAAAAGAAAAGAAACGGTAAAAAAACGGCAGCCATCTTGCCTTCTTCTCCAAGAATTCAACACGATTGCACACAACAATATCAACAACAGCAACAGCGAGCGGTGGAGTCCATCTTGCCCAGTACCCAAGTGGATTACTTCCCTAATCCCTATCAACACATGAACCCTTGGACACCCGCGGAACAAGACGAAGCGATCGTCAAATATCAAAATGGATGGGATAGAAGACAGGAAGAAGAAGAAGAAGAGAGTGTAGCTAATATGCTAGAGGATCTCATCCGAGATGACACCCTCGAGCCTCAACAGGAGCCTCAACAAGTGATCACGGTGCAAGAAAAAAAACATGACTTCACCGTTTGCCCCTTTCACCGGTGCAAATTGACCACCTTTACAGCCTGGAAATCCAAAGAAGTCTACATCAAATGTAGCGTGGACACTTGTTGTCTCTTCTCTCACATGGACATTGTGGTTGATTACATGAAAACCATCCATCAGAAGGTTCACGAGAGTTATGTCACCAGTGGCTGTAACCTGAAGTGCGATTGCAAGGAACCCGTGACGCTGCGCGTGAGTCGATCGGAGAAAAACCCAGGCCGACCCTACTTTGGCTGTCAAGATACCACAGGTTGCCGCTTCTTTCAATGGGGTGATATCCCGCTCTCCCGTAAAAATGAAGCCAAGCAAAAAAATAGAGACACCAAGTGACTTTGAACTCTTTTTTTAATTCACACTTGTTTTTTACCATGTAAATTTTTTCACCATGTAATTTATTCATGTTTTACATTAAAAATAACGATACTTTTGTTGTTCCAAAGGCACTGTCTTCTTCAGCTCATCTCTCTCTTTGAAATGATATTTGATCACGCTTAAATAATAGCGCAGTTTTTCGCGGCTTCTCCTGGACAAATGTTTATAATAGGGTTGATAATCACCCAAAGCTAACAGTTTTGGCACATAGTTTGCCTTCAAAGGTTGTTGCGCTCCCAATCGAGGTTTCCTGTTATTGCTGACATAGGAGGCCATCTTGTAAATGGTTCTGGCTGCATTTCTTTCTATTTGTTTGAGTTCTTCGGGATGCCGCGTCCAATTCTCCTTGCTCCACATATGGATGGTCATCTGATTGATTGTCCATTTCATCTGCTTATGACTTTGGAATTCAAAGGGATGAATTCCTTGAAGCTCGGCTTCATTCGTGGCATCGTCCGCAAAGTAAGGAATGGCTTCCATCATGGTTATTTCCGGCTCGTCCATGGCTTGAAAAGGTAAACCACGGTTGGTTAAATTGGAGCGTTGGAACTCACTTAGTTCTTCAAGGGCAGCCATCTTTCTTTTCAACCAGCACTCTGACAAAAAAAATCGTCGCTCCTTTATATAGACCCAGAAAAGTATCACGTGACAAGATCAGGGGGACAGGGGGGTATCCCCCCGGATACGTCATCTTCGATCACGTGATCCTACGAATGGGGTCTATATAAGTAGGATCGCTGCAGGGAATTGGACCCACATGAAAAAACTCTCATCATGGATGACTCCGATAACGAACTGTTAGCCGAAGTGGAATTATTAGAAGATTTAGTCAATGCTTCGATGAAGAATTGTTAGAAGCGGTAGAAGCCATGGAAGATGGCTCGACCGATTCCGATGACGAATTACTCGCTGAAGTGGAACGGTTAGAGACTCAAAGGGGTGGAGCCTTGGCAGCTGAAAGGGGTCATTTTCGTTTTGAGCTCATCCCCTTCCGACAACGTCAAGCCCGAAGTTATGGGTTGCAACGAACTTCGTATCACTTACGAGTACGAAACCCCCTCGACACAAGACCCACCGGACACCGAAACATTGTTCGCGCTTTCGAGCAAGGATTAGCCGATGCTCTAGATTCCTTGATCCGAGATTTACCCGATCACGATCGTATTCAACTCTATCTGGGATCCAACAGATTAAGAAGCGCCCACACCTCGGCGCACGTGTCCGTGGGTGGATGGCGCGATCCCTTGGGTGGTTCGCGACAGATATTAGATCAAATTTCTAAAACTTCTCAACTCCAATGAAAACTTTGAAATAGATGACACGCTTCAATTAGACGTGACCCACATCTCCATGCCCAGACCCAGTAGCGGTCAGAAACGACGCTGGTGTTTTGGTAGCGACAATTACGGAGAACTCTTGAAAAACAAACGCAGTGTCATTCGCATTCAAAATCAAGACGACCTCTGCTGCGCCAGGGCGTTGACGGTGGCCAAAGCCAGGGTCGACGAAGATCCCGAGTATGACGATTTAAAAAGAGGTTATCCTATTCAAGAACGACGCGCCCTAGACCTTCACCAGCAAGCGGACGTGGCACCAGGACCCTGCGGATTGAAAGAAATCCGATTATTTGAAACTTACTTGACCGGGTATCAAATCATCGTCATCTCGGCCGAACACGGTCACGCTATCGTTCACCAAGGACCCGACAACGACAAAGAACTTATCTTACTGATGCATGATGGGCATTTCGATGTGATCACCAAACTGCCCGGATTTTTTAATACCATTTATTACTGTAAAATCTGCCAGAAGGGGTTCAACAATGATGATCTCCATCATCACCGCTGCCCAGGTCAGAAATGTTACTGCTGCCATCAGAAAGATTGCCCCGACTTCGAGTTATTTCAGAAATCGCCAGCCGATCTCCCGTGCCATCAATGCGGACGGAAATTCTTTGGCCTCACGTGCCAACTCAATCATTTGATCAGAACAAGTAGCGGACAAAACGCCGAACCTCCCAAGAAAAATGCCGTGTGTTTTATGCATCGCAAATGTTCTGAGTGCGGTGCAATCCACCGAGATGGAGAGAAACACGAATGTGGACAAGGACAATGTCCCGCGTGTAAAGAATCGGTCGAACTACAACAGCACCGGTGCTTCCTACAACCCATCAAGAAAAAACGCGACGAGGAGGAGGAGGAGGAGGAGGAGGATTTTGATTTTGATGAGGAGGACGACGAACCCGTGTTCATCTACTTCGACATCGAAGCCCGACAAGACACGGGGAACCACGTGCCCAATCTATTGTGCGCCGAAACCGATCAAGACGATCAACAATTCACCTTTCGAGGTGAAACATGTGTGTGTGAGTTTCTGGGCTGGGTCCACGACATCGCCAATCACGAAGGAGTCGGTCCCGTCATCGTGGTCGCCCACAATTTCAAAGGCTACGATGGTTACATGATCCTGGAAGAACTGTACAAACAACACGTCACCAACATCAAACACATCGTCAACGGAGCCAAAATTCTCAGCCTGGAACTACCCCGAGTCAAATTCATCGACTCCCTCAACTTCTTCCCCATGCCACTCTCGGCCTTTCCCAAGACCTTCGGGCTGGCCGAATTGAAGAAAGGTTTCTTTCCACATTTCTTCAACACGGTCGAAAATCAACTGTACGAAGGATCCATGCCAGACATCCAACACTACGACCCCGAAGGCATGTCACCCTCACGCCGACAAGAATTTCTCACCTGGCACGCAACGCGAGTGCGTGAACGATACACTTTCAATTTCCCAGCTGAATTATTGAGTTATTGCCAATCCGACGTGCGATTGCTAAAACAAGGTTGCATCACTTTCCAAAACCAATTTCAAGACATCGTCGGGATCAATCCCATGCTCTTTTGCATCACCATCGCCTCGGCTTGCAACGTGGCCTACCGAAGCCAATGGATGCCCGTCGAGAAAATCGCCATCGAACCTTTTCACGGCTGGCGCACTCGACACAACCAATCACATGCCGCCCTAGAATGGTTGCATTGGAAAGAAAGTCAACTCGACCCCCACGCCACAGCGGTACCCAGAATCGCCCACGTCGGCAACCGAGGTGAACGACGACTCGTGCACGGCGCCACCGATCGTCATTGGGTAGACGGCTACGACGAAAGCGTCAAAACCGTCTACGAGTTTCAAGGGTGTTTCTATCACGGTTGCATCGCTTGCTTCCCCAACCGATATCAACACCATCCCAAACACGAAGGGAAAACCATGCATGAAGTGCGTCAACAAACCCAATCCAAGATCGAGCGACTCCAACAACTGGGGTACCCCGTCGAAGAACTCTGGGAATGCCAATGGAACGCCTTAAAAAAGAACGACCCGCAAATCGCCGAATTTGTGGCCGGTCTACAACTCACCACCCCGCTCAATCCGCGAGATGCGTTCTTCGGAGGACGCACCAATGCCATCCAACTCTATCACCAAGTCGACGCCTAAGAACGCATCGAATACGATGATGTCACTTCCCTGTATCCCTGGACCAACAAAAACTGTCCCTACCCGGTGGGTCACCCCGAATTCATCGATCAACCCGGACAGTTGGATATCTCGCGATATTTTGGACTGGTCAAGTGCCAAATGCTACCCCCCTACGAACTCTATCACGCGGTGTTGCCCTACAGACAAGGCAACAAATTAACCTTCCCGCTCTGTCGCACCTGCGTCGAACAAGAATCCATCAAACCCATGTCGCAACGAAGTTGGAAATGTTCACACACTCCCGAACAACGCGCCTTGACGGGTACGTGGTGCACCCCCGAATTAGAAAAAGCCGTGGAAAAAGGGTATGTCGTGTTGTACATCTACGAAGTCTGGCATTTCTCTCATACCTCGACGGATCTCTTCAAAACATATGTGAACACCTTCTTAAAGTTAAAACAAGAAGCCTCCGGCTGGCCCGCCGACTGTCAAACCCCAGCCCAGCAAGACCAGTACCTCCAAGACTACCAACGACACGAAGGTATTGAACTCGATCGAACCAACATTGAAAGCAATCCGGGTCTTCGATCTTTGGCCAAATTGATGTTGAATTCGTTCTGGGGCAAATTTGGGCAACGCTCCAATCTGACCGGAGTCACAGTCTGCCACCAACCCGCCGATTTCTTTCAACTCATTCAAGATGACAGTCAATTGATTCACCGCATCGAAATCGTCAACCCGGAAACGGTCGAAGTCTTTCATTCCCATCAAACGGAATGCGATCCCGCCCAAACGAACATCAACATCTTCATTGCCTGCTTCACTACCTGTCACGCCAGACTCAAACTGTACGACACTCTCGACTTATTGGGTCAACGCGTGCTCTACTTCGACACGGATTCGGTCGTCTACACCCAAAAACCCGGCCAACCCGAAGTTCCCAAAGGCAACTACTTGGGTGACTTCACCTCGGAATTGAAACCCCACGATCACATCGTCGAATTCGTGGCCGCCGGACCCAAGAATTACGCCTACGTCACGCAACAAGGTGTCACGTGTTGCAAAGTACGCGGTTTCACCCTCAACGCGCGAGGGCAAGAAATACTCAACTTTGGAACCATGAAAGAATTGGTCTTGGCCGAAATCTAGAGCCCGACGAAGAACCGCGCACATTGACTCTCACCAACCCGCACAAGATCCAACGCCATGCACCCACCAAGACCATTCACACGGTCAGTCAAGACAAGAATTACAAATTGGTCTTCAGCAAACGCGTGTTAGACCCCGACACCTATCAATCATTCCCTTACGGCTACAGTCGATCGTAAGGGCATAAAAGGCACAACTTTTCATTTAAAAAAACAATCATGAACAAGTTTCAAGAAGAATCGACGCGCTCCATCGCCAATGTAGAAAAGAATGAGATCCGAGAGTACTTGGGAAATATTGAAGAAATGTTTAAAGAACTGGCCTGGGGAGCCGGAGATATTTGGATCAAACTTGAATTCGATGAATCGGTATTACGTCACGTCAAGTGGGAAGTGAGACACTGTTACCAACAATTGTCTAACTTAGAAAACGACGTCAAAGAAAGAATATGGCAAATCAGACAAAATCCTCCAAGAGAGAAGCCCAAGAAGTCAAATCCTGGGAAGAAGCTCAGCGATGACACCTGTCAATCATCCCCAAAAAAAGTATAAAAAAAAGTCACATTTCATTTTTTTCTTATAAAAGAACCATGTCGTTCCTGGAAGAAGCCATGCGATCCTCCACCTCCCAACGAAACAAGAAATCCTGCGCCGAAAAGAAAGAAATCAAATACTACTTGGATTCACTTCAACAAGCGTAAAAGATATCAAGTGGCACGTCGACCACGGTAGCGGTGATTCTTCAGCCAAAGTTGAACAATTATCGTCGACCAAGGAAGCACTGAAACACTGCTACGCCCGTTCCCAGAGCATCCTCGCTGAATTATATTCCATAAAATGGATCGTGAAAAGTCCCGACTTGAGTCCGGTCACCGATACGACACCTTTAATTTCTGGGAAAAACAAGAAAAGATTTTCAATCACTCCTCCGACAAAGAGATTAGAGTTCCTGGAAAGACAACATCAACACCCAAGCCCGTCTTGAGTCCAGTCACCGATACGACACCTTTAATTTCTGGGAAAAACAAGAAAAAGATTTTCAATCGCTCCTCCGACAAAAGAGATTAGAGTTCCTGGAAAGACAACATCAACAACAACAAGAACTAGCCGATCAACACGATCGTCGACTCCATGCTTCATACACGGAATGGAATCGTCGACTCCAAGCTCTACGTCAAGACTTACTCGAGAAACTTGAGACACTTAAGAAACATAATGCTACCCTCCAAAAATAAACGATTGGCACCTAGGACGTATGACCGACCTAGACCTGCTAGCTTTCCACGCTGAATTCATCCAACCCGTGTCGGAAGAGTACCCACTCATCTACTAGCCAAATAACATTGCAGTTCTTCTTCATCATCTTCCGAGGCGCATTCTCTCCTTCTCCTTCAACAACAAAACACTTTGGATCATCGTAGTCATCATCATCTTCCTTGATTCCCTTGCAGCCTTGCGGTCGTCGTCGAGGCATGGATAGAACACTTCGATGTCAAATGTGGCTCTATACTTGACTGATGGACTATATTATTTTAAATCCTGTTTAAAAAGGTTTATAAAAGGTCACACTTAGGTTAGTCACACCTAGATTCTTCTTACTTTCCAAGAGGTTTCCATGCATCGTACCCGACGATCTTTTGCACGGGTTTGGCCGCTTCGTCGTATTGGCACTCGTGCCCAACCAGAAAGACTTGGTGACTTGTTGAGAATAGGTGTACATTCGTTGCCTAACACTCAAAAGCCTCAGCTTGCTGTTGTCTGGCTGGACTATAAAAAAACTTATTATTTTAAATCCTGTGAAAAAAGGTTTATAAAAGGTTAGTCACACCTAGGTTTACTTCTGATACAAATTTAAATAGAGGTTGTTGCTGTTGTTTCCTAGAGAGAGAGCTGTCCGCCTTTATATCCTACTAGGAATCGTAGCTTATTGCCTTGTGCTAATAACAACCGCCATTTGTTATGGCAGTCAGGAAGAGGTTGGCTTTCCAGGAAGCAATTGGGGTGGAAATATCGCCAGTTTCCATATTGCATTGCACCATCCTTTCTAGACACTCACTCACACACGTTTCACCTCGAAAGGATAAAGTGGTATTCCTCTATTTTTTCTTGCTTTGTAATTCAGCTTTTTACCATGAATGGTTATTTGATGCCTTTTCAGGCTTCTCTTTTCAATCATAGGCTTCTTGCTTTAGTTTGAGAAATGTATCGACATATGTTTTGAAGAGGTCCGTGCTTGAAACTAGAAAATGCCAGACTTCGTAGATGTAGTCAAAACCATGTAGGCCTAATCTGTATCTGATAATACTGGAAAAAAATGTAAATATGTCTATATGATTTCATTAAAAAAAATTTGAATTTTAACTTTTTTGTGTGTCTTCTCTGCGCCTGCGCGGTCTAAACTCGTTCTCAGGCGCCCTCTCGCCATCCAAGATGGCGCTGGAATGGAATGTGAAAATAACGCCTTCTGATTGGTCCATTTTGGGTCATGTGACCTCTATGCCGCTCGCTGATTGGTTGTTCCCCATACCGACCCCTTATACTACTAATGCGTCTGTACAAGAAACTGTTGTTGACATTAGAAATTCTTGCTGACATTTTATTTGTTTAAGCAGTAGTATATTTAAAACCGTAGTACATTTATACTGTTTATAGCGGAAAGGAAGGGATGTAGTGTTCCCGTATTAGTACTTCGTGTATGCGTATGTTGTAAACCGCAAAGCATTATGGGTTTGTTGTTGTTGGCAGCCATCTTTGGAGTAGCATGGCGAGTGTTATTAAACATGTTGAGTTCTGAGTGAATCGAGTGGTATTGTGTGGCCATCCAACCACGGACAGTACAATATTGTTCGGGATTATCCGGGTTTTTCTCGAGACATTCCTCGGAATCGGTCAGACAAGCCCAGTTTGTTTTCAGTTTCTGTTATGATGCGGAAGACGTTCGATTCGGTTTGCTTTCCTCGACTTGGCTTACCAAACCGCTGTAGACATGAATGAAAATCGGATTTTATACGTTCGAAGTATCGGCAGGACATTATCAAAGGACGAATTAACAATTTATTTTCAATCACGCAAACAGTCTGGCGGTGGAGATATCAGCTCGATAGAGCAGAAGGAAGATGAGGCGGTCATTACATTCGAAGACAGCGATGGTAAGTCATTGTTTACATATGTTCTTAGTTTATATGTTGCTTCTCTTCTACGGATGCATTTTGAACTTGTAGTGATCTAATAATATATCTGAGCGCCATGCCCTAGCTTCCTTTGGATTGTTGATCGCTTGGGCAACTTCCGGTTTCATTTTCGATATTTGTCCCATCATATATTGTCGTCGTGAAGTGACTCAATGCGGTTGTAGTACGAGAAATCCGCTGAACGTGGTGTGTGCAGGCGCAATTACCTAGCGGCGTTTGTGTAGTTTTCTGAAGGGCAAACGAAATCGAATCTGTTCCTCACTTTATCTGTTCCCCAGCGCAATTCTTGCTGGCTGGCAAAATATTTCGGTCTATTTTTTCTCCTGGAAATTTTCACGGAATACTATTTTTGCGCTGGCTGACTTGAGTAGATCGGAGAGAGACTGGATTGAGGAGAAAAAAAACGGACATACATGTATACAAAACAATAAACAGAAAAATCATATTAACACAAGCTCCGAATGGTTTTCCATCGATGTTTAATTAATTCCCAAGCCCCTTTTGGTTACCTATCATTATTTTAATTTGCTGGCTGGGAAACAGACATTTTTATCCAGCTGGCTGGAATTTCCCCCGGGGGGGGGGGGGGGGGACTCCCATATAACAGTGACGGGAGTGGTCGCAGTACCTTTTAGGGTTAAAATTTGGTTTGGTACCGCTTAGGTAGTCTCCTACGCAGCCGTTATTTGTGTCGTCACGCAACGCTTCTCCCCACTAACGGCTGCTCAAACCTGGACCACATTCCTTTGCAGATTTAAGCCAATCACATTTGCAGTGCCATTTTCGGAACTCGCTCGCGCCCAAATACACCAATCATAGATTGTGTCTTATCAAGACCTTAGCGTCGGAAACGCCAAATGCACGCCAGTATGCCGCCTTTTGAATTTGACGCACACCAGACATCAAAATAAAACACGGTTTTACTGAAGAAAAATGTATGGTGTGAAAAAATAATGTCGAAAAAACTTCATTATAATTACAACAGACATCCTAGTTCAAGAATTGGATCGATCTAGCAGGTTTTCGGCAAACGGTAACAGTCACGTTTTTGCCGATAGGTGTCAAAGTTACTGCGGTCAAAACAAAAGGAAAGGAATGTGGTCCAGGTTTGAGCAGCCGTTAGTGGGGAGAAGCATTGCGTGACGACACAAATGACGGCTGCGTGGGAGACTACCGCTTAGGGTGTTCAAATCTAAAATGTCTGCCGTTATGTTAATCCAGTACCTTTCAGGGTATTAAACTGGAAAAAATATATAACAGGGACTAGTTTTGTGTTAGAATTGGTGAATGAATTCTAACCACACCCACAAAACGAGATTTTGGTACCTTTTAGGGGTTCTTTTCAACATTTACGGTGATCACCCCCGTCACTTTTATATTTTCAGGGCCCCCTCCTTATAAACAGGTCTGGATCCACCACTCTGACCACTGGGAATCCACCACTGGGTTAGGCCTTCAGTTTGATTCTTTGTAATACTTTGTCATAGTAGTGTCCAAAGAAAGACACCTTTCCATAGCATGTTTTTTAGTTATAAACTGATTGATATTCATAGAAAAATGCTGTATTTTTTCCTTCTATCCTTTGGATAATTTACTTGACTTTCTTATTTAATTAGACTTTTCATGTACACTACATGAAGCATAAGAAGAGACTACATGAAGTGTCAAAATAAACTGCTCTCTGTATTAGTGTTAGATCATATGCATCAAACACGATCAAAGACTCAACGATATTTGACTTCACTGATGGATTTAAACATTCTGACGTGAGCCATTTTGCCTTGTAACCTTCAATACAACAGAAGAAAACAAAGAGATAAAGGAATTTTATTGTGTGACTGTTTTCATAGATAAGTTGAAACTGAAAAAAGGAGGTTGCCCAGCTGGGCGACTCGGCACGTTTTTATTGTCGCCCAAAGACGAAAGCCAGTCGCCTCAGGCGACTGGGTGCCGTTAGATTACAGCCTCACATTGAAATTCTTGGTAGAGCCTGCATGTAAACGCGTACGTTCTACCGGTGCAAGACAGAAATTAAGTGAGCGTTTCTGTATTAAAGCAAAAGAGAGAGCTGACCAATGGCAATTTGTCCTCAAAGAACATTTCATGGAAAGCCCGGGAAAACAAGCAAGCCAAGAATCAGTCCTCGGTGCTCTAAATTTACAGTGAAAAAGAAAAAAGGCCAAAAAAATTAATAAATAATAAATTCATGCAGGCACATTCTCCTGGTCCATTCCTTAACCCTCTGAGCCCCAAAAGTGATCAGCATCAATATTCCTCCTCATCATATCAGTGAATTACATTGTATAAAACATATAGATCATGAGAATTAAGGAAATGATCTCCAATGATGAATTTTCTTGATGTTTATACAAGTTTTCCCAACTAGTACTCAACAAAATGTATGGAGACCAGTAAGGAGAATTTGTACAATGATGTTGGGGCTTTAAGGGTGTTGACTCCTTTTTAAATACATGTGCTAGTGGCAGGGATGGAAATTTAATAGCATTTCCCCACTCAGCCAGGGGTGAGTATAAAATTGTAGATTTGTTTGGTGCAAATTCTGTAAGTCACTCACCCAAATGGTGAGTACTGTCGAAATTAAGTTTCCAACCCTGGCTAGTGTGTGTTTAGTTAAAAGTTAATTTGAAAAAAAATGCCCATTACATAACTGAAACATATGGTTTTATCCAATGATATGTCTTTCATATATCCATTATGTGATCACTGTTTTTCTTTTAACACTTTGTTACTTCTTCATATAAATGTCTGTATTTGGCTATGATTAGATGACAGGGTTTCAATTGTTTTCAAATTACATTACAGTGCACCCTCAGTTGGCTGAGTAGATGACTGGTAACATAATTATTACTTTTCTGCTTCTATAATCTTGGACATTTCAAATGTCATTATTATGATTGTTAGTGGCTACAAACAAGCATTGAAAATGCTCTTTGAAATCCAAAATAAATTTGGACTGTGACAATACATCACTATAGGTACCTTCTTGTAAAATGTGGCTTGTGCATATATTTTTTCCTTATTTCGCCACAAGGCGAATGTTAACCACTTGTTGCTCTTTGCTACTGTTACTGGTTTATTGCCCTCTTCCAGCCAATTCAATGTTCCTTTATGCCAGAGGTACAAACCAAACAACTTTCACTCCACCACTTTCTCGTGTGTTGCAGTTAGGTCAACACATTCACCAGGGTGAGGACAAAACATGGACCCGGGGTCCATGGACCCCCCTTTTGGACCGGGTCCATGGACCCCCAAAATGGACCGGGTCCATGGACCCCCTAATTTTCCTTCTTTTTTTTGTGAAAAAATTAAAAAAAATTATATATTCATGACAGCGCTCGCCCATGTACATGTAGGCTTAATACCTTTTTAGTGTACTATTGGAATGGTTTAGAGGGGTGAAAACTTAATTAATAATTCTTGTACAATTCTTCACTGTCAAATATAGGTTGATTGCCAGCTTGCTATCAATATTTCTCACCCACTGCTGAGAGCCATGTCAAGCTGATTGCCATAATTCTCACAACAAAATAACTCTGTTAAACATACTACAATGTTGAAATGAAAATATACTGCTGTTACCTGAAATCTAAAAATTGTACATGTAAGGGTGGGTGTAAGGGTGGGTATGTGGGAAGGTCAAAAAATGATGATGCAAAAACAAAAAAAATGCTCGCCATTCAAAAATTGCCACAACATGCCTGCCTCAGTCCCCAGCAGTGTGTGAGAAATACATTTTCCACTTATTTTGTTTCACCCTGAAGCCAGCTAGCTAGCGCGCGATCTC